>VZSZ01006916.1:1170429-1264924 GCA_013398815.1 Ibidorhyncha struthersii | reverse complement strand
CCCATCCCATCCCATCCTTTCCCATCCAATCTATCCTGTCCTATCTATCCCATCCCATCCATCCCGTCCCATCCACCCCATCCCGGCTGGGCTGCAGCTGCTCCGGGCGCGGGAGCACCGGGGGAGGCAGGGGCCCTGCCGAGGGCTCGATGCAGGTGTCTGGAGCTGGGATTTAGGTTCTGGCACTGCTTTTATTTAAGGGAGAAGTTTCTTCTCTCCAAGACAATTCAGTTCCAACTGGTTAAATCACCAAGTTTTTCTGATCAGTTTTAACAAATCAAAAGCAGGAGGCATGAGTGCATGCCCAGAATAATGACTAGCACAAAGTTAAATCCGCGCTTTGCATACAACTTTGTTTTCGCACGGACATTAGCAGGAAACTTTACATCACCAGAACAATGTAGCGCCTGGACTTGACCTCCCCAAGTGCCACAGCCACCCAAGCACCTTTGAACTATTCCAGATGTTTGTAAAGCACCAGAGGTATTTCTAATCAAAGCCTTTTCACCACTGAATATCTTAAATTGAAGCCTGGATTATTGCTCAGTGTAATTTGCAAGAAGACTTGTCACATAGTATTTCTTTTTCTTCCCTTTATTGTAGTGTAGGCAGGCACTTTTATAGAAAACATGGCTAAGTTTTTTGAAACCTTAGGACTCGTGAGATAAATAATGATCCAGATGTGAGCTGGATAATCCACATGGTGCTCAGCTAAAGTGAGTCATTTATTGCACCATACATTTTTACTAGCTTTGCTAAACTTTGTCAATTTGTTAGTATTAAGGGTTTGAGAGTTTAAGCCAAGCCATTTATTAACCTTGGAGAAATCTTCACCTGGTAGTGCTAGCACATGCAACAGGAAAAGCACGCAGATATGTGAAAGAAAACTGTACTTCACGGTACCTATTGTATTCACCTATCTAGCTTTTAAAAAGAAAATGCCTCTGATTTTTAAAGATATATTCATCATGGGGCTTAGGAAGTCTCTCAGTTCAAATCAAACCAAAAAAAGCAACAATATAAATATTGAAGTACTTGATTTGGTCCAACACTCATCCCCGAGCACTAAAGCAGGACCATAGAAGGCAAAACTCTGCAGCAGCAAAGACTCAGGGAACAGGAGAAAACTTTCCATAATTTGTGCCCGACTGCACCCGCAGCAAATTAAACACGGGGGTTTCTCCCCTGCACCTCCAGCCCTGCAGGGTGGAAGGTGGAACCCGCAGGGGATTCCTGAGACGGTAAGCGCACCTCCTATGCTGATACACAAATCTCGTGGTAAAGCTTTGGCTAACTGGGTGCCTACTCCAGTGCTCTGACACACGAACCCTGTGCCAGGATCGTTTCGCCAACTCTTCTGTGTGTTTAACAAAGTCTTTTTCCAAGTTCCGCTGGCGCTCTAGGAGCTGCGAGGCCGAGCTACGGCGAAGCGCGGCAGGTGAGCAGGAACACGGGTTCCAGCGGCTGCCGAAGAGGAGGGCGAGGGACCGCAGGACACACGGCCACGAAGCTGCAGCCAGCCCGGGCTGTGCCGGGGGCTCCAGCCTGCGCTGCTCACGCCTTCCCAGTTCCACTGCTCTCAGCCATGTGGCAGGAATTCAAGCGGGTGGAGCCCTCTTCCCTCTGGAAATATCTGATAAAAATCCCTTCCCTCCCCCTTTTCCTCCTCCCGGACAGGATATGGGTGTGGGGCTGCAGTCACGCAGGGTGCCCGGGGCAGGGGGCTGCCGGGAGTCCCCCGAGCCGAACCCCGGCTGCCGGACCAAGGGTTGCCCGGGGCTCGGAGCCCCTCCGGCAGCTGGGCGCTGCTCGGGAGCCCGGCACTTTCCCTGGGACTGAAGTTGCTCCTGGCTTGTGCAGTTACGATGTGCAGCCCTCTAAAGGACGCGAAAATCCAGTGGCTGTGAGTTTTAAAAGCTCCTTTTTCCTCCCCTGATTTTTAGAGCTTTTCTAGACCTTGCAAAAGGAGTGAAGGAAAGTAAGAATGCTTTAAAATGACAAGAAAATAGATTTTGTTTAAAGTCAGTTTTCACAGAGATGAATAAAAAAAGATATAAAAAAGAAGGATAAAAGACTAAAAAAAAAAGGAAGTATTTGTATTAGGTTCAATAGAATATATATTAGGTACAAATAGAATATATACTCTCTTTTCCATGTAAGTTTTGAGACAAGCCCAGGACAGCTCTCCATGTGGTTTATCAATACCCAATTTTGCCACCATGAGCCACTTGCAGCATCACACTGCTGCGGAGGCAGAGGGTTCTCGAGCGGCGCCGGAGCATCATCCTGCTCTGCAGACCGGGGACGGACGTAAACCTCTCCCACGCTCATCGCAACTCAGCTGGTCCCCAAAGGATCGGGCAAAGCCCAGAATGGACCATTTCCTACGCCCTTTGCTCCCTGTGAGGCTGGACGGGGCTGTGCGGTGCTCTGGGGTCGGACTGCAGTAGCAGCTATTGGGTACCCGGCCCCCGTCCTCCCCACGCCGCGGCCACATGTGGCACTTGTAGAAGACCGGCACCCGGCCCGGCGTGGCACGGGAGTCTTTCCCCCTGTAAAACACCTCGTTTTAGCTGAAGCTGTCCCGGGGGGGGTGCAGGGAGGAGCGCTGCCAGGAGCCAACCTGAGCATAAACCCCCAAAACTGGGATTTCCATCAGGAGTTGCCCAACTCAAACCTTCACTTAATCCACTCAGACTCCCCAAAGGGGCGAAGAGGGGTGCAGAGCCAGAGGGTGACCTCCCCGGTTTTTCTCTGCTCTGCACAGCAGCTACGTTGAACAGCAATAAACCTCCATCACTTTCAGCCAGCGCTAATAAAGCCCCGTAACACCCCGCAGAAATGCGGAGCATTGGCTGTGCCGGCGGAAGGAATGACATTCAGCAGCATTAAACCCCCCGTCGCCCAGTTGCTTCATCTTTACAAAGGCGAAGCTTTTTATCACTTTTGTATCACTTTTGCTTTGTAGTACAAGGAACTCAGGTTTCGCGTTGCAGGTAAACACTTTTGTCTCGCACCCTCGCGCACTGCTCGCTCCAGCCCAACCAGACAGACCTGAATTTTACTTGAGAAGCTTTTGTCTTTTTTTCTTCCTGTAAAATTAACATAGACTGGAGGGTCAGGCACAACGGCTCGGGTGAGCTATACACCTTGGCAGCAAAGGGAACATGAAAGGAGCGCCGTGCAACAGAAGAACAAAATACAGCAAATTCTTTCAATAGATCTAGTCGCTCACATTCATGTGAGTAAGGAAAAATTACATTTGAGGAGACACCCGCAGGTTCTTGGCTCCGGTCCCAGCACACTGTGCAGCACACAGAGTGCTGCTACACTTTATTTAGTCCCTTTTTATTACTTTATGGTTGTTGGGTTTGGGACAAAAAAATGGTAATATTTCCCTAAAATATAACCCTTTTAAAAGTACAACCTAGAGAAATCTCTGTATTATTATTCACTTTTTCATATGATGAATATTTGAAGAGCTGGAATAGGAGGTTTTAATATTTATGGCGATTCGTTTGATTTTCAGAAAATGTTTAGTTCCTACCACAAAACAAAAGTAAGGCTAATTTACACCAGTGCAGACTGAGAAACAGCTTGAACTGTGGCTGCACTCTCCAGCTCTGCACGTTGCGCCTGCATCCCCTTGTGTTATCTGTAATATTGTAGAGAGCCCTTAGATCTCGATTCCCCTTCTTTTCAAACCAGCAGCATTTTCGGTCTGCAGCGCATCGCTGTGAGTGTCGGTCGGGATGCCCGATCCAGTGCTGGTCTGTAAAAATGTCCCTGCGATGTGAAATTGCAGTCTCCACTAAACCCTCCTTAAAATCCATCCCCCCGGGCTGCTGTTTCAGGAGATATACAGCGGTTGCCCCATGCACTCGTCTGGCGTTGCTCTATTGCTCAGCCCTGGTATTCGCTGCAGTCAATACTCACCAGACAACTCCACCACACAGAACGCAATCCAGAAAAGCTGCCTCCACTTCATTATTTTTAAACTTCCCAAGAACAGCATTCCTGCTCGCAGCTCTCGCTAAAAGTGGATCTGGCTGTCACAGCTCTTGGGTTTTCAGTCCCGCAGCAGCTCTGAGCTCATGGAGCTTGGGTTTAGTTCAAGCCTTTGAGATGACTCGGTTGTGGGGTGGGTTTCTCTTCAGGGGTTGTGCTTATGGTCCAAGACTGCGAGGTGGAGTTTCTCCGATTTGATTTCACAGTTTTATATAGTTCGTGGCAACCTCACTATCACTTAGGTAATTTTCTCCTCCCCACTTTCCTGCCAGCGCTTCAAAACAAACAAAGGAGCAACCCTCTCCCCAGCAAAGGAGCCCAAAGCCTCGCCGGGCTTAACTCTTTCCTGAGAGCTGCTTGCTTTCTCGTTAAAATGAAGGCAGGGATGCAACGAGCTCCAGCTGGAAGGAAGGATTACAGGGGAGCCTGCTGCTAAACTTCCCTTAAAGCCAAGTAAACACAGTCTGATGGGAGTGGAGAAGTGGAGAAGCCCCAGGTCCTGCCACCGCTGGTGAGCCCCGTGCACGGTCCCAGGGCTGAGCTGTGGCCAGTGCTGTGGCAAGGGGGGGAATGCTGAAAACTGACTTCAGAAGCGGAAATTTTCTCAGCAAATTAAGCAAGGAACTCAAGGATGCGAAATCATCACTGACCTGAAGAGAAGTAACTCCATTAGCTTCACTAAATTGACTTTGGTCAAACAGTGAGCATGAATGAAATGGTTTAGAGAAGGTCTGGGGGAGACCAAAACCCACAGGCAAACACTTCTGCATAAAACCTGGAGCAGAAGAGGGACCCAAGACTAATAAATAACTTCCTGGAGCTCATTTCCATCCATAACGCATTACAGAGACATTGAAAACAGTATAGCAATACTGACTTCAGTTTTATTACCAGGCTGAACCCGACCAAGTGGAAATGGTTGGCCGCGGCTCTCCGGTTCTGCTGTGGTTGCGCCGCAGGCGTGTGGGGGACCAGCTCTGGGACCAGCAGGACAAGGGATGCTCTGCAGCGGGCAGCAAATGGGGCTGAGTGAATACAGCCTAATGGGGCCTTGAGAGAGATGAGTACCACCAAAATTATTGATTTTTTAAAATTAATTAAAAAAAAAATATAAAAAAAAAAATAGTTTGATGTTTCCACTTCTTGATTTTTTGTCTGAGGATGCCAAAGACAACAGAAATGTCTTAGTAATCATTTTGGCCTTTGGGGATGAAAAAAAGAGATATGATCATCTGGGAAAATAAATTCTAGTTAAGTCTGAATTTTTCCTTTTCTTTTATAGCTAAATGATGCAGTTGCTGAAGGAGTCATTGCTAACAGGAAATAAAAAATGAGGTGGCCAGGAAAATAGCTATGGAAGGAAGGACAACGAAGCACTTACTCAATGTAGTATCTTTATGTGGATGCCCCCATTACACTTCTACAGTTGTATGGCTACAGTTAGCGAAAGGATTCAAAGGCAGAAAAAAAAGATAGGGTAGTATTACGTACAAAGAAATCTGTAAATAACATTTCCAGTATACACATTTGTTGGTATGACAAAATTCCAGTAGCTTTTGTTTTTAGCATAGGACAGGAGTTGGATGAGATGATGTTTAATGGCCCCTTCCAACTCAAACCAGTCTGTGATCGTGTGACAGGAAAATATCTCTTGGAAAGAAACATCTGTAGCTAAGAAATGTGCTCCAACATCTATATAAAGATTTCTACTATTTCAGTAATCTATTACCGAATGACAGAGCTACACAGCTCTATTAAAGACCAAGATATCCTGGTAAAATACGGTCTGCCACACGGTATAAAACCCGAGTGTGGACACAGCCCGGCTGTCTCCAACAGCTCCCACCAACCATTTTCTCTTTTTTCCTCTCTCAAACACACACAGACACACTGGGCAATGCATGACTCAGTACATAACACAGGTTTGCGCGCATATCAGTTTAGAAAATATATTCAAAAGATGAAATAAGAAAAGTAGAGTGAGACAAAGATCATATTTAAATAACAGATTTTTTTTTTCCATTAAAGTGAGAATTTGGGTTGAATAACACGACTGATAAGAAAAAGTTGAAATTTCAAAGTATCAGCCAGTAGGAAGACAGAAGATCATCTGGTGAGGACCAACATCCCATCACACTGAAAAGCATCACCAAAAGCTGCCGAGCTGCCTCTGGCAGGACAGGGCTCGGGACCATGCCTGTACAGCGAAGGCAAAACCCTTAGAAATGCTCAGAAATTTTATTTCGGCATTAAAAATAAGTGAACTGTAGGAAAAGAATAAAACAAACCAGCTCGTACTGAGCCCGTTGTGTGCACGGGAGTTGCAGGGGAGCTCTGGACCACGGCCCCATGGTGGGTCCCCGCTGGTGGCCGGTCGCCCCTGTGCCCCCAGGGTGTCCCCTCCGCCCTGCCAGGTTTCCTGCCATTCTCCTCCAGCGCAGTTCTGCACTCCTGAATGAAAGAAACCAACAGAATCATCCGGGTTTGGCTGCTGGTTTTATTTCACCTTTCAAAAAGAGACTAAAAATAGAGAGCTCAGCTAAAAATAGAGGCTGTCCGGGTCTGCCAGACACCCAGCATGGGAAGTCCCGGGTTTGGTTTCCAGTGGAAGTTGGGCTGCATCTAAACGCCATTCCCTGTGTCACAGATGTTGGGTTTCATCACTGCTTATGTCCCCTACGTGCACTATCTGAGCATGTCAGTATGCCTTAAAACTCATTTTAAGATAGTGACTCAGCTAAGCATGGCACAACCATTAAATCTGACGTATCCTCAAATGAGGAACCAGCGAAACAAAAAAATCAGTTACTTATTAAGATTATTTGTTAATCAAAAACACCGTCTTCAGAGGATTTTAGAAGGGACACCTAGAGATGCTTCCACCCATCCAACTACTCTGCGCTTTGAGCCTCAGCTGTTCCGCTGGCACAGGCGTCGCTGCGTTCCCCGTCGGGGACATGTGGCAGAGGGTGGTGGAGGTGGGACCAGCTTAAACCAGGCTGGCCCGGTCTCACCGGGGCAGGTCAGGCTTGGTTGTCTGGTGGACCTTCGCAATCATGCTTCAGAGATGCCGTGAAGCAGGTAAGCTCTTCGGCTGAGGGGGTGTGTGTGTATGTGTGTACACACCTCCAAGAATATTCAGAATATCCAGATGTAACCAGGCTCTTCAGTTATTTCCGTCTGTTTATTCAATGAGCGGAAGATAACACTTCTCATTGATATGACTTTCCATTTAAACCTCAGTTTAAAGTGACTTAAGCACGTTGCAAACAAATACTGTAGAATTATTTCCCCCTTTCAGACTCATAACAAGTTTTTATCGTTAAAGATTTAAAGACCAAAACAAGAAACACGCACTTGAATTATCTCAAAGCAGCCTGTATCAGCTGTACAAGGTTAACAATGGCTGAGCCAATTTCAACTAAACATTTACAGGATCAAGTGTCCAAATTTCAAACAGCACGGCGATGAAGGCTTGTTCGCATAGGCTGGGAATTTGTCCAAGTATTTAAGGGTAATTTAATTTAATTGTGAATGATGCAATAGACATATGGCTAGGAAGTTATATGCCAGGAAACATGTTTTCTATAAGTATTTTAGCAGGCAGATGGCATACAATAGTTTTGGTGTAGTCATTTCCCCACCTCTTAAAAGCTGCTATTTTGGACAGATGAAATAATTAGATTGCCACCATCCTCCCAAGACACCAGTGTGTCTGACCCAGAGGATGTGCAGCTGTAGAGGACTATTTCTGTAGAAAACCCCATCAAATACATCAAACCTTGTGCTCACCTATCCTTTGCCATTCAAGAGTTTCAGAGCATTTCAATAACTTTCCCACTGAAACGGAAAGCGAGTGAGTATTCCTGCTTGACAGCACTCCCACCGCACGGGCGAGAACAGAGGCGCGTGGAAGCGCCTGGAGCAACGCCACACCACAGGTAAACCCCAAAAGCCAAAAGTTTTGTGTCTCAATCCTCAGCCTTAGCAACCAAAGTGCACCCCTTCCCAGACAGACCGAATCTGGAAATCACAACCCATCTCCCACGTCCGCCGCACTCGGGGCTCTGCAGAGCCGCTGCGGCAGGTCCAGCTTTCGGGAGCGGTACGAGCATCCCTACGCCTGGACGGGGCGGGACAGCCACAGCAGAGTATGAAGCTGCAAATAAAATTGTATTCGAGTGTAGCTTGGGTTGTTTCTCCTAGTAAAGCTTCTGAGGTGCTGTTGGGACGACATCTCCTTTGTGTTAACAGGAGGCATGGTACCAAATCCTGACTGGGGCTGAGCAAGGGGAACTCCTGTCCACTGCTAACGCAGGACACAAGCTCTCTGCTCCAAGCACGCAGCTCCTGAGAAACAAACTGACTGTGATTCATCTAAGAAAGGGCAAAGAGCTCAAAAGCTTCCCTCATATTATCAGCTTTATCACCATTTCCTTAAGAACTTGTCATCTATTTGTTTTATTGTGTTTGGTTTTGAAAGTTATTATATTTGTATTGTAACTCTTGGGGCAGGAAATGCTTCCTTCATTCGTGTTTCAGAAACTACATCCTGAGACTCCTACGAAGGCATCCTTTGTGCGAAGGCTGTTCTGGAGAGATTACTGCCTCAGTTTCTCCCTCAAAGCTGCTCCAAAGCCATCTGCTTCTCCCAGCCCTGGAAGAGCCACTCACCCCTGGAGAACCGTCCCTGCGTGTGCCGGGGACACGCTGCCCTCGTTAGAGGAGGATGCTGGACGAGACCTCTTTGCCTCTTCACCTCACCTTTACTTACAGCTTTAAATGAAGGTTTCACGTCTCCTCCCGTCTTTGTAATCTCAAAGGAAAGCCGACTGCTTCAGCAACAAGTACGCAACTTGTCCGGGCTCTTAAATTTACTTCCAAACCGAATGCACAGAGCCTTTAATAACCATAATTTATGAAAGAACGTTGCCTTTCTACACCACTGTTTATCTAGGTATTTGTATTCTTTCTCTAAGTCTTATTTAAATATACTTCTCAGAATTAAAGACCAAAGGTTTTATTTTTTTTTAACTCGGGCAAAGTCTTGCCTCTTCATAATCCTTGCAAGCACGTTTAACAGGTGCCTTGCTATTTATTACCCCCTCGCAAGGCTACTGCTTATTCATTTACACACAGCAGAGCCATTCCTTAGAGAGACAGCAGAAAAAAACAAGAATATCAGACTTTTGATCTGTAGATCATATATTGTATTTTTAAAAAGCTTTTGGAAACCTTAAAAAAAAAGATGCATGGTTGTTACAACTGTAGCGTACTGTTAATAAAAGTGGTATATTAAAACAAATTGCTTAGTATGATTATTCCTCTAGGATCAATATCTTCAAATAATAAAGCAAATATGAAGCATACACATGACTACGTTGAGGCAAACCAGATGGTGGATAGACTGCTTAACAGTTTTATGCCTTAAACTTTTACTTCAAGATTGTTGGTTCAAATCTAATCAAGGATATTCTCATTTACTACCTTCTGTCTGTTCAGCACTTTGTAGGATATTACTGGGTCTTTAATCTAGTTTTAAGGGGCAGGCTACAATGTAAATCAAGTCACTTAAGCGTTTTTCCATGAAAATGTTCCCCAGATGCATCTTTTCCACAGCAGTACCGGAGGTTGAACGAGTCAGAAGGANGGGGGGCGGGGTGGGGGGCTAAATGTGAAGAAAGTAACTCTGGCACAGGACGAGCAAAGAGCCAGAAGACTGCTGGTGTGACTCGGGAACAGCAGCACGATGAACGCCGCAGGCAGGAAACCACTCCGGCTGCCCCAGCACCAGTGCTAAATAAAAACCTTTGTTGTCTTTGAAAGTAATTCCTCCTGGCTTTGGACGGAAAGAAGGAGCTCCACGGAGATGGTATCTCACCACCCACCAGACAGAAAGAGCAGTGTCGGAGAGGTCGGAGCATCGCTGGGGAAAGGGGCAGCGGCGAGGGAGCTTACCAGCTCACGTCGGGAACAGGAAGAGCCAGCAACAGCGATAAAACCGAGCTGGAAACTCTTTCAAATAGTGCTTTTGTCAGCGCAAGAGAGCTAGCTCGCACTAAAGTCACAATAATGCCTCGGAAGGAGCAAATAAGATAATCACACACCTCTGTAGGGTGCAGCCCTATGACTTCTGTCTGCACTAGGAGCCGCCGAGCAGACCGAAGGGTGACTTTAGGTGGCTGCTCTTGCTGCGTTGAAGTGATGAGAGATCCTCAAGATCTGGGTTTTTTTTTGTTTTTCTGGCAATATGCACATTTGGATATACAAAGAGTGACAAGTAGCTGCAGAACTGAAGGAAAGGAACAGGAGAGGACAGAGATGAACTAGTCATATTCCTCTTCCTATCCATCACTACTTTCAGACTGTATCAGAGTCTCATTAACCTGGCTGATTTCATTGACTGCCTTTCATTGCTGCACCATCCAAAGTACTTAACTATAATAAACAGCAGCACCACAAAACACCAATAAAAATCATTAAAGCATAAGTCTCGTAATTTAGTACAAAGATTAGCTTCTCCATCCAGATCTGCAGCCTGCTGATTGCAATTTATTTCTCCCATTTATGGATGTCATATAAACATGCGAGCTGGATTCATTGCTGGGGCCTTCCATCCATCACCAGGACTGCAGCAAGTCCGTCCCGTTGATACCAAGTGAACATCACCAGAGATACGTGAGATACTTAAACTTTAATTCCAAATGAGTCCTATTTGCAATCCTGTTCATCTTAAATGTGATGAAATTATATAATCATAGAACCCTGGAATTGTTTAGGTTGGAAAAGACCTTTAAGGTCATTGAGTCCAACTGTAAACCTGCCAGATCCACCACTGAACCATGTTCCTAAGAGCTACATCTACATGTCTTTTAAATACCTCCAGGGATGGCAACTCAACCACTGCCCCGGGCAGCCTGTTCCAGTGTTTGACAACCCTCTGGGTGTAGAAATTTTTCCTATTGGCTGTTTTTATATTTTTAATTTGCTGTGTTTGCAAATACACTTTAAATACAGCCACCTAATGGGCTGCCTTGTTTATTCCAAGTTTACAGACAGTGTGCTGCGCATGGTGATTGCTAGAAACATGCCTGGTCCTGCCGAGCATCGCCTCTGCCCAGCTGTGGGCCAGCGGCCGGCGAGAGCAGGGGGCGCGCGGGGGTGCGCGGGGTCCGTCAGCCGGGCACCCCCACGGCTGGGCAGCTGCGGGTGGTAGGAGATGCTCTCAGTAGGTGCAAGAAGTCCTTGGTCGAGCAACGCTGACCAAGGTTATGGGGGGAAAAAAAAGTCTACATTGCCTTTATTTCCAGGGAGAACACCCCATCCATATTGGCTGTAATTTATGTAAAGCAAGTGGAGCCTAAAAACTATGGTGGTATTTCTCAGAGGGAAACCAAAACTGTAATTAGGAAATAAAGGACTGGCTTTTTCTCTGAGTAAATACCAGGTTAGTGCCAGGTGTTACTGAAGCATCAGATGAGATGTAAAACTCATCAGTGGCAGCAGTGAAAGGCATCTTTAAAAGCACCAGGGGAAAAGGACTGGAAAGGGCTCTCATCTCCACCCTGGCAATTGCTGATAATAAAGTGCTGCTGTTTTCTACCTGGGAAATGAGGTCCCAGAGGTACGAGTCTCTCCATTTTTCAAAGGATGGTTTGTTCAAATACATAGGCAGGAGCATCCTCAGTCATTACCAACCGCTACTGACCCACCGCACTGGAAACTAAAACGGCCCGCGTTCAAAATACCCTTTTGTTTTGATTTTAAAGTCGCGTCCTTGGTCTTGGAGGGATAAATAAAATGAAATAGAAATCTAAGAGCCACTTCTTTGGTTGTCTCCTGAAGAGAAGGATGCAACAGCAAAACTATTTCAACTTCAGTGCTAGATGACCTGAAAAAATGACAGGGCTCCGCTAACAGTTATGAGCGCACAGCTAAATTCAGACACCACTTATTTATTGATGTGTTTGTACAATAGGAGTGGCTGGGAAGGCTGCAGACTCCCAGGTACCTTCTGATGGCACATAATAAGCACAGACAACACAGACCTACAGTGAATAATAGAACAAAAAGCTTCCAGTATCACTGAAAATCAAAGCGCATATGCAATCAGATGCTATCCAGTGAAACCTCCTGGGAAGGGGAGCGAGGGGCATCGTACGAGCCCGGCTCTTGCCATGAAGGAGGGGGGTATTACAGGGCAGTTGCATTAAAATATAAGCATCCACCAGTATTAGCGTTTAAAAGTACAGTGCTGTTTCACCATACAAATTATAGTGCACCTCATATAATGCTATTGATAAGGTCTAACTAAAGCAGCAGCATAAGAAAGACATCCAAATTGTGCACGCAATCCCAAACCTATATTCTCAGTACTATGATGATCTAGAGGGAAAAAAATAAAAATCTATTTATGAGATAACAAAAGATGCATTAGAAATTACCAAGATGAATAAACTTCCCACAGTAACAGAGAGTTAACGACTCTGGTTTTTCCCAGAGCTGCAGGGAGGATTTCAGGCCGGAGCAGAGCTTTCCAGGCACAGCACCTTTGTCCTCTCCGTGCTCAGGACGGCACGTCCCCAGCCCCGGTGGGGCCACCGGCAGCCCACGTGGCCAGGCGCAGCGGGGATGGCCCCAACGCTGCAGCCCTCTCTGCCCTGTCCCCTCCGAGGGACGCAGCCGGACCGGCCACGGGGCTGTGGTTAAATCCTCCCATTTCTGATTTGGAAATGCAACGGATTTCACACATGGAAGCCAAAGCTGATGAGAAAAAAGGGCTCGTTATTTCCAGTCCCTCCACGGGCCCCAGACATCTTCCTGCCCCTGTTGCTCTCCCTGTTTCCATGTATGACCGCTGTTGGAGCACGCTCCTACCTCGCCGTCAGCCCGGGCACGGGCTGCTGCCTCCCCGCACCAACACCCCAGGCAGCAGCCCCGAGACACGGCCATCCTTCCACCGCTCCCCTTTGCGTGCTAGTAATAAACACTGTGGTTTCTGCAATTACATTTTTCTTTCAGATATTTTTCTTCTTAGCTCCATCAAATGCATTTTTCCCCTGCGGTACCACGCCGGAATTATTGCTGCTGCAGGTCCTGACACAATGCAGAACAGCCTCCGTCAGCTGTTTTGTGAAGGGCAGCGCTCTCCGATATGGGAATATTTCTGGTTTGTGCTTTTAGAAAATCTTTTCTGCAAGGTTCTCAAGCAATTATGATGAACAAAGAGCACCTTAATTTTATACAGACGGAACCTGGGGGTCCATTAAGGGGGGAGTGAGAGGAGGGCTTGGGGGATGCTGCGGAGCGGGGCTGGGGGAGATGCCGCGGTGGGACTGTGGGGAGCAGGATGGTACATGGACACACAAGAGCAAACAGCAGCTCCGTGAGAAGGCGGCAGTGCACAGCCTCTGCTGGAACAGGAATTGTGTTTTTTTTTCCTGTGACATCCCACGCAGGAGGAGGATTGCAAGGGGCACAGCTTTTAGTGCTGCTCAGCGTGGCTTTGGCTGGGGCAGCGGGAGGACTGAGGGAATTTGGACTGTAAGTTTGAGATGAGGAATACTCCAAATCAACTGTTTTTTCCACCTTCAAGAACTTTTCCTCTGACCCTTTGGGACACAGCCCCTCTCAGCAGCATTTGTAATCTTGGGGAGAGCATTGGTGATGAGAAGTGACGCCGCATCATTTAGCTAAAGCGCTCTGGTGACACAGGGCACACGATCGATATGTGGAGGCTGAGGCTCCATTACTTATAAGAAGTGTTTCAGAGAGCGCTTTGGAAACGCAAGCCCTCTCCTGGGACCTCTCCTAGATGGTTTCAGATTAATTGTTACAGGTTTGTTGGTTTGTTTTTATGGAAGAAAGAAGATTTGTTTGCTTTTCTTCCCCCTGGAGTTTTACCATCATCTTTTCTCATTAGGATGGTGGCGGGAGGTCAATACAGTCCCCTGCCTGAGCGAGATTCCTCCATAATTTGGAAGGGAAACTTTCAGAGCTGCAGCGTTCGAGGTACCTTCCCCAGCGTGTTGCTCTGTGTTTCAGAGTGAACTATGGAACACACAACCTCCTCCCCGCTACCGGCTTCTGCGTTAAACACAAAAGCTTTATAATTACTACCAAGGCGTCAGAGACAAATCGTGGCTGTGCTATTCTCCAGGCTCAGCCTCGCTGGCGCAGTGGTCTCCCAGCCATGCTTCTGGTGGCATTTTATTACCACGCAGGACCAAAAGCGAGCAGGACGGCTCCGCAGCCCGGGCTGCTTCCCTGAGGTTCCTCAGTCCTTCCTACCCAGAGGACAGGTCGAGAGCTGCCTCCCCTCCCTCCGCCCATCCTCCTTGTCACCATTCTCTCTGTTTTTTTGGTTTTCTTAATTATTTTGGAATCTAGAGAATAATCCGTCGTCAAATCCTGCAGAACAAATTGAACGTCAGGTTTTCAAACCATTCTAATAAAGCAGATGGTATCGCAAGGCTGTAAATCTCCTCCCAACTTCAATGCCTCTAAACGCTGACAGATTATCCATTAATGGGCAGATTAATCCTGAACAGCAAAAACAGTGGGAAGGAAAATACACGCTTTTGTCTCCATAACAGGGAAAATGAACACGCTAATATGTACAACTCACAGGAGAGGTGCAGTTACATCCATTACGAGCAGACGGAGCGACCGGCAGAGCCCAGAGGCGCTGGAAGCCGCGCGCAGCCGTGAGGCTCCCTCCAGCTGCCCAGCGCCTCGCTGGGACCAGCAAAGGGAAAATAACTTTATGATGGAAGGGACAGAGCTGACCGTCCTGATGTTGGAGTCTGCTTCCCAAACGGGCTGAGTTATTGTCAGCATTTCTGACTGTTTCCCTTCCCTTTCCTCCCCTGCCGGGCTGGGATGGCACACAGCCCTCCCACAGACCCTCTCCCTAACAAGAGCTGTTTTGCTGATGAGTTTCGGCCAACTCCTCTTTGTCAGTCTCAACAGTAGCAAGTGCTACTTCACTGGCCGTTGTAAAGGATTTTTGGTCTTCTGTGTTGGAAGCGGCGGCCCCCCCCAGCGCAGCATCCCCTTCTCAATGCCATCCCCTCCTCTCCCCACCGCTGATTTGCTTGGCAGGTGTGAAATATTAATTGCCTCACATGGGAGCTTGGCTCACTGTCTGTCGCATTTGACTGAAATATCATTCTCTGCTGCAAATATAATTACTGGGGGTCTGGATTTTAAAAATAGCCTCTCGCCTGTCTGTTAATTAGGAGCCATGCTTTGCTACACAACGAGATATTTTGGTTAATTATAAAAGAGAAAAGGACAAATTTGTCACGTCTTTTGTTTTCGTTCCACCGTGTCTCCCGGTGACAGCAGTGCCGAGCCGTGATGGACTGCTCAGCCGGCAGCACCAGATGCTCCCTCCCAAACCGGGAGGGGGTCAGCGCTGGCGGGGGGTCTCACTGCCCGGGGAGGGGGAGCTTCCCTCTCCCCTCACCACGGAGAAGTTTAAACAAAGGAAAGAAAATTTCAGTCAAAACCTAGATCTTCACTCAAATGTTTAAGGACTCCCTGATTCGAAGCACTGATACGTTCCCATGAAATCTGCCAGAAGTGCTGACGAGGCGTTCTGGGCGGCTGCTCCAGTGTCCGACGGACCCTTCTCCTGTCTGTCCTCTGCTTGGGCTGGCGACACGGCAGAGGTGGCACTGCTGCATCCTGCCCCCACCATTCCCAAATTAAGAAGACCTGTCTTCCCAGGCTTGCTGAATGCTCACACCAACATTCATACACATTTCTGGTTTGTTTCTTAAAAAGAAGAAAAAAAGCCATTTCGTAGGTGCCAGTGCAAATAGAGGAGAGTGATGACAAGTTTGGAAATGGCAGATGAATGTGCTAACAAACCTCCCCTTGGCCTCATGCGCTAATTAATAATGTGTTAATAAACCTCCAGAAGAATAAAGGTCAATAGAGCTGTTGCATTCCCAGGCCTTGCTTGAAACCCGCCAGGCAGCAGCCGCAGCCCGGGAGAGGGAAGGGCCAAGCGCGGCTTTATCGGTCATGAAACTCCCGGTTACAGAGAGCAGCACCTGCCCTTGGCACACGCCACATACAAGACCCCGTTCTGGGTTAAGCAAGCTCATTTCAACAGGACTCATGGAAATAACCAGATGATCCCCTGGTTTTAAGGCTGCGCTGTGCCATCGGGGCACGAGGAGGATGCGGAGGAGCCGACCGGAGCTCGTAGCCTGCCACAACCCCCTCGCGTTCCTGTCACCCGGCGTGCCCGGCCACCGCCAGCGGAGGCGTCGACAGTGCAGTCAAGGTTTTGGTATGCTGCTCTGAATCATCATCCTAATGGCCAACTTCAGAGAAAAGTATCAGCTCAACCAGATTATCGGCTTGGTTCCATGCCCGAGAACCTCTGCAGCCAAAAAGAAATTTTCAGCAACCTGCGGTGACGGAGCCTCAGCCAGCTCTTGGCCACGGCCCCAGGAGAGGCAGTTAAGAAACCGAAAGGAGAGAGAAGGGAAGCAAGAGAGGTGGTGACGGTTTATTTCTTGACGTGGTGCTTGAGTTGCCTGGTATTCAGGTACGTGCGTGAGGGAAACAGCCTATTCAGCATGGTGCCATGGATTCCCTCTGCCTTTCACAAATGCAATTTTTAGTTCTGTGTTTATAAAAGATCAGCAGCAATACTTTGCACTAAGATGCATTGATAGAATGTTTCATAATTATTTATGTAATTATCCAGCATTTCAAAGAACCCATGATAACAGCTTAAATTGATGTATTAAATGAGCATTATAATTATGCCAACAATATTGAATGCTGTTCTGTCAAATAATCACTTCATATATATGAAGAAAGCTTTCAGAAAAAGCACCATAATTCAAGATACTACCAGATTAATGACATAAAAATCCCATATCCTTTTCCTGAAGACAGACAGAACTTTGTATATGGAAAATTAAATATGTATGTACAGAGCATATATGGAAGTATCATACATCAAAACCAGTAAGAAACAATAGAAGAGGCAGAGGAAAAAAATAGCACTTCTTTAGCCTAGAATAGTTGTGCAAGCATTACACTGCTTCAGAAACTTCTCCAGGTAACTAAGTAATCAGGAATAGAAAATGTGTCTAAATCAACAGCCTGGATGGTATCTTTGTGCCCCAAATTCCATCCCAAGCCAGGTCCATATTGTCCTCCCAGTCTTAGTCTTCCCCCAGTAGTAGCTACCGGGGAAAATAATAAAGAGGTTCCAATATAGCACAGGAAAATCCCACTAAATGAACTGCAGCACCTCTGTGCTTGCCTTCTCCTTCTGCTGATACTTCAGTAGCACTTAGAAGAGTGGCACAAATTTTATAACCTTGTTATTAAGATTAAAAAATAAAGCCCAGTAAAAATCCTTGTGAATTATTGAAACTGTAGCTCATTATAATGGAAGGAGTGAGCCTTTATTTTCAGTAAGTGACATGGGAGCAGAAAAATGGCAGGATAATGATGCTCAGGCAGAACAATTATTTCATTGTGATAGAGAAGCATAAAGTTTATCACTTTGATTACTACCCTGATCTTTTTGCGTACCCAGTTTACAGACCAATAGATTAGGAGGGTTTCTGATGCTCCACCTCTGCTGCCGGAACCCGCTCCCTGCTCGGACACAGAAAGCTGACCTGCCGGGGCGGGTGCTTGGTGCTCCATCACGTTGCTGCATCCTCAGCCCTCCGTCCTGTGCCCTTCCCTGCCTAAAGCACTGCATTTGTAGCAGCCCCTATTCCTTATTTCGCAACGCAGAGCTTTAAGACAACAATTTTGAGCTTGGACAAAAGGCAAGCTCAGGATTTACAAGGGTCCCACCCTTGGACAAATCCAAGCTGAGGGTGTGATGCTGTTGATAATGATCAAAACCAGCTGCTAACTGCCTAAGGCAAAGCAGAAAGGGGAATTTGGTTTTTCTTGATTGTAGGAAAACGGACAACAAGAAACCTGCAGAAGGCACAGTCCTTCTGCCCAGACCTGTGAGAAGCACACCTTTCAGGAGGAACCTAATGCAATGGCCACAACCCAAAGAACAGGAGAGGCTTCCACGGGAGAGAGCCACAAGCCCTGAGCAGGGGGCTGGTTTACGCCAGCACTGCTGTTTACGCCGGCATTTCTGTGCTCCTTCGGGTACGTTTGTGTGACACTTTGCCCATAAAACATGTCAGTGTGATGCACTGTGTAAGAGTGACATAACTTTTATCAAGGGGAAATTTAAGGCTTAAGTGCCTTTAAAATGCTGGCATCACTCACTGTATGCGCTAGCTCCTTTTGAATATTACACCCATTATATGTAATTCTTTTTCTTCTTGGTGAAATATTAGCATGTACTTTTCTCCCCGTCAATCGCTTTTTTTGACCTTTGCATCATCAGCCGCCTTTAAGAGGGTCACATTTGTTCTGACCTCTGTGCCTTCCAGAGCCTCCGCCAACAGCGCCACGAAGCCAGACTGGAAATATTCTTGTACATTTACGTGGCTGTTTCAAACTCAATACGCAGAGTTCCGTCACTCAGTAGAGAAAAGCAGCCATCACCAGGGCGGCGATGGGCTGAACAATCCCTGTGCTCATACATGTGCACACCGGCCCTCGGAGAGCCTTTTGCTGAAACACACTTTATCCCACTCCTTTATCAAGTCTCTCTTCTGCAGTCGGTCCTCGCAGCGTCGTGGCTGTAGTGCTGTGCTCTGGAGCGGGGTCATCCCTCTCAGCACCCAAATATTGCCCCTCGCAGGCTGTCTGCCCAGCTCCCGCCGCCGCAGGGTGGTGGGGTGCAGAGCATCTGGGTACCTGAAAGCACTGATGCAAAGTCTCCGGAGCATTTTGGGGTAAGGACCACACCGCGAGCCCTCTAAACCGGGCACCAAGTTTTTAAGTTCTCACTTCTTTTTGCACTTCTCTTTCAGATGAGGCAGTAGCCCTAAGGCTCAGAAGCAGAAAAATAGAGAGCTGTGTCCCAGCCCCCAGTCTGGCATTCCAAACAGGACAAGCTTTTCAGGTACTTTAAAGCCATTCCATTTACAATCCGCTGCCTCTACATATAGATTGGGATTTTGTCGTCGTCGTCGTTTACCATTTGTCCTGCTACACAGCTACAAACCAGCACACTAGCTCACGACTCTGGCAAAGACAGGGCATCTCAGATAATTAGTCAGGCTGGACCTCCGGAGTTCATCACTGACATCTTAACCGGAGAGAAAGGACTGCGTTTCGTTGTCTGTGCGCACGGGGTCAGAAACACATTCAAGGCATAAACAGTGAAAAGCTGAATCAGCCGAGGAACAGAAAAGCGTTTTACAAAGAAAGGTCCGACTTCACTCCCCACCCAGTGCTAATCCTGTGCCATCTGCTGTTACCCCTCTGTCCCCCCAAAGCCTGGCCAGCGCTTCACTTCTACCCCGTCTCGGAAGGGATCCGCAGCGCCGTAGGAACTGCGCATCCAGGAGGAAAANCGCACCGCTCCCATCTCGCCTCGGCCCTTTCCCTCGCATTCACGATCCGGTGCCCCACTCTTTCCTCCTCCCCCGGGGGGGGACACACACACCGGGGGGCGATGGGCACCGGGACGCGGCGGAGCTCTGCTCCGGGAGCCCGGGACCGGCAGCAAGCAAGCTCCGCTATCATCAATTGCGTGCATAATTTACCCCCGTAATTACAGCATATGCACAACTTGTACTGTATTAATCACTATAGAATGCTAATTACCCTGCCCGCTGCCCCGGGAGGAGCCCCCCCCCGCGCTGGGCAGCCCACAGGTTGCGCTGCCGGAGCCGGTGTCCCCTTCGGGCTCCGCCGGGGCGATGCGCGGGGGCTGCGGGGGGCAGCGTGGTCCCAAGGGGGGGGATTAACCCGGCTGCGGGGTGCTGCTGGCCCAGCGACCCCCACCTTTTCCCTGCACGGGCGGCGGGGAGAGCCCTTTGCTTTAATGAGGCCCTTTTGTGCGCGTTTGGTGGCCGTGGCTGTGGGTTTGGGGTTGTAATTGTGGTAACAGATGCTGGAGGAGAGAAGTTTCAGTCCTGGACCTCTTGTCCTGCTCATTACAGTCTCTCTGAGCTGCCACTCGCACCCCAAAGCTGCTGTTTAATGAGCCCCGCTCAGCTGCAGGAATCAATTAATACTCAAGCACCTTGGCTCCATCTTGGTAAATGCAAAGCCATTGAGTTAAAGCAAAAATAAGTGGAGAGCAAACCCTCGTGTAATCCTCCACCACGGGGCAGCCACAGCGAACCTGGCTCTGCCGTTAGGTGAAACGTGCGTTATCCGTGCTGCGGGCTTGGCTCTGTTTCTCCCCCCCAGCCAGTACCCCACACCCCGCTCCCCGTCCCAGCCATCTGCAATATTTCAGATGGCTTGTTCGCGAAACGTGCGGCGAGAAGGAAATTAAAAGCCGTACTGTATGGAAAAGGGAACCTGTGCAAATGTGCTCAGGAGCTCTGGGGAAGGAGCAGCTGCGGTTTGCCAAGCCAACCAGAAAATTAAAAAGATTGTTTTACAAACACGCGGAGGGCGTGTGCGTGTGCGCCCACACGTGTGCCGGGGCGGCCCCAGCTCCGGGCAGAGCCGCGGTCCCCTCCACGCCTCGCAGTGCTTGTCTGCGCTGGAGCGAGGGCAGCGGAGGCAGAAAAGGATTTGCAGTCCCTCAGTTCTCAAATCCCCTCTGCCAAAGAGCGCTTTCATCCTGTGAGCAATGAAAGGCAATTGAGGGGGACACGATCTGTAGCTTTGAGCCGCGGGGTAGGTAATAAGGCAGTTGAAAGTCTCCTTCGCTTCTAGGTCAGTGCTTTGCAGACAGGTCAGGGATCCGTCTGTACATTTAACCCGCTTTTGAAGCAAGAAGGACACCCGGCGTTTTCAGGGCTCAGCAGAGATGGGAAAACTCAATCTGCTTCAGAACATCTCAGGCACCTCCACGCCTGAGGTGCACAGTAGATGCTTTTGCTCAAGACTCATCCTGCAGCTGAACTGAGTTCACCGAAGGTAACAGAGCTGCAGAGGAGTGACTGGTGTCTGCGTGCCCGCGGTCAGGAGCTGCGCCGGAGGCTGGCGGCTCCAAAGAGTGGGGTGAAGGAGACGGCACTGAAACGCCTGCGAGCAGTGCCCAGGCGCAGGGCTGGCCCACGGCAGCTGTAAGACACATTCCCAGAGGCTCTTCAGGGATCTTGTTGCATTCTTCACCCACCAGGCCTGAATATATTTCTTGCTGCAGGCTATAAGAATTCACTCTTACACTCTTAATTTAATGAGGTGTCTTAAATGTGGATTTAATCACAGCATTAAGGTAACGGTCACTGCATTCAAACTGGTGAACGCAAATACCTTTCCTGAGCAGACAGCTCTGCTACATCCTTATTAATCCAAAAATCATATCCATATTAATCACACCACAGATTATTACTCAACGCACAGCTATTACCAACCTGCTAATCCTCCAGCCCGTGCACCGGGGTATGAGCTTCCCCGCCGGCGGGCTCCTCGCTGCTCCTCTGCGGATGGAGGAAGATTCTGTGCTGACTCAGAGGTCCATCCTCGGGAGCGAGCTCCCCGCCGAGCTCCCCACTTCACAGCCAGTCCAAAAGGCAGTCCATTTATTAGTGTGTGTGTAAATGAGGCATTTGTTTGAGACCTGCAATTAGTACAGCGCTGAGACCACTGCAGACCTATTTCCTACAGCATCACCATGCCAGGAGGCACCGAGGCCCGGCAGCGCCCTGCCGCTCCGGCTCCTGCTTGGGCAGGAGGAATACCGCTCTTGTGTGCCGGACAGGGAATTACGGCATCTCCAGAGGGTGATTTAGCTCAGCTGGGGTGACATTTTCTAGAAACACTGATCTCTTTTATCTGTCTCTGGCAGGAGAGGTGATTCTCACCCAGCAGCATGTTAGAGCTGCTGGCCAGGGCTGTTGTTTTGCTGCCGGGATGGCAGCCAGCAGCGCTTACAACCCTTCTGGAAGCACCGGGCCATCCTCCTGCTCCTACCTGTGTCCGCAAAAAGGCCCGACCGTGCACAGAGCAATCCTTTGAGTTCTCTCCCAAAGTGGATTTGAGCCTTTCTGGGGCTTGATCTGTGTGCTCGGTGTATTTGTTCTGTGCCGCTGTGTTCTTGAGCCGCTTCCCTCCCGCGCAGGGGGCTGGCACGCTGACCTGTGCTTGTCGAAGGCTAAAATGTTATTTGAGCACATATAAAATATGCATGAAGCCTGTGACTTAGTCTATAAGCTCCTGTACGGCCTGAGGCAATGCCTTTGTGGCAAGCGCAGAGAGATTGCTGGTTCCCGCTGCAAAAATCAAACGAACGTCAAAAGAATGCATAAAAATTCATGCAAGAGCAACTGTCCCCCCCACCCTGACATCATCCCTTTGTGAAAGCTGAACATGGCAAAAAAAAAAAAAAGAACTTCTAAGCATTTATATCTTCTCCTCAAAGCTCAGCCTAATTGAGTGCTAACAAAAGAGAAAATGCTTTCTGCTGCCCGGGCAAGCGGCAGCCCCGGCGAGGGTACGTCCGCAGGGGCTTTTCCTGAGGTTCCTGGAGCTGGGGCACAGCTGGGGGAGGGCAAACAGCCCCCTGCAGCCTGTAGCCCGTGGGAGGGCTGCTGTGAGGTGGAGTGGGGCCAGCAGGAGTGACACCCCCCAACTGCCATGAGGGGCGGCCCCAGGGAGCGCAGTGCGCAGGGCCGACAGAGTGCGGTGCCGTGGTTGGTGTTTGTGCAGCTGTTTAGAATCATAGAATGGTTTGGGTTGGAAAGGACCTTGGAGATCATCTTATTCCATCCCCCCTGCCCTGGGCAGGGACACCTCCCCCCAGCCCAGGGTGCTCCCAGCCCCGTCCAACCTGGCCTTGAGCAACTCCAGGGATGGGGCAGCCACAGCTTCTCGGGGCAACCTGCGCCGGGGGCTCACCGCCCTCACAGGGAAAAATTTCTTCCTAATATCTAATCTAAATCTCCCTTCTTCCGCTTTGAAGCCATTCCCCCCTCATCCTATCACTACATGCCCTTGTAAAAAGTCCCCCCCTCAGCTCTCCTGGAGCCCCTNCTCTGGCCCCACTCCAACAGGTCCATGTCTTTCCTATGTTGGGGGCTCCAGAGCTGGAGGCAGTGCAGCAGGTGGGGTCTCCCCAGAGCAGAGCAGAGGGGCAGAATCCCCTCCCTCGCCCTGCTGGCCACACTTCTTCTGATGCAGCCCAGGATACAGCTGGCCTTCTGGGCTGCGATCACGCATTGCCGGCTCGTTGAGCTTCTTGTCTATCAGCACCCCAGGTCCTTCTCCTCAGGGCTGCTTTTGATCCATTCCCCACTGAGCCTGGATTTGTGCTTGGGATTGCCCCAACCCAGATGTAGGACCTTGCACTTGGCCCTGTCGAACTTCATGAGGTTGACATGGGCCCACCTCTCCAGCCTGTCCAGGTCCCTCTGGATGGCATCCCTCCCCTCCAGCGTGTCTACCTCGCCACACAGCTTGGTATCATCGACAAACTTGCTGAGGGTTTGTGTGGCAGTTTGCGTGGCAGGGTTCACAGGAAGGGTGCGGAAATCTCTATCAGCTCAACCAAGGAGCCATAGTCGCCACCCAGCGGAAAGCCTTGCCCGTCCCCTGCCAAGCTCTGCAGCGAGCAGCTTCCCAAATGGGGCTTTCCTGGGAAGACGCTGGCACCCAGGCTCTGCAGGAGTAAGGCTGGGGGTGGTGGGCCAAAGTCCATGGGACTGGATGCTAGTGAGGTCCCTTGGTCTGCTGACTCTGCGAAGGTAGGGGATGGAGATTCACACACCAGCAGAGACATTAGGGTCATTGCTGGGTTAGACATTTTGGCCACACCTGAGAGTGGTCAGGCAGGGTCAGTACTGGGGCTGGTTCTCTTTAATATCTTTATCAATGACCTGGATGAGGGGATGGAGTGCACCCTCAGTCAGTTCGCAGATGACACCAAGTTGGGCGGGAGTGTTGATCTGCTGGACGGTAGGAAGGCTCTACAGAGGGATCTGGACAGGTTGGATCAATGGGCCATGGCCAATGGTATGAAGTTCAACAAGGCCAAGTGCCAGGTCCTGCACTTGGGTCATAATAACCCCATGGACGCTACAGGCTTGGGGCAGAGGGGCTGGAAAGCCACCCAGCAGAAAAGGACCTGGGGGTGTTGGTGGACGGCTGGCTCAACATGAGCCAGCAGTGTGCCCAGGTGGCCAAGAAGGCCAGCAGCATCCTGGCCTGTATCAGGAACAGTGTGGCCAGCAGGACTGGGGCAGTGACTGTCCCCCTGTACTCAGCACTTTGGGCTCCTCANAGGTCCTGCACTTGGGTCATAATAACCCCATGGACGCTACAGGCTTGGGGCAGAGGGGCTGGAAAGCCACCCAGCAGAAAAGGACCTGGGGGTGTTGGTGGACGGCTGGCTCAACATGAGCCAGCAGTGTGCCCAGGTGGCCAAGAAGGCCAGCAGCATCCTGGCCTGTATCAGGAACAGTGTGGCCAGCAGGACTGGGGCAGTGACTGTCCCCCTGTACTCAGCACTTTGGGCTCCTCACAAGACAGACGTGGAGGTGCTGGAGCGTGTCCAGAGAAGGGCAACAGAGCTGTGAGGGGTCTGGAGCACACGTGTGATGAGGAGCGGCTGAGGGACCTGGGGGTGTTCAGCCTGGAGAAGAGGAGGCTGAGGGGGGACACCTTCTCACTCTCTACAGCTCCCTGACAGGAGGGTGTAGCGATGGGGGAGTCGGTCTCTGCTCCCAAGGAACAGGCCATGGGACAAGAGGAAATGGCCTCAGGTTGCACCAGGGGAGATTAAGGATGGATATTAGGAAAAAGTTCTCCACCGAAAGCATTGTCAAGCACTGGAAGAGGCTGCCCAGGGCAGTGGGGGAGTCGCCATCCCTGGAGGGATTTAACGGATGGGCAGACGCAGTGCTGAGGGATGTGGGTTAGGGGTGGGTTTGGCAGTGTTGGGTTGATGGTTGGACTCGATGATCCCTTCCAACCTCAACAATTCTACGATTCTATGACAATGTTGACTGTGCAGAGCCAGCCAGCGCTGCAGATCTACCTGCATCCCAGTGCTCCCAGGCTGCCTGCCACTGCCTTCGCACGAAGGGTGTGTGTCTGGATCCAGCCCCAGCACCCAGCCAGGACCCGGCTAATGAATGGATTAGCCCCTGGTGTTTCTGCAGGTGCCTTTCATCTGAGGCTCTCAAAATTTAATTAAATCTCCCAACACCTGCACGGGGGCTGGGCAGTGGGTCCATTGTGTTTTTCAGGGGGGAGGCAGGCAGGCTGCTCACGTGGCAAGGCAGCAGCAGAGGCGGGAGTGAACCACAGGGGAGAATAATGCTCTCCACTGCGGGAGTAAATGGAGGTTATTTATTGTTGTGAAACACCGGGAGGCTGTGGTATTTCCAGCTTTTGTGTCCGTGGAGCTGGAGGTCCCAGTCTTGGGCTCTGCTTTAGCCAGTAGCTGGCCATCAGCCACCCTTGGAAGGTGCCGGGGGGGGGATGGGGGAGATGGAGGGGGTCTGCAGCCCCAGAGTAACCCCCCATCCCTCCCCTGAGGGGGTCCAGTGCTGTGCACCAAGGGATGGAGGCGGGTGGTGGTCATCGCAAGGAGCACAGTGCGTCCCCATAGGTCTCGGGGAGGGCTGAGCAAAGCAGCCGTGGAAAAGGATCATTTTCAATGAGTTTGTTTTAAATGGGCTACAAAGCAGAAACCCCGTGTTTTGTATTTCACACTGCTAAGAGAGCCTCCTGCTCCGAAACTGAGATGCTGTGAGATAAGCTTGAAGCATGGAGGAAGGACACATTCACAGCCCCATGGTGACCCTGTTACGGAGCTCCAAGATTTGCCTTGAAGTAAGTCTGGATTAAAAAAAGAAAAATAAAGCCAGTTTTACTAGGGAATGAACAGGATCTATTTATAAACCCCCAAACATTATTCCCAGTGCTCAGACCATAGACAAGCCTATTTCCAGGAGCAATAAGGGCGAAATGGCAGCCGTAAAACTCCGGTAATCAAATGTGAAAGGAACAGCCCAATTCATTAACACCCAGACAAGCTGATAGAGACATTCTTAGTCATCAAAAATTACCATGGAGTTAATTTTTACCTGAGTTGTTTAAGCCTGGCCATCCTCCTTCCCTTTTCTTAGACATTTTGCCATAGGGCACCATTGAACATTTATAATTAGATTCTTTCACTGAAGTTAATTATGAAGTGACAATAAAGCCTGAGTGGTTTCCTTTTTCGTATTATTTTGAACAAAAACCGAATCCTTTGTTTTGTCACTGATAGTTGTAATTTTAAGTTTAACATGAACCCTGCGGTATACTCTTGAGATAAACAGATACACACATTCATGTAGTATTATGCTGTACATCTATTTTATACTGTGTTATACTACTTCCACATTATTTTATATACACTTGTCTGCACAAACATATCTATATACTGGAGCAGATACAAGGTTTCTCTTCTGGAATACCTCTGAATTAATAAGCCACTTTTCATCCTGTTGATGTCAGGTCAGTAGCCCCAGTAGCAACATCAGCACTTTGCAGGTTCCGGATTGACCCGGCACCTGGGGAAATGTGCCACGGTAGCGGGCATGGCGAGGGGTCCTGAGTGTCCCACGAAGCAATTCTGCATTAGGGAGGAGAGGTTTTAGCATGGTTATTAGTGATGTGCTCCATTTTAAGCAATGAAGTGGCCAATCAACACTAAGCTATATTTCCATCACAAATGTGCGAGTTAGCCACTTAAATATAACGAGGCCATGCATGCTTATTGGAAAAGCAGGAGATTTTTGTGGTTATCATTGCCAGTTTAAGATTACTGTCTGATTACATACAATTATATGTCACCCTCTAGCTAAGCATTCACAGAGGAGAAAAGATGCTGGCATTTAAACAGGTCAATATTAATGCCGTGAATGTATTTGATAATTGAAAGTGTCACCTCCATTAGCTCGCCCTGATAACCAGGCTTGAAAAGCCAGCACTGGGATGTCCAAAATCCTTTCCACTATTTACAAAGCGATGGCGATTAGTAAGCGACAGGGCACTCCCGTATATTCAGAAGGTGAAATAAAAACTGGCCTAGGGGATGCAGAGGGTGAGCACAGACAAAGCTAAAATGGGGGAATGGAGGATAAACTCAAAGCTGTTTTGCTGCTGTTTCAGGGAGAAAAACTGCCCCAGGCGGTCCGCAGGGCTGCGGTGCCCCAGCTTCGTGCTGGAAGAGCAGCCTTTCAGAGGAACGGTTGCTCAGACCCACAGCCTTACCCAAGTAAGGACCAAAACTGCTGTTTCAGTGATGCTTCGAAAGTATGTCTTTGTGGGTCTTTGCTCTTCTGCATTGGACGTGGAAAATGATAGAGGGATCTAAGCCATCTGCATTTTAGATAACCTTTATTAAGCATCACTTGACCTTGTCAGTGCCAATAAAGCCCTGTGAAGTGCACGCCAGGTAAAATGTAATTTTTAATTGAGTATACTTATTATATTAAATATATTAACAAGGTGCAGATGAATACAAATGACCCCATGGTCAATGCTGTCGATTCACATTGAAATTTCTTTCGCCTTTGCTGAGCTGAAGGAGTCAATAACCTCTCAAAGGTTGCACATGGAGTGGAAACGCCTCCTGTCAGCGGCTGTCCTGCCACCTGCCTCCAGTGACCACTACAATGCAATGGCCACGAGCCAGTCAGCATGGAGATCAGCATCTCGGGACGTCCCCTTTTAAATACCATACCCTGCTCCTCCAGCCCTTAGGAAAGCTCTGGGAATCTCAGTTCTGTTCGTATTTTATTCTTGGTATAAATTTAGACTAACCCAAGGCACAAGTGAAAAAGTCATCTCCTCTTTTAGTCCCTAACTTCACAAATCATGTAAAAATCCACTCGCTATTGGGTTGACACACTCTGGTTCAGCACTGGAACAGTTACAGGACCGCCGGCGTCAGAGCTAAGGGAGCCCACGGGATCGATCTGCTGAGGTTAAAATCTACTGGTTTAACGTGGGAGACGGCAGGATGTGGCCCAACTGCCTTCCTAAGGTTCATGTCAAGCTTTGCTCTCAACTTGAGGAAAATAAGATGAAATGACCTGCCTGAGGAGCAGACTGCCGCACTGACATGATATATTTGCATTAGCTTCAAACAGCAGTAGCTCCCCATCACCCTATTAGCACTACGCTAAAACAAGCGGACTCAGTGTCAAATGTCTGTATAAAAACTACATCTCGGGGCAGCACTGAACTCCCTGCTGTGATCCACAGTGCGCCGTGCCTTCCCCTTCTGGGTTAGATTTATCCTTTTTAGTACCTAATTTAGAAAGGCAAAAACTAAGATCCTTCAGAAGAAGCAGTAAGACCTCTTGTTCCAGATCCCCATGTTTCTTTTTTAATGCTTCCTTAAGGGTCTCCATTTTTCTGTCACTTATCATCATCCAGAGTAATTTTGGGCTGTTAGAGAAAGTTCATTGCTGTAATTGCAACCATATTGGTCATTAAAGTTGACAGACAGCTGCTGAAGAAGTCACTTGCTGATTCCTACTACTCAGCAGATGCCTCTCAGCGTTTGCTAAAACGTTAGCTTGAATTTATGAAATGGAAGCAAATGCATTTTACCTTAAGGACTGATAATTTCAAGGAGGGGAAGACACAAAGAACTCATGCAGGCCTTTTATTTGTAAACAGCGTTTCCCTGGTCCTTCCCTAACTGGGTTGGAAGTCCTCGGTACTTCCCGCAGCCCACGAGGCTGCCGGTGCCCTCTCCTGCCCGCACGGATCCGCGCTCCTCCCAGAGACAGCTCAGCCTTCAGCCCCTTCTGAGGTGCTGACCGACCATGTCTCACGGGACATTTCCGAGCCTGAGGCCATTCAGCAGCGATGCTAAAACTCGGCACTGATGGCTCTCGAAGAGCGGAGAGGCCAGCAAGGACAGGAGCAGCCTCACCTGCCCGCTCCGCAGGAGAAGGAGCCGTGAAGCTGCATCGCTCAGTCCCACGGAGCCTCCCCGCATCCACCGCGCTTCGCTTTTCGTTGACTACTAGAAAATTCCACCCTGCTGCAATGGCAGAAGTTGCTTTCCAAAGTCCGGAGGCAATTCCAGCCCCCCCATCCAGCCCAGCGGCACCCCCGGCATCGCTGGACAGGTCTCGTTTCCTGATTTCCAGTTACCCATTTATTGCTGGTGTGATTCAGTAAGTAAATATTTCTCACCAATACACTCAGCTTACACAATAAATGCCACACACCACATGTTAGAAAATAAGGACCCACTCAGGAGGACTTTTTTAACCAGTAAACTTTATTTATATATAACAACAGTACAAAGTGAGTCCTTGGCTTGCAAAATAGGAGTGTTTCATATTTACAATAGGTACACAATAATATATTAGAATAATAACAAAACCCCCTTTTTTCCTTGGAACATTTTTAAATACTTAAACTTTCTTACATTTTTTCACAACACTTGTAAAAACAACAAAAAACAGACAATCATCTTAAAAAAAAATATAGTACAGAACTCCAGTGTGTCAAGTATAACGGGGAGGGGAGGAGCCAGAGAACCATACGGTGGAATGGGTACGGATACAAATCAACTCATTATTCCTGCCAATACACAAGTCCCCCCCCAAATGGCATGTGTTTATTTTAAGGAGGGGGGCAGAAGAAATCAGAATCTGTTCCACAGCTGATATCTCTACATTCTGCGACATTTTTGGGGACTCCAGAAGCTTTAGTACCTGTACGTTCCCTCCCCCTGGCTGCTTCCCACCGCTTCTCGTAACAGCCCCCAAGGTGCCGTTAACACAGAAACACTCATCAATAGGAGAAGGCCATTTTACTGCAGTATCTTCTGAAGCTATGAAATAACGTGGCCAAAGCAGCTCACCTGCTCCTTTACTTTCCGTCGGCCCCTCTTGCAGGTGCGCCTTTCTGCTGTCCGGTCCAGGAGACGGAAACATCTGATGGAGAAGCTGTTGCATAAACTTCCAAGCTTATTTGAAACAGAGGTATTAAAAATCTCAAAGGAAAGGCCATACAGGAGATCTCGTATTTGATTTGGCAGCCTCGGGAGGCCCAGAGAGTTGGGGAAATTGTCCGTGCAATTGGATGGACCCTGCAGGTCTTCTGAGCGTGTTCTTACACACTGCAGGAACATCGTTTTTTCAGTATTATATTCCACTTTTACAAAGAAAGGAGAGGAACGGGTAACACGGGGGCAAACAGGGATCTGAAAGAACAAGCACACAGACACCGCCGTGCTCACAGCACGGCCAAAACACTTTCAGCTGTGTCTCAGCTGCAACTGCAGCGGCAACGCCGGCGCAGACGCCCGGGTGGGATGAGGAGCTGCTTTTCCACCAAGGGCCCGGTCGGTCTCTGCTGTCCCGTGCTGCTCCTTTGCCTTCGCCTCCCCACCTCCCACCCCACCCTGGGAAGCATCCCAGGCTGCGGGACACGTGCCGGAGACCCAGAGCTTTCTGCCGCAGGCAGGTCCCTGGCGAGGCCGGGAAGGCAATACGTACCGCCCGCAGCCGGGACGCCGGCCGCTCAGCCCTGCCCTGCCCAGAACGGCACCACCACCCAAAGCTGGGGAATTTTCATGGCCAACAGCGGCTTTCCACAAAGCCTTCCATGCGGCGAAAAATCGGTTCAGAGACTCCCATCCTCTTCCCTTTCCAAACTTATCTGACCAACCTACATTTAAATTGCAGTCAGGGTTGCTCAGCTCAGCAGATCCTGAATGGCACCTTCTTCGCGGTGCACGCTGCCATCTTTTACTCCAATTATTTCCCCACCGNTCTCAGACATTACCAAAAAAAAAAAAAAAAAAAAAAGCATCCCGTCCACACGGGTACTGGGTGGCCTCGTAGCTGTCACCAGCACTTTGTCTTTGGCCTCCAACCCACTGGTTTTGGTGGCCCTGGGCGAAGGCCGGGATGATGTGGGAGTTTTCACCGAAGACACATTCACTAGACAGACGGGACTGCTCACCTAACTCTACCAAGTACGCAACTATATACAACGTCGCAGCTCCCTGCGTTACTGGCTTGCGGTTAAGGGTACAAATGCAATTCTGAAATCGGATGGCTGAAGCTTTGTGGCGTTTTAATGCATCGTTGATGTCAGTTATTTCTCGTTCTCTGAACATTTTTTCTTCTCTCCAGGGTACAGTCACTCGTGAGCTTTCCCTGATGTCCCAGCTTATTCAAGTCAGTCTATTTTAGTTTCACTTAGTTTGGTGAGCCGAGTCCCCGTGACAGGTGAGCTCTGACAGCGCTGCAAACTGGATGGAGGAGAGCCAGCGACGGGCGAGAGCGCGGCTGGGCTGCTGCCAGGGAACAGGCTGGAGGCACGGGCTTGGGCAGGAGCATCACGGGGACCGTGCCGGGAGCTGCTCTGCCCTTTGCCAACCTGCCGCCCTGGGGACGGCGCTCCTCGCCCCCGCTGGCTGCTCGGGACTTCTGGAAATAAGACCTTGTCTGTAGGTCGTGCCCACCGGAGGAGGGAAGCACTGCGACACTTAAACACAGACTTAAACGACTCGCACTGAGGTGCTCAGGGTCCGCAACGCGCAGGAATACAACCCCAGAGCTTTAAGCCCTCTTGCTTTTGTCCTCCACACGCCCACCCAAATTGTTTCCTACATTATGACATTTTTGGTGAAGTCCAGTTGAAGGTAGGAGAGAGAACTTACGTGGGGATGGGCCGTTAGGATTTTAAGACAGTGTGTTGAAGGCACTGCTGTGATGAAGGTCTCTTGCCACCGCGCTGAGTGGCTGCACTCACCATCCCCACTGTGTCACAGCACCGAGACCCTGCGGGAAGGCACCGCCATCCAGCACGGCCACGGTCAGCATCTTTCGGGGACAAACCTCCCCGACGCGCCCGGGATGCTGCCCACCAGCAGCGAGGCCGCGGCAGTGGTTTTATTTCTCAGCTCTGGTTCCCACAGTGGGTCTTCAGGCAGCTGCGGACTGGTCCGTGCTGGATCCCACAGGGGCTCCAGCATTTTGGCCATGCTGATCTCTCCTGCCTCCCTTTAAACCTAAATTCGTCCTTTATGGCAAAGCGTGGACCACTTGACGTCCACATCCTCTGTACTTTGGTGGGCTGCAGCGTTGTGGTTCTCCCAGCGGGGCTCGTGCGGAGACAAGCTTGCCTCTAAGTTAGATTCTTGTATATGGGTTCTTAATAAAGGCTTTCAAAGTGGAGAAGCGTTTGATTAGCACCTTGCTCCCCCTTGGAGTGGGTGCTTTGATAGCTCATGAGCAGAAGATTAAATGGAATTATTTACGCAGTGACACCAGGCAGAGAGATTCCGGAAAATGACGTCTCCCACTTTGATGTCAAAATACCTGAAACGAAGTGAACTGGAGAACCAAAACACCAACCGGCCTTGCAGGAGAAAGGGGGCAATGAGAGGGATGTGAAATCATTTCATCTAAGGCAAAGTCACTGCCCCCTCCTGACCTGACCTTGAGTCCAGTTTGCTGCAAGTGCAAAGAAAATGCCATTTTGAGATCTGAAGCGTCCTCCTCCCAAAGGAGTAATGGAAAAGTCGGAGGCAAACAGGGCAATAGATTACAAGCACTTTGCCCCATGGGGATATGTTGCTGCATTCCATATAATTTCCTGTAAAGATCCATAATTGACGTCAACCATCACGAGCAGATACTTGGCAGATTATTTATAGGCCACCCCTTCCAGCCAGCACCGTGCTGTTCCCTACGCCATCCTCCTAACGCCTTTTCAGGTGATGGAAGAAGAGATGTTTCTGCTGCTTCCCTCGGAAGTTGGTCAAAAGCGTAATAGCTTACTGGTTTGCAAAGGGCTCCTGCAGCTTTCCCTTTCCTCCTCTGCTCAAATTCCTCCCACAGCACAGAAAAACTCAGTTGTCCCCCTCTCTCCTTAGTGCTCTCCTGTATTCATGGAATACAGACCCTGTGTTTAGCCAGTTTGGCCACGTGGGAGTCTTTTAATCCTTGCTCACAAACCAATCCCTCTGAGCGCTGCAATTATTNCCCCCCCCCCCCATCTTTACCTTCCAGGTTAATCCCAGTTTTTGGGCCCTTTCCCAGGCTCCTGCCGGTGGAGGGAGAAAGGCTGCAAAGCGGCAATCCCCCGAGCAGGGCTGGCAGCCCCTCGTGCCGCACGTGGAGCATCTCGAGCAGGGAGACCTCCCGTGTGCCGCCTCTCCTGCTGCCTGCCCGGGGGGGACACACGTGGAAAAGAGACTGGTCACCAGCATCGCTGGCATCTCTGGCGGGTCTGCAGCACCCACCCTCAGCGCTGCCCGACAAACCCGCCGCCAGGGGACCCAGGGGATGGTCAGGGACCTCCACCTTTGCTGAGAAAGTACTGGGGAAGGGGGAATGACAAAATATTTGTTTGTGGGGTGCTCCTGGCCAGAAGGTAGAGAGCAGGAGGAGGAAAGTAGGCTTAAAAGCAGCTACGCAAAGCATCTCCAAGAGATGTGAAGAGAAGCACGAGGGCCTGACTCGGGCTGTCGGGCAAGAACACATCCACCAGCACCCAGGTGACGAACAGCCAGGTCTTTGCTTTGGGCAGTATTCATATTCTGTGCATCCTGCAGAAATAACTATTCGTACTAAAGTTTAGAAGTGTCTGGAAACCATTTGGAGTGCTTTCTTTGGGTTTCAGAGTACCATAAGCTTTTGGTGAAGGACCTGAATACGAATACCCAAACCAACGACCGCAACTAGAACACAGACCTGGGAATCACGCACATAAGCTCCACGCCGGCTCACTGTGAACAGCAGTAACAGAAACCAGTGAAAAAAGGAGACCTGGTGGATTTCAAAACGTGCCTCTCTGCCCTCCCCTGTAGCACCAGCAGCAAAGAGCAGGGCCGGCTGGCGGCGGCTGCAATGACGGCTCGTCCCCCAGACTTTCATAGGCCAACCCAGACATTCGCACATTTTCTCTCTTTGACATCAGATGCACTGTGCAGGAGAAGGATCCCTGGGAAGGGAACTCTCCCGATAATGGGCAGTACGAATCCTGCTCTGCTTCTCCCAGCTCTCTCCGTATCTCAGTAAATCTGAGCCCTCCGGTTGCAAAGCTCAGCCCGTTGTAAATGTCAAGAACTTATTGCACAAGGTTGATGGTTAGTATTTTCTTCCAGAGTATTAATAGGGCCCAGAGAAACTCACAGAAGTGGATTACCAAAAAGAAAGTGGACTTGGCATGGCTTTTACTGAACGGTAATTAAACCAACAAGTTTCCTGAGTATTTCTCTTCATGCTTCTCCCCTCCCCTGCTGCTGCTCCCCTTAAGACGGCATCTCGAGACTGAAAGCCGGCAGCTCTCTCGGTGCACGAGGAGCCCGCGGTGACCATCCCGGGCCCCTCTGGGCGGGAACGGTGGAGGAGGGGGACGGATATGAAAATGGATTTTCCTCGGACACACACCAACTGCAAACTAAGGTCCCGTGCAGCACGGCACTGCCCGGGCAGGGCTGAGCAGACGCCGGGAGCTGTTTTGCCGCCACTGCCAAGCTCAGGCAGTCAATACTTGTACTTCCATTAGACCTAATCACCCTGTCCTCCCCACTGCAGCCTGCACAAGTATCAATATTTATTACAGAGAGAAATATTTACAGCATTCCTTCCCCTCCTGGCACTCTACAAAGGGACACACATAAGCTTTGGTGTCTTTGAAAGAAATAACACTCACAAACATTTGCCTGTCACCGGCCACAAGAACACGTGCCATCGGGGCCAGCGAGGAACTGAATATAAGAACGAGACGCCGAGACAGAGACAAGACAGCAGCGCCAGCCGGCCCGTGGAGTGCTGGTTAAGGTTCTTTCTTGCCTACAGCAAAGAATTCTTTCCCCTCCCCATTGGAAATAAAAGTCCTGCGCTTGACCCCGGGCGACACCACGAACGCTGGCAGAGAAACTCAAAGGGAGCCTGTGCTGATCGACCCTGCAAGTCAAACAGAAAAGCAATAAATATCTCATCTCGCGACGCTGAGTCTTTTCAAGTATCGCTCACTGTAAACATTGGGGGTTCCTTGGTTTTTACTGCAAGAAATCGGAGGCGGCTGCCAGAAACCACCACCAAAACGCCACCGGGGAGGTTTCATCCCAACTCTGCCGACGGGGAGGGGGCAACTGGCTGTGTCTGCTCAAACTGCACCCGCAGGGACCGGCACAGCGCCGACCGCGACTGGGCACGGGCACGGGTATGGCCATGCCACCGCACCGGCTGCTGCCCGACCACCGCGGCAGCACCGGCACCCGGCAAGGCGGAATGGGGGTGGAAAAGGGGAAAGCATTTAAAATCAGATCTTCCCTCGTTCAACAGTAAGTGGGATTTAAAAAAAATATATATATTGACACTATATAAATACATAGATAAAGCTGGATTTCAAGACAGGTTGGATGATCTGATGGTTTTGCAATTCAGGTAAAGTTTCTTCTAGTGCCTATAAGTTACTCAGCCACTGAACTATTTTCTGGCTAAACTGCTATTTCACTTGTGTAAAAAGGTGTGGTGCAAACTTGTGCTCATATTTCATGTAAGATCCCAAAAAGAAGAAAATTTCGTTTTTCCAGACTTTCCAATGGGCGTAGGAGTCTGTCTGCAGAACGCCTGAGCCGCATCCTCGGGAGGCTTTCGAGGACAGGATTCAGAGCTGGACCTTGTTGCCAGGTTTTTCTCTGTGGCCTCTGTGGGTTTTGCTCTATTCCTTTTTTTTTCTTTCTTTTTGTTTTTGTTTTTTTTTTTTTTTTTAAAAAACCCTTTAAATAAAGTTTTATTTTCTAATATACATCAAACAATTTTCATGCAAAGCAGCAGTCATGGAGACATCCAGACTTTCCAGGTTCCTTCTTTTCATGTATGCTCAAAAAAACAATCCATCTTGATTTGACTTTGATTGAGATGCTTTGTCTTTTTCTCCTCCTGCCTTTTCAAACCGGATCCTATATGATTTTGAACACAGTCAGCCCTTGGGCCAGTCTCTGCTCCCTCCAGAAGAGCCTTGGTATGTATATGTGTCCAGCGCCTTTCTTGCTTGTTCTCCCTCTTAATTCCCGAGAGTCCGTGCAATCCTCTGCCCTTTGCCGTCCACGAGCGTCGCAGCCTTTCTTCAGCTCTCGATAGACATGGCACCAATAAGTTGCTCTACTTTGTATGCCAGACGCTGCCTACGTGCCTGTTCATCCTGCTCCAGAGCCCCAATGAGCTGGTTCAGAAAACATAAAAAGGGAGGGAAAAAAAAAGAGAAAGAAGTCAGTGTGCGAGAGGGGGTGGTAGAGGTGGGTGGGCAGCAAGATGTGAGCAACTCGGAATGTGGATGTGTGAAACTTCAGTAACGGATGGCAGAGCAACGCGACGAGCGCTTCGCCATGCCGCAGCCGTGGCGAACATGGATTTGTTGGACCGCGCGGTGCACGTCACCCGCACAACACAGTCATCCCCACTCATCGTCACCTTGGACTCCACATTTCTTGTCTCATTTAGCATGAAAGTTATGAGATTTTTAAACCCTAATCGGAAAATAGCTGTTGCATTGTATCACAAATGCATACATGCAATTAAATGACAAAACCCTTCCTTTTAATGGACATAATTGCAAAATAGGTTCTTCTTACACTGAAATGAAGGGGTGGAACAGATGGCGAGAACTTGGTTTCAAGTGATGCATTCATTAAAGGAGCTCACACTGCCAGGGACTCTCTGCAAACAGGAGTCTGCGTCACTGCAACATGGGATTTGTACCACGCCGTTCCCAAAAGACGGGGATGTTTCTGGGGGGCTTCACTGGGTCGTGATGATTTTCCACTGCATTTAGGAGTGGGCTGCACTGGGCGTATGCCAAGGCTGAGGAAAGCAGTTGCTCCCACAATATTTTAGCCCTCAGTCCCCTGGGAAGCACCCTACAGGCATGGCCAGGACCCGAACCAATTTGTGCACGAATAGAAAAGAGCAGGGTGGCAGCGGTGCAAGCTGCGGTGGTGCCGCTTTGAGGATGAGGGAGGAGGAAGGAGCTCTGGGGGATCGCTGCCGGACCCCCTGCTGCACCCAAGGGCGGCTCCTCTCCCATGCTGCGCGTGCACCGGGGGACACCCACCTCTTCGCTGTACTTGCTGACGTAGGAGTAGATCTCGTTGAGCGCGCTCAGCATGTTGAACTCGGCGGAGTGCAGGCGCGACTGCTCAGCGAGGTACGCGTTCATGTCCTGGTCGCTGATGGCGGGGAGCTTGGCAATGTCTGCGTAATACCTGCGGGAAGGAAGGGCCACGGGGGGCCATGAGAAACACGGGGGCTCAACGTGCCCCTTTTCGGGGTTTAAACTAAGCTCTGCAGGGGAAAGGACATCACTGCGCTTTATGCTGACATACAGCAAAATGGGATCTCTGTAATAAGCTCCTCCGGGGGACAAGAGGGAACGGCCTCAAGTTGCACCAGGGGAGGTTTAGGATGGATATTAGGAAAAATTTCTCCACAGAAAGGGCTGTCAAGCATTGGAACAGGCTGCCCAGGGAAGTGGTGGAGTCACCATCTCCGGAGGCATTTAACAGATGGGCAGACGCAGTGCTGAGGGACGTGGGTTAGGGGTGGTTCGGGCAGCGTTAGGCTGATGGTTGGACTTGATGATCTTAAAGGTCCCTTCCAACCTTGACGATTCTATGATTCTAAACTGAAAATAAGAGCAGCGATGCTCTGCAGGGCTGAGCTGCACCACCGGCTCGCTGCAAGAGCCACCCTGCGGCATCATCGGCCACCGAGAGCACGGCTGCTCGGCACCGGGGGTCGGGCAGGACTGGAGTGCCTGGGCCAGCTCTGCGCCCACGCACTGCCGCTCACCGCTCCACCCAGCTCTTGTAGCTGGGGATGTCCTTGGCATACAGCAGCTTGTTGGAGGGGGAGTCCTTGCCCAGGCGGTGCTCCGAGGTGGAGCAGGAATCCATGAAGGTCTGAGCCACAACGGAGAGGCAGGCGTCCGTGATGCTGCCTTTGTGGATATCAAACACAAACTGGGGGTTTTTGATTACGTTCACCCAGAATCGGAGAGGGAGGCTGGAGGGAAATCGAGAAACAGAATTAAACGTTAAGACAAAGGCTAGGAAAGGCCGCTGGCTGTGGTTTGTGTTCCCAAGCAGAATTCAAATGGTGGGAAGCAGCAATAATCTGAATAGGAGCGGGGCCAGGTCCCTCAAACACCAGTTAGCCCAGTCCTGCCCGGGTTGCTTGTGATGGGTCCCGCTATGCCTGAGCTGGACACTGCCGCGCTGTGCACCCCGGAGTCTGATCCTGCACGGAAAGGTGGAGGAGGCGAGAGGCGGGGGGCAGCGGGGGCCAAGGGCCGGCTGCCTGCGCCAGGGCAGAGCCGAGCAGCGTGCGGTGGCTCCGGGTGAGCGGCTCCGTGAGGAGCCCATTAAACCGAGTTCGTTAGAGTGGGAGTCTGCGGCGCAGGGCTGAGCCCGGGGCAGCGGTGCTGCCACCCCCACGCTAATCAGCCGCTGCCCGGCCACTCCGCAGTCCATCATCTGCGAGCGGTGCAGCAGGCATCAGAGGCTTTGTCCCCAAATCCCGAGGCCTTTGCAATCAAAGGGGAATTATTATTCCTTTTTTCTTCGGCTGTATAGCAGGATCAAAAAAACAGCTGCTGCTTTCTATTACCTTTCAAGTCTCGGCTCGCTCTGTCTATCCAGCTAGCTGCACTGAAGGCTGCAGCCTTAACTCTTGCCGCGCTGCAGGCGCGCCGCTCAGCCCCGGCCGTGCCAGCTCCCCTGACCCCCCGTTACCCACCTCTGCCTCGTCCAAGCCCCCGTTTGCCTTGACCTGCTCCAGTGGCATAAGCCTTCTCCCATCTCCCCACCAAAATTCCCTTTCTGGGAACGCTGCAGCCTACCAAAGTGCTCAGCAGAGCTGTTAGTTCCGAGCCCAGATTTTCGCCCTTCTCCTGAGCCGCCCGTGCGCCGGGGCAGAAGGATGGACCGGGGCCGGTGCGGTCTGATTGCTCTGGCAGAGCAAACTCTGCTGCTTGGTGCTTTCTTTTTTACTGCTTTAAGTAGTCTCATCTTTTTTTTTTTTTTTGTGATTCTAGAGGTTTTATCCTAATAACTCCTTCTTCTAAGGCTTTCAATAAATTGTTTTTAGCTTCCCACAGCCTTAGCGGGGAACCCAGCTTTTGCAGCCGTGGTGATTAGAAGCCTTTTAAACCACGAGGGACTCGGGGGGGAAAATACAAAGTCTTCAGGGAGCAACCATTTGTTGTGCTTTTTTTTCTTCCTTGCAGAGGTAAATTTCTAACCCACGGAGCTTTTAATCCTAAAATAACAGCAGAGGCAGAGACGTGAGAACTCCCATTGTTCGGTGAAGGCTGAACCTGGCAGCGGTCCGTGCCGGCCGCACGCGGGGCTGGCTCCTTCCCCCCTTGCCACCTCCTCCCGCTGCCCAAATGCGCCAGCTGCTGCCCGAAGCGATGGGGAAGGTGCAGCCGCCCACTGAGCTCTCCCCTCCCGGCCTGTGCCGGCATTCCTGCCCCAGCACGGCTGCGATGGCGGGGTGCTGCAGGCATGGAGCCCTGCTTCCCGCGAGCAGACCGGCTCTGCGAACCCAGCCATTTCCAAAATCCGGGTGTGGGGATCTACAGGCTGAGGCCACTGCCCTGCTCCCACCCGGGGAGAGAGCTCGGAGACAGCCGGGCTCGTGGTTTAACAATGCACCGGGGTTTCAGCTCGTGCGTGCACGTTAGCACGGCGTCGTGGTACATCTCATGCTTTGGAGCTATGGGACTTGGTTGTTCCCAGCCTCCCCAAAGCTCTTCCCCATCTTTGTTTTTCCCCAGGACACAGGTAATTGCTCGGTACTCAGGTCTGCCCCCCCGCCTTCCGCCCTCCTCCTCCATCCTTACCAATTGCTCTTCCACGTGTGCCTCACATCTGTGTCGTGGATGCCGTGCTTATCTGCCTGCTCATCCAGGAAATCGAACATATACTTGATGGCCAGCGGGAGCGCGCTGCCGCGGTGCACGGTGCTGAACAGCGTCTCAAACAAGTCGTCCACAAATTTCTGCAGCGTACCCTAATGGGAGCAGCAACCGAGAAGGTGAAGCGGGGGGGAAGGGCGCACGCCTGGCTAAGCAGCGGTGGCAGGAGGGGACGCCAGATGGTGTCGCCAGCTCCGCACAGCCCCGCAGAGTGCCACCACGGACCTCACAGCAATAAGGAAGGTCTGGGTCTTCACGAACGCTGACTGTGCTCCTGGAGGACCCCGGGGGAATGCTCCAGCCTGCAGCTACTCACGGCTGCAGTCACTCTTTATTTCTAACATGAAACAGTTTTTTTTTGCTTTCAAAAGCAAATCTGCGTTACCTACAGTGATGCTCGCACAGTGAAAGACCGGAAAACTTGCTCTGGCCAAGGAAACCAGTTCAACATTTACAGGCACTGCTGCGTCTCCCCAACTCTTTGTGCTTTAATGCCATGCAGAAGGATGAGGTACTGCAGCGATCACCTTGCAGCGTGAGGAAATGTGGGCTGTGTCTCTGTTACTGCTCCAGGAGCCACCCAGCCTCGGTCACCCAGGAAAGCCGGGCAGGGACAGTCCCCCCCTGGGAGCTGAGCATCATTAGGGACGGCGCAGGACCCCCGGCAAGTGTGTCTAGATGGACCTCCCTATGCATTTCCCCAGGGAATGTCACGCATGGCAGTTACCTTTGTAGCTAATAGCCTGGTCAGGTAGATCTCGGACACCATCTTACTGCCCCGGTCTCCTTCCTTCTGGTCTCCGTGGTCGTGGTTTTTGACCAAGTGCCAGACCTTGACCCCGCTCTCCAGGTCGGGGGTGATCATGGGGGCGCGGGAGCGCAGGCTGTCGGGGCTGCCGGTGTAGCGGAAGGTGGAGTCTGAACGATGGGAAGAAAAGTCGGTCATGCTGAAAGCAACCCCCTTTTTCATTTCCCTGACTCTTCTCAGTAATGTTCACTAATGCCCAAATCGTCTGCAGTGGCTTTTTTTTTTTTTAATGGGGTAATGAAATGTAACACTAGCCAGGCGCCAACAAAATTTGGCGTTTGCCAAAGAGACATGTTGGTCTTCACTGAATAGAGTCCCTCAGACTTTTCACACTCGGATGTGGGACTTCTCTACTTCATTCGCATCCTTTACTTATGTGAACTCAATAATACAGGTCCACGTAAGACAACTCCACAAGTCACAGCTCACGCGCATGAACCCTGGGCACCAACTCCCGCAGCACCCGAGTGCCGATAGCGGTATTTTGCAAATAATAACAAGCTGCCCGGCACAACCAGCGCAAAGGGCAGAAGAAACTGCTGTTCTTGTTTTTGAGGCTTTCATTAGAGCACAGAGGGCTCAAGCTGAGCACCGACTGCAGCGCCCGAGGCCAGTCCTGCATCCCGGCCGTGCCACCCGCGGGGCTGCGCGGGTCTGGCATCCCTGCCCTCCCTGCCTCTGCCCTCCTCCCCGGCAGGGAACGGGGAGCTCAAAGGGGAGCAGACAAAGGTTTTACCCTTAATTGCTCAGAAACCATGGAGAGTTGTGAGATATATTTAACATCCCAAAGAACGCACCTCCCTGGATCCCATCCACGGTGCCTCCAAGCCGAGACACGGCGCGGAATAGCACAACCGTGCGTTGTTGGGTTTTTTCCTCTCACTGAATTTCTTTGTTCTCTGGGAACCTCGTGCATTTTTCTCAAGTTTAGCCTCCAATTTTGCTGCTCAGCCTCCTCAGCGAGAGTAAGGGGCTCAATCATAAATCAGCCAAGGGAAATACGCAAGTCATTACCAAACTAGCTAGATTTTCATCCCTGATTAAGGCTTAGATAAATGAGTACTCCAACTGATATAATTAAGGAGACAGACAGGGGGACAGCTAGGGAAGCATCCAGTAATTCTATTTTTAAACATAGCTCTGTACTGATGTATAATGGGGGAAGTAAATAAGTATCTCATTTGAATTCTGTCTGCACAATTAGAAGTATTAACATGAGCAATGACAGTTCATATTGGGAGTTTGCAAAAGCTTTTCCATCTGACACAGATCAATGAGGACTCAGGTTGTGTGATGCAGCCCCGGTTTTTCCATCGCTGGGCACTGGGGTGGATTACACCTCGCAGGGAGAAATGCCTTTTCTCCTGGCTTTTGCCTAAAGACTCTCCTGTGGACGGCTCCTCAGAACTCTTGCTCGAGAAAAAAAAAATTATTATTTTGGGAGCTATAAACAAGAGAAGGAGATGGGTTTGCCAAGAGACCTCTCGTTTGTAAAACACTCTGTAAGATGAAAGATAATGAAAGATCAGCACACCAGAGATTTTGCCACTGCTGCCTTTTATGGAAGTATATTATTACTATTATTGTGGATTTAGTGCTATAAATGCACACCTGGCACCTCGCAGACTCATTTACTGAGGCTGCAGCATCTTCAGGGACCCTCCGTAAAGTGCCGAGCCCTGCTATTATGCAAATAAAGAATTCCCAGGTGTGCACATCCGAGCACGCCGAGTTGAGATTGCCGTTACCCATTTTTGACCCATTAGCTAAGAATTCAGGATCCTCCACTTAGAGAAGAAATAGATGAAGGAATGGGTTTTTCCCATGGTGCAGCCCTGCTTACGTGCGAGGGGCACAACGCTGCCTTCCTGCAGCGGGAGCTCTGCAGCATCCATCCCCTGAGCCAAAAGCCTTTCCCTGGGCTTTTCCAAGACCCACTTTTCCAAAGGCTGCTCACGTTGTGCTTGGCATTTCCTTTTCCCTCCTCTCACCTTCTCTGGTCTCTTTGCTGTTCCGCTCACAGGTGGAAAAGCGTTTGCAAAAAACCAGTAGCCGAGGACATTTTTCCATTTGGCGCATGAATGTAGGTTCATTTTAGCTGACGTGGTGTGGTTCTTTGGGGGAAGCTGCTGCTTTTTCCCCACCTAATTCCCTTAAGGTGTTACCCTCCTGCAACACAGGCAGCTTGAATACCAGCCCCATCAGTTAATTCTCATTTAGAGCCGTGAGCCGCAGGGCACGCGGGTGTCATGCCCAGCTCCAGGCTGGCTATAAACGCGCGGTGCGGCAGGAGCAATGCCCAGTGGCTGCCTGTGAGCCGTCGTGTCCCAGCCCTTAACTCCGCTTCTTACCGTATCTACTAATAGACGTCCGGGATATACTGGCAGAGGCAGGGATATTGTAGGAGGAGGTCTGTTTGGGAACGAGAGCCACAACCGAGCGGTCTGATACCTGGGGAGGCAAAGGAAGAGAGGAGAAGATCAGCGAGATCCACCCTCCGCACCGCTGCCACCAGCTGCGTGTCCAGCAGGCAGCAGCAGTGCCGGGTCCCAGTGCGGGCAGGGAGCTGCCGGCAGGACCCGGGGCTGCCGGAGCAATCCCGCCGGGCAGTCCTCGCAGAGACGCGCTCCCGCCCTGGCCAAGCAGCAGCTCTACGGCAAGGGACTGGAGGAAAGGAGTGATAAATCAAAAGACGTATTGAAGATGGTTTTGGTCGTTGTGATTTAAGGTTACGCTTTACCCAGTAAAAATGAGAATCTCAAGAATTGTTGTGATCCAATTAAAGTAACAATGCAGAGGGAATAAACCAGCTATAATAACGATATGGACCATAAAACATTCCTATTAAACCATTTTTTATTTTAGCAATTTTTACGAACTTTAAAAGTTTGATTTACAGCTGAGCAAGTCATAAAGCCATCTTTCAGGGTATTAAATTGCCAGTCCCTCTACTACACCAGAGAAGGAACTAAATGCTGGGAAGTCAAACTATAAATGAACATTAGTGCTAACAAGATTTTGTTATAGCAGATTTTAGTAGCCATGTTTAATTTTATCCTCCCTATAAATCTAGTAGTCACTGGAAGTTTTTTAACTTATTTCCCTTAATTAAGAATCTGCAGGTTTCCAGGGAATGGGCCTGAGTGTCTTTTAATTTTGAAGTCGTGGGCCGTGGTGCAGCGGAGAGCGGAGTCATCGCTGACAGACCCGCCAGGGCTCAGCGAACCCATCATTGGACATAAGAAATGTCTCCTTATGCTGGAGAAATTGCATTTGGGGTTACGTCCTCCATTATTTGCCAGGAGTCCCATGAGGGACACGGCCACGTCCCCTTGCACAGGGAAGCTCCAGGGCAGCAGCCGGATTTTGCTCCCCCAGCATCTCCCCGCGTTCCCCGCAGAAGGGGCGTTCGTACAACGGCTGCCATGAGGTGACCTGCACACCGTGATCACCGCTGCCTTCAAGGCTTTGGGTTCCATTCAGACGAAAGGGTTCGTGTAAACGCGAGTTGTTGTTATTGCTAGTGATTGTGGAAATAACAGCCGCTTGTGTTTCACCGTACAAAAGTGAGATACGTTTAAGCAAAACACGTCAAACACCTCTGTTATTTCCCTCTTCTGCTCCTGCCTCGCTTCATCCAATTTATTAAGTCAACGGAAGAAACGGTCAGTGGTGGTTTCCTTTTCTTAGGCTGTCATTAGCTGCCACTTCGGTTCAGTCTCACTAGGGGGACACCCGAGGGCGCCGCCAGTCCGGGGTGCTCCCGCGGCGGCAGCACCTCCCCAGCCCTGGGCCGGGACCCATTTCCACCAGGGCTGTGGTTAACTGGGAGAGAGGCATTAAATATTCCACACACACACACACACGGAGCACTCTCACTCTCTAAATTTTGGGTCGAATGGCTCTTGTCAGCTAAAAAACACCAGCGTGCAAATTAGCATCAGATGTAACACACATTCGTTTCCCATCTCGCTCTGCTGTTGCCACACTCCCATAAAACCCCAGAGACGCCTGCGAAGCTGGCTGGCTGGTTTACAACTTTATAAATATTCCGATCCTTCTACGAACTGGAAACGTGCTGCACAAAACACCTTAAAAGAAAAGAAAAATAAAAGCTGGAGCGGGGACAGCAGCAGTGCAGAAGCCCAGACAATAATCCTGCCTTTGCGTGGGGGAGCGAGGAGGCAGTGAGGATGCTGCCTCCACGGCCACGCCACCCTCGGCTCCTAAGTCTCATTTTCCACACAAATCTTCCCTCTCTGCTTCTAATTTTTCATTTAAAATAGTTTTCTAGTCTCTCGGCCTTTCCAGACTCACAGTGGATGACAGGTATTCATGCTCTGCTGCCTCGGAGTTAACCCTGCATGAGCCACTGTAAATCATTTGATATTAAATTCGGTGTTTCACTTTTCTTGAGTAAAACCATGCGGGGTGAGACTCTCCCATGGAGTTTAATAGGCATGAAACCAAAAGGATACTACACAAATGTAATACAATTCCTTACAAAATAGTTTAAAAGCTCCAGAGAATTTAACAAAGAATTACACCTACATGACCTACACATCTATTTTTATAAATGAAGAAATAAGCAGCAGGCATACAGTTCTCTCTATATTTCTATAAAGAGGTTAAAAAATATTACAGAAAGACGAATGTTCCTTTTAAAATGCAATCTGGCTTTTGCATGCGAAAGCTTCCCATGAAAAACACATTTTATTGGTTGACGCAGATAGATACCGCACTTTTACCACCCTGAACACCTAGAAAACACATGGAAGAGTGTCAAAATGCAGCGGCCAGGTGTGGCGCTGAGAAACTCTCGGAATTAAAGAACCGCTCTCTGCAGAGCCTGCCCGGGAGCGGGGTGAGCAGGGGGGGGCTGGTTTGGTCCCGGCCGGCGCTGGAGCTGGCGGGGAGGGGGCCGAGGGACCCCAGGCAGCGGGAGCGGGGATGGGGCTGCGAGGACCAGGCGGGTTCTGGTCCTTGCTTCGCCGCTTACTGCCAGGTGACAGCACCTCCCCGAAAAAGCACCACGTGCCCGGTGTTATCAGGTGGAAACTTGGGACTGTGCCTCTCCAATTACTGTGTGCAAATCCAGAGGTGCCTTTGCCTTCAGATCAGCAGATAAAAGGAGATGGCATCTGACCAAAAATAAAGACAAGGCAGCTCTGAATAAAAGATGGAGAGAGCTTTACTGAGCTAGCTTTTATTTTTTCTAGAAATACAGAAATCATCTTCACTAGTCCTCCAGAAGCTGGAGAAATCTAGATTTCGTTTTCATGGAACCACACCTCTTTCATATGTAACACTCCTGGTTGAGACGGGGAGACAGCAGCGCTTGAAACCCCAATGATTTTATACCCTCTTCTAAGCTGTGCCTTTGCCCACAAATTTGTTTACTGTATAGTCCTGGAGCATCTGTATTTTTGATACCTAACAAAAACATTTATTATGCAAACAGAATAAAAAACGGTAAGAATACGAAAAAAAAAATATATTGCTGTTTGTTTTTGGCAAAAGTCCTGCCTTGACAAATTGCTGTTGCAGTGCAGAGAACGTGGCTTCTTTTTACAGCTGAAACAGCTCTGCTGGGCTGCGCTGAGCTCGGGCCGACGCGGGGAGAGACGGGTGCTATCGCTACCTGTTTAGACGTTTGGCAGCAAACTTCTACTTTGTTCCAGAGCAAATCTGACACTCAAATGGCAGGAATAGCTGCAGCATCTTGAGTGCCGCAAGGATTTTGTTTATTTTAAGGGTAAACTTGTGGCTGAGACTTTCCCACAGGTACTAAAATGAAAGTACCGCCTCCCCTCGCACCCAACACACATCAGACAAACACGACTTTCCCCTGCGACTTCCTTAAGATGACTTTTAAAGATCAAGGCATAATAAAGTCTCGCTGCTTCTCTGCCTGTTGGTTAATCCCTTGCAACTGTCAGGTAAAACAGATTTCAGAAACAATGGAATTCATCTGCACAACTCCTATGACATTTTACAGTAATCGGTGTTTAAATCCTTCGGGCTGCTTGGAAAAGTTGACCCTCGAGGTGCTTTCCTACACGCACTTTGCATATTTATGCCGTTCTCTCTGCCTCCCTCCCTGATTATATGGCTCCTGTCAATACTGGCTCACAGTCAACTTACACAGCGTGAGTCACTCTGACGGACTTGAGATGGTGTATAAACAGGGAAAGATGCCAGATTAAACACTAAACACTTCTGTGTAGGTAGTGATGGACAGTAGTAGGTTACAGGGCCCAATTAACGCAGTTATCCTCTGCTGCAGACAGGCTTTGAGTGAAAGCCTTTGATTCTCTTCAACCAAACCTTCCTCAGCTCCGTCTTTACCTCTCTTTCCACCTTTCGCACACCGTAAGAAGCCCTTTCCATCGGATGCGCGCCTATGCAGGGCAGCCGGGCCGGGCTGGGACACGCAGGCTGCAAAAGCTAAAGATGGCAACACTTTCTTAGGTCACCTCGCCCACCCCGGCCGAGGCACAACAGAGCATCCTCGCTGCCTAGCTTCGATTTATATGACTTTAGTGGCAAAACTCCTGTTACGTGGCTTGGAAGACAAGGTCTGGGACTTAGGAGGTTTGATGTCACCCTGTCAAGAAGCAGCCCCTGATACTCACCCTTTCTTGACCCGACCTGATCCCATACGTCCCCACAGCACTCCCTTGACCCTCCCATGTGACAATATTTGAAGTATTTGCTCTGTTTCCCTTCTTCACGCCTTGCACGATGCCCAAGAGTCAACACGTAGGAAGACCAGGAGCAGGAAAGACAAGCTGCAGGCTGGTGCCTTGCCTCAGATCGCCTGATTGCGTGGTGTTTGCAAAGCTCTGAAGGAAGGCAGAGACTCCTCTGCTGCACTCCTGCTTGTCCCAGATGGCCACGGGCCGTCCCTCCCCGGGCCCCGCACCTCCGGCAGCGGCCGCTCGGCCCTCTCTGCTGCTCCCTCCATCTCACTAGCACAGCTGGCGGTTTTAATTTAGCCAATTTTCAACTCTGCTAGTTTCTTTAAGATCCATGTCAAGGTTGCTTTCCCCTCTAATGCATAAGCACATTGAACCCTTCTGGTTTGTCATAGAAATGTGACCTCCCTGTCTGTCTTGGGCGATGAGATACTTGGGAATTAAATTTCAGCTTTCCTTTTCTTCCCTCCTGGCAGCTTTCTGGGAGCTGTCTGCCGGGGCTGCTTTCTTACCTGGTAATGCATCAAGGTGTTCAAGCGCTTCCAATCTCCTTCAATCTTGGTGGTGATGTCTTCATCCTGCAGGACCACACGAGCTATGCGGCCCTGCCGCCACTCTGCAGGGGAGGCAAAAACCAGGCAGACGCGATGGTCAGAGGGAAGAGGCACGGACAGGCTCGATCCGCTTCTGGCCCAAGCAGCTACCGGACAGAGGAGCCTGCGGAAAAGCCCTCCTCCCAGGGAAAAGGCACCCAGAGAAAGCTAAATTCTGCTTTTAAACCTTACCACTGCAAGGAAGGACGCACTGATAGCCTTCTTGCAGCAAAGTGCAGCATTTTCATTCCCACGCGGTGTTTAGCTAAAGCAAGGTGTGGGACCTTCCCAGCCCCTCTGCCCCCACCCCAGCGCTGGCAGGACACACAACCGTGGGGAGAGGCTTTGCTCAGCAGAACGAAAGAGCAAATGACTCCCGAAGCCTCTGTGATCAATGGACAACTAGCTGATCCCTCAGAGTTCAAACCCACCCGGCCGGAGCAGCACTCGTGCTTTCTAGGGGCAGAAACATCTGTGCCGTTGTGCAGCCTGATCTCTAGTTTCCAGGCCCTGCAAAACCCATGGAGAATCACTGATAATAACACCCTCTCTGATCTTCCCCTTCCTGCGAGGCAGGGAAGCTCCTACCCAAGTCCATGTCAACAGCTCTTGGTCTTTGAGAATACGGGACGTTTTTGTATACTGCATCGAGGATCTTCTCTTTGACTTGAGTGATGGTATCACAGTTCAGCACCTTCACAGGGATCTCTGGACTGTTCTCATTATCCGGGTTCACACAGTTTAGGATCTGGAAGGGAACGAGAACCGCACTATGCTCTAAAGGGCTTCAGACAACTGTAACCACATCTGTCACAACAACCCTTTCTCATAAAAAACCCCACCGCATCCCTATTTGCATCATTGCTGTTGCACATAGTACATCTTTGCAAGGACTACTAAGAGGGAGGGCAATGCTCAATGCAGAGGGAGATGAAACGCTCCCCTCAAACGCTGCCGTTCAGAGCCTTAGCTCAGGCTGTTTGTACCTGCAAATTAGGGACACACCTGACTTGGGCATGGGTCTGGCAGCACGAGGCTTTATTGCACGGGCATCACTTGTGCTTCACAGTAGCGTCCTAATCACCGGCCTAGAGGTCAGAACAGCTCACGTCCAAGCGGGGAGGACAGAAGTGACTCAATGGCAGCTTCTACAGCGACCACTCACCAGAGTCTTGTACTCAATTTGCTGCCGGATCAGCTTGTCCTCGCTGAGGGAGTAACGGGCTTCTCCTGTGATGGCATCAATCGGACCTTTCTCCATCTGTTGCTTGATGGCGCAGTAGAGCATGAAGAGCGGCTCTCCAGCACATTCCTACACAAGGAGACAGGCAGCAAAGCTAACACAGAGGTGAAGGCGCATCTCCCCCCGGGCCGCTGGCTGCAGGCAGGCTTTGCACATGATGCATTTCACCAGAGGCATCGGCCCATTGACTCAGTCTTCAGCACGTGTGCAACACAGGCTCAGCCCCCAGCAGCTCCTGGAGAGGACAGCCAAAACCACGAGCTCCATTGCTCCATGGGTATGTTGTCTTTGGCCTGGTAAATCTCTACTGAATCTATATGGCAGCAAAATAGGAATCTGAAATCTCGATCTCATTGTTCACTCCCATGAAGCAAATTTTGTGGGGCTTCCAAAACCACAGATAAAGTTAAAAAATATGGAAGCTCAGGCATGGAGATGCAAGTGAGAATTTCTCCCAAGTACTAAAGAGATGCAACAGAAACTCTATTACATGGGAGTAACACCAGGCGATGTGAGGGTTGAAGGCGGCTGAGCACGGAGGCTGTGGCAGCGTGGCTCAGCCCCTCTAACCGCAGCCCCAGGCGTAGGCATCTCCACCTCCCCTGCCCCGCTACTACGTCTTTTGACTTGGAGCCTGACTGAAGACTTTCAAGCCCAGATTCACGCTGGGGATGGCTGGCGGGGGAGACGGCAAAGCAGCAGGAGGCTCTCAGCTCCATCCCTCCTTACCTTGAGGAACTTGTGGAGGAGGAAGGCGAACCAGTTAGTCAGCATTTTCTCAGCCACCGACTCCGTCCTAGGGAAGCCAGGAGGACACACACGGTACATACAAAACCAAACCACACATCAGAGGCCCCAAATCTTCCCCTGGTGGCACCCCCCGTCTGCAGCCTGGTGCTCTGAGCCGGGGTCGCAGCTGCGGAGCAGGCAGGCAGCAGGATGCGGCCAGTGCTGTGTGTCCCCCCTGCACCGAGCTGACAGCAGCTTCCCAGCTGACAGCCCGTCACAGCCCTGATGGGGCTGGTGACAGGGAGCCTGGTGACACTCGCTCCTCGCACGTGGTGCAAATTACAGCCTGGCTCCGTAAATCACTGGGATTTGCAGCGGTTGCTGGCAATCAGGGACAGCAGAGTGACAATGGCAGGGAAATTGCAGCTTTCCCCCAGTCCCACCCAGCGTCCTCTCCCCACATTGTGCCTGAGATTATCTCTAATTTAAATACAATACCTCCTAATGATAGTTTTTAATGATGGCTCTGCAGGACCTGGAGACTTTCCTTAAAGCACCACAATGTNGGCAAGGCTGCCGCCAGCCCAGCCAGCTGCCAACGTGCCCCCGGGCAGCCTGGCTCTGCACCATCGCCTTTGCCATCGCTACCAGCCTTCCCCTCCTGCCATACCAGGATCTGCTCCACATTTGTTTGAGGCCCCATCCCTGGAGGTGTTCAAGGCCAGGTTGGACGGGGCTGGGAGCACCCTGGGCTGGGGGGACGTGTCCCTGCCCAGGGCAGGGGGGTGGAACTCGATGATCTTCAAGGTCCCTCCCAGCCCAAACCGTTCTGTGATTCTGTGATTTCAGCAAGCGGAGAGGGGTGAATCCGACACCTTGCCCTCTGCAGCCCCCTTTCCTCCAGGGACCGTGCCTCCCTCCGCCGTCACCCTGAGCCCGCAGCGAGGCAGCAGTCCCGCCGGGTCTGCGCACCCCTCTGCACCTTCGTCCCCTCGGCCGGCAGCTCTGCTCCCGCTGCCGTTCCCGCCAACTGCCTTTTTGACCACCACGCCACCAAACCGCCCAGGAGGTGCCCAGTGGGCACGGCCACGCACCCAGCCCCTGCCTCTGCCCCGAGAGAGTCACCGTCCCGCTCCGGACCCCGTTTCCCCATTCTCCCCATCCGCTCTGCTGCCTTGAATTGAGGGCTGCCACTTGGTGTGTATTTATACGGCATCCCGCATGTTTCAAAACTCTGGCATTTAATGAAAAACACACACTATTGAAGCAACAGGGTTTGATCCCAAAGTCAAGCAGATCACGTATAAACAGGAGGCACAGATTTCAGCAAACAAAAAACTGACGCCAGTCGGCAAACTGGCCCGGGGTCACATTATCCATCATCTCTTAGGATCGCAACATCTGCCAGGAATTTGTGAAAATGTCTGCAGATCCCCAAAGAATTTAAGCCTGAATTGATTAACTGCCTAAAAATTCATCCTGCAAATTAACACACACATTGATCTCCCACTTAAAATATTTCAGTCGCCCAGTTAAGGAGGAGAAGCAGTAGCACACCGCTGCGCCAGCGAGCCATGGAAAATGGAGTCAGTGATACAAACTAAAGAATAAGTAAAAAGCTGAGAAAATGATACATTCAAGACTTCAGGGTGTATACTAATTTAATTAATTACTTTGTTAATAGGATATTAAATTAAGAATCGGCAAGCCACCCGATTAGCCCTACCAGTGAAGTAATGCTGTGTCCCGTCCCTGTTGGCTGCTCCTGGTCTTACACCAACACCAGCACCATAAAAACAACTGAAATATGGAGCGACAGAGCAGTTGGGGTATATTGTGTGGGAGAAGGGTATCGGATACTCCCGTGCCTAGCTGTTCCCTTTTATTTCTTTATCAGAAATACAAGATCAGCTGAACAGAACAGCAAAAAGAAACGCCTCGGAGCATCTCCGTCAAATCCCATTTCTCCTTACCTTCAAGCACTGAGCCTCAGTCTCGCTGGATCTCAACACAGACTGACACCGTGAGATATTTGCAGTGCATCAGTCCCGGGGACGGCCAACAGTTAAGTCAATCACCACTCTCCTACCCTGGCTGAGGAAAGGGGCTGCTTATAACCTCCACCGCTGCCGGGTGCAGCCGCGGGAGCCCCGTAGGCTCCCTGCACACCGGGCTGCGTGTATGCTTTCCCTGGCCGCCCCTGCCTTTGAACTGGGGCCGGAGCTGGGTGGCTGGGAAAGCGTGTCCCTCACGCTCTGCCTGCCACCACGGGCCCGACCTGGCTTCTCTCTGCCGCGCCGGGAGGGCTCTGCTGAGCCTCAGCCGCTGCGGGGCTCCGTGCTGCGCCTCGGCCGGGCTGGGATCTGAAATGCTGCTATAGATCCGTCTCTAAAAATAAAAACTACGCTCCTGAAGATTAACACGGCAGGGGAGAATCCCTAGGCTTGGAGAAAACCCTTCTCGTATTGACCACATAACAAGGGCAAAGCACGATCCAGAGATGACTTTCCGAAGGAGTGTGATGCCAGCAACCAGCGCCTTGGCTGCTCTGCCGACTTTCTGAGGCACTGGGAATAAAACAAAACTAAACAAAAAGAACTGAGAGAACCCCCAAAATAAATATGTATTTTATTAATTTTCCCTGCTATATCTAGGTCTCTGAACCGCTGTGTGCTGCTCCCTGTGCCAGGAACCAGAGCAGCTATTTGATTTAATGTCAACTTTTTTGTTGCCTCCCGTGAGGGGTAGTCATGGAAGAAAGAGAGAGGGGAAAACGAGGAAGAAAGAGAGAAAGAACTGAGTGCCAATTATCAACTGCTGCCACCAGAGAGCTCAAAAAAATCAAAAATAAAAAGTATCTCGCTTTGTGGCTGATCGCTCCTTATTAAGTCAGAGCAAGATGTTCCAGCCTGGGCTGTTTTGTGCACCAACAGCCCCAGGAGCCCGCGGGGCGCAGGGCTGGGACAGGGCTCTGGCCCCACGTTTAACGGGGCTGTAGCAACAAGACAAGGGGTAACGGTTTTAAACTAAAAGAGTGTAGATTTCAGACTAGAAGTAAGGAAGAATCTTTTTTTTAAGATGAGGGCGGTGAAACACTGGCAAAGGTGGCCCAGAGAGGTGGGAGATGCCCTGTCCCTGCAAATATTCAAGGTCAGGTTTCCTGTGGGATAGCTAATTGCTGGCGCAGGACAGCCTCGACGCTGCTGGCGTTGCCCGTGGCCCCGTCTCTTTGCCGGGTGCTGCGGGGAGGAGCGGGCACGGCTCTGATCACCAGCCGTCTATTTTTTGGAGCACCGTGAAAAGTCATTATTGATGGCTGAGGCAGAAGATGCCTTCCCAGCGACTCGTCAAACCACGGGGGAAATTAAGACGGCTTCCTTTTCCGAGATGAGTTATTGCCTCCACAAACACAGCCAGATTTAAAGCAATTTCCTGTCAAGTATATTCATTATGGCTGGAGGAATCCCTGAAATTTTCCTAGAGCTGTGAAATCCTCCCCTCTCCTTTGTCCGCCCGCTCCAGCGAGATGCTGGCAGAGCCGCGGCTGCAGCGGATGGGGCAGCCGCGTTCCTGCCGCCGGCCGAGGCCAGGACCCAAAGGGACACGGGACAGAGGTGACTGACGACACGGAGAACAGGGGTAGCCTTTTACTCGTGGCCACTGCTCTGGCCTACATCAATACACACTTTTCCCCCTTTTTCTTTCTGTCATTTCTCTGCACGATCACGGGTGAGTCACTCAATCCACTCCTGAGCTCCTTCCCAGCTGTGAAACACAAACGCTGCTGCTCCACCCGGGCAGACATGGAGGCTGCGAGGATAACGCCCATGAACACCTGCGAGGTAGCTCAGACACGTGAGGGTGAAGGTCACGCAGGCGCCCTGGCTGCCATCAGGAGCGGGACCAAGCCTTGCCGGGCAGCCTGCCTTTCCCTCACAGCTCCAGGGGCAATTCACGGCCCTTTTCCAAGGTACTTTTCTTCACATTAATGCTTTACTCACCACCATAATGCCACAGCTCGTGGGAGACAAGGACCCTAAGTGCTGTACAGACGTGAGAAATCAGGCTCCTGCCCTAAGAGCCTGAAGTCCAGTAAGAGTCATAGAATCATTTTGGTTGGAAGAGACCTTTAAAATCATCAAGTCCAAATGACTGAAAGAGCTGTACCTCCGCTCCTGCAGCCCCTGCTGTACCTGAGCCGGTGCCTCCTCTGCCCTGCCTGGATGCACAGGGCACTGCTTGGTACCAGCAACGCGCTGGTGACGGAGAGCTCCAGTTTTCGTGCCATTCACCTCCCCGCCACGATGCTGCCCCTGAGGCAGCCCCGCACAGGACTGGCAACGGGGGCTAAAACCCCCGTGCTGCACCGCTCGGGCATCTCTGCACGCAGGCGAGAGAAGCAGGAGCTCGGTCAGGCGGGTGCAGGCAGCGCAGGGCAGGGAGCAGGCAGCTGGGTGGCAGAGGTGACAGTGCTCATCACCTGCTCTCAGCCAACACAGGGGAGGGGGGGGTGCTGCCGGGGCTGGGGCAAGGTAGGAGAGTATGAGTGAGAGAGAGACGTATCAGAGGTAATAGCTCTCTTGGATCCAATTTAAGACCCTGTTCAGCCATCTGTGGCATCATACAGCGGAGTTACCCTGTGCCCTGGAGCTAGGCGAGGAGATGGATGGGTCACACCATGGAGAGCAGTGTTTTCCTCCTCACACGAGCACCCTGGTCCCGCAGAGCCCCCAGATGCCACCAGCAGTGTGGCCGCGCCAGCCCAGGGGACCACGCTGACTTGTGCACAGCCCCGTCCCCTCCCCATCTCCCTGCGTTACCTGCGCAGGAGCAGTTTGGGGTGGTTCTTGTTTTCCAGGTTCTTCTCGATGAGGTCGGAGAGCAGCTGCTTCAGCACGTCGGTGGCGTACTCCAGCTTGCCTTGCAGCCCCGTCATGATGAGCGAGGCCACGTTGCCGCGATCGCGCATGGAGAAGCTGCGCTGCAGCTCCAGCGTTCGGATGAAGGTCAGCAGGAAGACTTTGTTGTTGATCAGCTGAGCAAAGAGCTTCAGGGCCTTCTCCACACTCTGCTGCCCGTTCCCTTGGACCTGCGGTGAGGAGAGCACCCCCATCAGCCAAGGCATGGGAGGACAAGGGACCAGCGAGCAGCCCTGCACCACCGTGGGTCACTCTGCCATCGCTGGGGTGAATGGTTTAACCCTGGGTGCACAAGCCAGCACCCCATCTCTCAGGGTCTCAGCATCCCGGAACATGGTCTCTGGCCAGTCCTGACCAAATGTCACCCTTTCTGTCCCCCCACCAGCACTTCAGCACAGCTTGCCTTAACCATTGCTCCGAGCTGCACTCTCTGCACGCCATAAAGCTGCTACTTTGAGGCTAACGGCCCTACAAATGACATACAATTTTGCTTGTTCTGCACAAAAAGTGACACTCTTGTAAGTAAATTAAATACTAATTTAGACTATTGCTTTATTATGGGACAAGTGTAAAAAAATAATTGAGGCTTTCAGCCAGTTGCAGATTCAAGTAATTCATTACAAGTGAAAATGATGAACTACATTAAGCAACTCTTTACCAAACATCTTGGAGACTTATGTATTGGTTTTACTAACGTTACATAATTAAGCAACTGTGTAATTGGCAACACATTTATCACTTCTGCAATTCTGTTTTTCATGAGTAAAACAAATAAAAAGCATTCATATTTGTTTGCTAGCGCATCGGCTTATTTGGCAATTTAAACAGCGAACATAATGCGTGGGACTGGAGAACTCAGGGCATGGGAACGGGCCGGTGAGCCTGGTTCGAAGCCTGCCGAGCTTTACCAACACCGCGGCAACTGCTCCGGGTTGGTGGCCCACTGGAAAGGAATCTAATTTGATGCATTAATGCTAAGTAGTGCTTGCCTGGAAAGGCAATGCAGCCTCACGGAGCATAAGCAATCAAAGCTTTGTCCTCTCACAACTCAGGGGTCTGGGGATTGGGGTTTGGGGCCACCCCCCAGTCTCTGTGAAGGCAACAGGACTTTGAGGATTTGCTGGAGCAATGTCAGTCTCCCAGAGGGAGTGCTGAGCCCGATACCTCTGGGCATCCCGGATGGAGGATGGTGGCCCCACGCTCGGTAGCAGATAATGTTTCTTGAAGCACCGTCATTGTTTTTGGCGCTCTCGCTGACGAGCAGGGCCCGTCTGCAAGGTGATCTCATGGGACCCTTTTCTGTTACCAATTTTTCTAAACCCTCAGTGAAAATCTTATTGATAGATGTACACACACTGGTGGAAAACCCAGGGAGAGGAAGGGGCTCGCTGGCAGCCAGGCGGGAGGTGGCCATGCCTCGGCACGGCGCTTGCCCTCCCGTGGACACGCCACGGAACAGCAGCAGGATGCTCCGGGCGGGATGCGCCAGGCGGGATGCGCCAGGCGGGATGCTCCCGGGCGCACAGCCGGCCCCTGCACGGTAAGGTGGTTCAAGAGGACTTTAAAAGGACACCGATAGCTGATGTGGCATGCTTTGCTGCTGGCCTATAGCAACAGAAAAACCCATAAAATAAAACTAAAGCAACACCAGGGAGAAGAAACCGGGAGGAATCAAGCAACGTGCGATGGAGATAAAACACCAGCTTCTTAGTTAAAATAAACTCGGGGGTCATCCTGCTAACCCCAGTGCCTCTCATAAGATTTGGTGTGGAAGGCATAAAGGTGCTTCAGGGTTTCACGCTGGCTTCCCCGAGGGCTCAGGGAAGGTTCGAGGGCTCAGGGAAGGTTCGAGGGCTGGTGCACAGCCCGTTCCTTACCTCCAGCTCGCGCAGGACAGGATGGTCCTCGATGCCGGGGAAAAGAACCCTCATGGCATACGTCCGATAGTCGAGGTAGGGGATCCCGGAGCGGTCCAGGTCACTGGTTAATTCATTGATGTCGGTCTGCAGCTCTGCAAAAGCTATTTGGGGAGAACAGAACAAGACAGAGAAACACAGGTGAGCACCGGGAGTCGAGGCTGCGGGGCAGAGGCTGCGGGGAGGGCTGCCTGCCTGCTCTCCCTGGGGGCACGGCGGCAACCCTAAACGGGCAAGCTCAGGAAACGATTCAGAGGGCACCTTGCTCAGACAGACCCTCACCCTTGGAGACTCTGTCTCAGCAGCTGAGAGTGAGAGAGCACACACTGCACAGAGCAGATGCCGAGAACAAAAGATGCCTATTAATTTGTATGCAGCTCACACCTGTGTGTACACACCTAAAACACCTTTAAAGGCTGCAGATAGAAATGAAGATCTATTTTAATAACTTGGTACCTCCCACATTTTCCTTTCTTCTTCTTCTCCTCCTCTATCAACAGTTGCCAAAATGATCAAATCTGATGCAGATCAAATCCAAGCAGAAACTGCCTGCTGCCGGGGCCAGGAAGGGATTTATTCTTCTGTCAAATAACATCACCGCGTTATACAGCTGTACGTGTGTCCTTGTGTTCATTCTCTGAAGCGTGAAGTGCTGGCCTAGTGAGGTCTCTGTACCCCAGCTAGGCTGTGCCCATGCCGAAGCTGTGGTCTCTCCTGAATAGATCTCATTTTTTCTCCTGTGCTTTCAAGGCTATCCTTTTAACAGCAGCCGAACAAATCCAATGCAACTCTCTCTATATACAGAGGGCACACTATGAAATTTGCAGCTTTCCATTTATTTTTCTTTGATCCACTAAGCTCCCTTCCAGCTGGAAGGACGTACAAAACAACAGCAGCCCCTCTCCCCACAACGCTTTTTTGTCTCAACGCACCACCCACAGAAATGACTGCCCACCTCCACCTGGGCTCCCCTCGGAGCGGCCAGGCTCAGCCGCCTCCTTGCAAGGAGGGACAAGACTTGTGTGTGTTGCAATCCGCAAGCAGCAGGTCTAACTAGTCCAAACAGCACACAAGATTTCCCAGAAGTGAGTGCTTGAGGAGCTTCTCCCCATTCCTCAGACCTGCTCCTACCACCCTGGGCTCACGTCTTAGAGACTGGAGGAGGGACCGGACCAGCTTTCCAGCCCTACTGCCTTCCATTTAGGATACACGCTGTTTCTTGGGGGTCCGAACCTCCCCTGCTCCCTATCTCACTCTCTGCCTTTTTAAAAGCTCTTTACTAAAAGGCCATTAGACGAGGGGGCATATTGCACCGGGCACCCTGCAGCTCGCGCCGTCCTCGCAGTGTGATCCAGGCATGTTGCCTAAGCAGGATCAAGCTCTAATCCTATTCTCCGCACATTAGGCAGCAGAGCCATGTCTGCGCTGACACGCTGGTCGCTGCCACCCTCCCACGGCAGGGCAGGCGTGCAAACCCCGCGGGGGCACACGCCCTGCTCCTCGCTGCGAAAACCGGGGGAATGCTGCAGCACAGAGAGTGCCCGGTCCCGGGCAGTACTGACCCTCCTTGCACTCCAGGGCCACCCGGGACTCCAGATTGTCCATCTGCATCTGCAGCCTCTTGAGGGTCAGGTCGTTCTCTCGGGACTTGCGCTTGTAGGCGATGAGGACAATGATGACGATGATGAGGAGCAGGCTGCCTCCGGCCGCGATGCTGACGATGGCCGGCAAGGTCAGGAGGCTGTCCGAGATGATGCTCACCGAACCAGGGGAGAAGACGATACCACCAACACGCACCTACAAAGCACAACGGAGGTAACCAGCAGCTTCGGGTAAGGGCATCAGTCTGTCCCAAAGCCCTGTCCCTCCCGGCCAGGGCACTCACTGCACGGGCTGCACAGGGCCCTACGGCAGCACTGAACCGCCTCTGTTTCAGCCAAGACTACAGCAGCTCCCATCGCCTGCAGACACGGAGGGTGCAGCTTATGGGAACGCAGGGAGGCTTCAAGTCATGATAAATGTGCCAGCCCTTCACTATCTGGGCTTTGGTCTTATTATCTGATGGCTCCATTTGACTTTCATTTTATAAGCTTTCAACTCCCTTTTGTAAAACGTGGCCATTAGCAACCCAGTGATAATTCCACTGACAAGAAGCCAGAGCAACTGGAAAGAGAGACCAGAGAAGGGAAGAGAAAGCCCCATGTGGAAGCGCCAGAGCAAACACGCTGGAGGTTAATGCTGGGACAGGCTTTTCTCGGATGTGCCCTGGCCACAGATGCACGCAACTCTCAGCCAGGTTGCGCTTCTGTGAGTCACACTGTGATAATCTGAATATGTTTTGGATGATGAACTTAAAGGGAAATAAATCACAACTACAATCGCATTTGGGCTCTACTCAAGCACTTCTGCAGCTGCGTGCTTGGTCTGCGAGTGGATCAGAGGAAGCAGCGACACCCAAAACCAGAGCAGAGGAAGGCACCGACTGTTGTCTTGGACAAGACCATTGAGCCAACCAGTCCAGCGTTCAGATGTCCCTGGCTGCTTCTGCTTCAGGAAGAGGCAAAACCTCTCCATCCACTTACCAGATCAGCTCTGGCTACAAGGACTGATAAAATCCCTTCTTCCTACCCTACAGGAGGGAGAACACAGCCCACCGAACAGGGTCTCACCTACTAAAGGAAGGGCGCACAGCACCAGAGAAAGGATGGTACCAGGTGCTGAAGGCACTGTTGGAAAGACTTGTTCTTTCTAGAAGGCTCTGAGAGTAGGTAGTGAGTCTCAAGGAGGGAATAAGAAGTTTCTCCATGCTAATCCACATCAATATTTTAAGCTTCCAATTAGATGGCCATAAAGATCTAAAATCCTACCGATGCTCAGACAAGAAATTGCACTCAGCGTCTGAGACGTCAGGGAGACGGATGAGGAGGAGGAAGGATGGGAGGGAGGGAGGGATGGACGCTGACAGGAGCGTTTGGTCCCTCACCATCACTTTGTGCTGTCCGGTGAGATTTGGCGGCTCGCACAGCAGCTGGGTCTCGGAGACGGTGACGGCGCAGGGTGTTTCTCCGATCAGCACGGTGTAGTTGAGCTTTGCTCCTCCAGGAGCGGGTGGGCACAGGTTTCTGCCCTAGGGACACGGGGAGAGAAGACTGTACAAAGATGCAGAGCATTTCTCCCATTTTCATCTCATTCCCAGCTTGTGCAAACGACGGGATTGCATCCAGTGTGCCCCCTTCTCCAAAGGGGTTATAAAATTCCTCCCTCTTGGATTTTTTTTCTGCTTCCCACCAGCTAAGGGTCTCCTTACCTTCAGGATGATGGGTGATCCCGGCTTCTGCTCCAGCACCCCGGTTGGGCTCAGGAGTTCAAACGTCGGGTTGGGGTAGTATATGAACTTGGTGTCGTTGTAGACCAGCAGGGACTGCACGTTGTTAAAGATAAACCCAAACTCATCCGGCCGCTCGACAGCATCCAGGCCGGGCCGGTACTCGGGGGCGAGGGGGGGCGCGAGGCAGGCCAGCGCCGTGGCGTTCACCACCTTGCAGACCTGCGGGGAAGGCGATGCTTTGAGTGATGGCGGGGAAAACCTTACCCTGACCTGGACAGTGATGTTCTAATTCCTTAAATACTCCCTGAGAAGTCCAGAGGATTCACATTTAGCTGGAAATATTTAATCCAGGCTCGATGCATTACAGCCATAGTTTGGGGGAATTTGCTTCCCCTCCGGCCAGTGCAAAGGCACTGGTGCAGAGACGGAGTGAGCTTCAGAACGAGCCGTGTTTTAAAGGAGGTAGAGGCTCGCATAGCGGATCACTCAGCTCTTCCTTTCCTTTTCCTTTTCTTTCCAGTTGCATCCTCTTTGGCAATGCTGGCTTTGAAACAGACCCATAGCGAATACCTGGTCCCTCTACAAATTGGCGATTAGAGGCAATTCCCTAATGCCAGGGAAGGAGAGGAACGACCATCTGACAGTCGCGGCCTGGAGGTAACATGAAGGTCATCTCCCGCCGGGCCGAGGACACCCACAGCTCCTCCAGCCCTGGAAGCAGGGAGCTGGCTGATTTATGAGACTTTCGCCTTATAAAGCAGCAAGAGCCCAACCGTTTGGCCTCTCTCCGTATGTGGAAGATTTAATTTCACTCAATTTTGTGCCTTCAAAATTATTTTTGTAGCACTGTAACTGCAACTGCTAACAACAAAATTAGATGTCTTTTTAAAAAGAGCTCAGAAGAAAAGGGTCTTCAGAGGGGAAGTGAGAAAAGGAATAGGAAAAGACTGCTAAGTGATTTGCCCTTTCCAAGATAATACAGATTCAGGCAGAAAGATCACTGCATAGAAACAATATTTTTCAGTTTTACTTGGTCAAAATAATTTCTGTGGGTCCTGGAGGTACAATTCTTATTTGTAGCATAGAAGAACATCGCTTAGTTCCCATTTAGCTGAGGATGCATTTCAGCTGCTCACTCTTACACTGAAAACATACAGATAGGGGAAGGAGGTGGCATTCCACATCAACCTCAAATTCTGCTACTAACTCCTTGCTTCAGGAACATCAGGGTGATAGGAGGGAGGAGGGGAAGGAGGCATAAAAATAACACCCAGCCTCACCAAAATGCCCAGAGCCCCACGCTCAGCATCCTTCGCATGGCGAGGAGGGCGCAGGGAGCAGCACCTGCCTTACCGCAGTGACCAAGCTGCAAAAGTGGCCTGAAAGCTTCTTGTTGAGAAGCGGTTCTGCTCTCTCCTTCCCTCCCCAGGCTGGTACGGGCTCGCCGGGCCCAGAGCTGCGGCAACAGGAGGTTTATTTATGGAGAGGCAGCTGGGGTGAGACTGGTTAAACATAGCAGCCTCCTAGCTGGCAGGTCTCGGCGCCTAGCTTCGGGCTTCTACAGAAAGAGCAGGACTGAAACGGGAAGTGTGGAGCAGCTGGGGATGGGGACAGCTACACTTGGGACTTTCCACCCCAGCGTGCCTGTAGGGCTGAGCTAGGTACAGGGAAGGGAAGGATGCTGGGGAGAGGAGAGCTCTCGGGGCTCAGGGGCTCGGACAAAAGGGGGAATTCCAGGAGTGAAACAGGTTTATCTGACCCAAGACAGAATTTGAGGTGATGGACATGACCTAAAATGCTTTGAAAAGTTCTTGGCAGTTACTGTGTTCTCCCATTTGAGTGTGTTGGCACCCCTTTTTCCAGGGTCCCCAGGTTTTGCTGCTAACAGTTTGGGTAAGTCTAGGGAAATACCCCCAGAGCGGCTTTTGCCACAGCAAGTGTCACCAGGCAGAGAGCACCGGCACCAGTAACCGTACGTGTGCAGCCGGTGGGACACTTCCAGGCACAGCCCGGTGACACCGCGCTGACAGCAGCTACTCACGTTGACAAACTCCTTGCCATTGTACTTGACGCGGATCCTCGGCTCCTGGATCACGTCCAGGTTGGAGCCGGTGACGGTCAGAGGAGTGTGTCCGCTGCGGAGAACCGGGAGACACCTGATTAATGCATCGGGCAGGAGGGGCTGGGGCTCTGCCGAGAGACTCTGCCTGACAATAAGGATGCTTGTTGATCTCAGAAAGATGTTTTCTGCCGACACTTCAGGCACCAGGCGACAGAGCGGATTAATGCCCACTCCCTGAGTCGCTGGGGAGCGGCGTCTCACAAGCTGGCTCGATTCTCTACTCTCAGCTGCACCCTCTCCCACCTCATGGCATTGCAAGGCAGCAGGATGAGAAATGGGACCAAAGAAATCAACTGAGCTGAGACTAAATACGTAAGACAATAAATTAGTCACAGTGTTTAATGATTTACATAGTGATGTTTTTAAGGAACATGATAAATGGTACGTGCAGTGAAGGAACTGACGTGCGCTTGCATCTGGACTGCAGACACAGCAAGTTGTCACAGAGCAGGGGAGGGATGAAGAGCACCGGGTGCCATCAGGGCCAGGGAGGACACAACCCCCCGGGCTAAAGTACCCCCATTCTCCTACAGCCAATGCCCCTGAGCAAAGTCTTTCACTCTTGCCTTCTTCTTTCATGTGCTAACTGGAGCAGCACAGCCCAGATTCACCCGCCTCCAGCACCTCTGCGGCAGAGCCTGGCTGTCCCCTTTAGACCACCCCTGTTAGCAGTCCTGGCCAGCCCTTCCATCCCAGCCCACCCAAACACAGCCGCCGTCTTGAACTGGGGCTCAAAGTGGACATCTCGCAGAGCCTGCAGAGAGACACTTCTTTTGTGGGAAAGTTAAAAAAATAATTGGAATTTGAAATGAATAGCTGTGTTACAGCCCTTGTGAGCACAACCATTAAAGTAACACCAGGGGACGAGTAGGGCCCAGGGTTTTAAGCAGCGACGACGTCATGGTGATGTGACAGCGCCGGCCGCCCCGTTCTGAGCAGTGAATCTGGGACAAACAGTACATTTTGATTAGCATCAGCTTTTTCTTTTCTTGGTGGTTGCTGGTTTTGTTTTATTTCAGGACTACAAGAAGGAGCCTTTAATGAGCAATTGTGCACTTCTTCAGCAGATGGAAGCGATCTTGGGGCTTTATTTGTGCTCCCAGAATCTCAGTGCAGACTGCTACTGCTGTAATTGCCTCCATGATCACAACTACTTTAGTAATTCTGGACCTGATTTTCGGTAAATGCAAATGCCACAGACGCCCAGCACTGACAAATCCGGGACGCTGGGTGGGACGTGCATTTCCACAGAGACCCTCTTTTGCCCTCACTGAGCAGGAGAGAAGACCCAGACCAGGCGAGCTGGCTCCTCTCCGGCTGTCAGAGCCTTGTGTTACCTGGCGATGCTCCACTCGGGTTCGATGTGATGCACCTTCGGGTCGTCGATGTACTCGAACACCAAGGTCCGCTCCAGCTGAGCCCGGTCGACGCTGACGGAGACGTGAACAGTCCCCAGGCCGTGGGCTGACGGGGCCGACACGCAGACGATCTCGTTCATGGATCGCCTGTGCCAGAGAGAAGCCGGGCAAGTGTTAACGGGCGGTCGTGGCGTGGGGGCAGAAAACAACCCTTGGTGCTGGGAAGCGCCTTGGAGCGGGGCAGCTCACAAAACGGCTGAGCCATCAGTCAGCCCCAGAAAGGATGGGCCCCCAGGATGGGCAGGAGGGCTTCACAGGCACAGGAGGGAGGGAACAGAGCTCCGCACAGGAGGGGACTCTGCCTGCCCACCACGAGAGGAGCACAGGCTCCCTGAAATTACTCTTTGTGCCAAACTGCAGCCACCCGCATCCCTCCGTGAACCCGCCGCCTTCTGTTGGGCGTGTGAAAACAGATGGCTGCTTTTTAAATGGGATGCATTAGCTCGCTCAAAAGCCAAATTCTTCCCCTCCCCACCCCACTGCACACACGGGCCCTTGTGAGCAGCATAATGGAGCGCGGGCAGCCCCCGCCTGGGAAGGGCGATGCCACCGTCACCGCTGCCTTCCAGCTTTGTCTGCCCGTCAGAGCAGGGGTGACCTCGGCCTCGGCGCTGGCTGCCTGGACACAACAGACCATCTGCTTCCATCGGAGCCCCAGAGAAGGTCGAGGCGGCAGGGTAACGAGGCGCTGTCAAAGCACAAAGGCGCCAGTGGGTGGATGGATGGAGAAGGGGAATGAGATACGAGCGGCATCGCTCCCGTGGCTGGGACAGAGCTGCGAGGAACCACACAGCTCTGCGGCCAGCCTGGACACTGTTCCTACAAAAAGCGCTGGAGTGACATCCCTGGAAGGCCAGTGCCCCGCATGGCCACCCGCTGGTCATCCTGCCTGCCCAAACCTGCTCCTGGCTCGCCAAAAAGGCCGTGCTGTTTCCATGGCTCATTCAGCTTTGGCTTCTCACCGGAGAGAGGGCAGGCAGGTCTTCAGCACCTCGCTGACAGTTCGGCAGTTAAATCAAAAACTGGCACTCCTGAACATCCAGTCTTCACCACCCTCACCCTCCGCAGCGGCTGTGCAATTCCTGCAGGTGCCTGAAGAGCTGCCGTGCCCCCGCTCGGCTTCCAGCAAAGCTCCCGTGTCTCTACCCGGGCAAGGGGATGCTGCGTGGTCCCCTTCTAGGGCCCGTGCACACCCCCCCGTCCTCCCTAAGGAGTTCGGGCACATCACTCAGCACTGGGCGTTGCAGGGGGTATCGAACAGTGGGTACCACCATGTTCCCAGCTCACACCTCGGCACTCCCATCCACCACAACCCAGGGAACAGAAACAACCTCCTAAAATACCTGAAACAAACTGGACCTGACTCTTTGTATTGATGCGATTACATGTCTACTCCTTCCCGCTCTCCTCCTCCTCCTCCCTCCCTCATCTTATTCTCACTATCCACCTAGGTTTAATTTAACCACGAAGGCATCCTCATGCGAGGAGTGCATTTCTCCACCCTCCTTGCTGATTCTCGGAGTGTTTCCGTGCATGCCCGTGCTGCTGAAGAGCTGCCTGCTGCCTGCCTGCTGCCTGCCTGCTGCCTGCTCTGCCCCCCTGCGCCGGCGCAGCCGCTCGGCCCCCCCAGACTCCACCGCGCCTGCTTAGCTCTGGCGTGAGATCCAGAGTGACGCATCGCTGCTGGCAGAGCTGCTCTCCGCTCCCTGTGATCAGTTAATTAGCTTTCTGTGCTATTATTATGTCGTCATGGTGAATCTACCCACTCCTCCGATCAGAGAGGGGAGAATGGGGGAAACTGTAATTAGAGCGAATCTCATTAGAAACTGCTTCATCTAATCAGGCTCCCCCACACCCTCGAGTACAATTGAAGTTCATTGCCTCAAAACAGTCCAAGCAAAACAAAGTGCACAGCGTGACCCCACGTGAAGGATGGTGCCATTCATATACTGCCGCTTGCTTTGTTTAAGTTTGTGCTTGCCTGCTGTAATTAGAACACACAGAGAATTCAAAACTCTTCCAGGTTTTGCAGGTCAGTATCTGCAGGTTGCCTGAATATAATCATATATTTAAGGGATTACATTTCAGGACTGCTTCTGCCGGCGGTAACGCCATTACCCGCGTGCATCTGAGGAAGCAATCTGGCACCTTTGCTTCGGATACGGGAAGAAAAGTTGATGGATCAGCTACAGTGCTTAGCACTCGGAGAGTTCACCTGCACTTGAAGACCTCTGTATGTCCAGACCTCCTGAAGCACCATTCTAGGATGGACCTAGAATAAGCACTGCTAATTATCCTGACGCGCTCCCACATCTGAACGCCCACGGCTCCCGCATCAGAGAACCTCTCAGTCTTCCAGATGAGAAATTCACCTCCAGGGGTCTTTACTTTCCCAGAAACTGCCTCGGTTCCTCCTGGGAAGCCTGAGCGAGGATCTGAGAGGCAGAATCCCTCTGCACATCACACCGCTTCGCTTAGGTTCCCGCACAGGCTGCGCCCACGCTATGAAGTGCATGCCGCCAGCTGCGCCGGGGCACCCGCGCACCTTCGGTACAGGGCTGGGCTGTGTACGGCATGCACACAGATGTATACCGCACGTATCTTTTTTTAACTAAGCCCCAAGAAAACCCATTAAACCCTGCAAATGTCAACTCTGTGTTTACACTGCTGGGTGAAAAGCAAATCTGCCCTAGACAATCCCAGAGGAGGCCGATGGCTGCGCAAGTTGCTCAGCAGAAGGTGTGTGCAGATCCTCGCTTTGCTCGGCCGCGCAGAAGCCCACCCCTCGCCCAGACCACTTCCAGGAGGTTGAGGTACCTGCAGCGGTGGCTGCAAGAAAAGTAACGTAAACTGTTGATCCGTGAAAAGAGAAACGAGATGTTTCTTATAAACTTTACTTTTTCTTCAGATCAACTGGGCTGGGGGCAGGTACTGACGACTACTATAAACATTTTACAATCGCAGTGATGTTTGCCCGAGATTTTTGGACCAGTTGATATCGTAACGGCATTAAAATGAACTAATGGCCAGCACTAATTCCGATGCAATCCCTCCCTTGCCAAGCAAGGCTCAGTCACAGTAAGAGAGAAGGTGGTTTTACACAATAAAAGAGGGAATGGGAGCCTGCAGGCATTCCCAGATGAATTTTTGCCCTGGCTGCGTGTTCAGCTGCAGCAGACAGGCGGTGGTGCGGCCCTGATAGCCAGGACGTGCACGGCAGGAGCCCGCGCTGGCCCGGCTCGGCCCCTTACCCGTAGAATTCGCAGGTCTGGTTTCCCAGGAGCACTGACACGCGGCTGCCGGCTCCCAGGTAGTGCCCGGAGATGGTCACCATCGTCCCTCCCGACTCCGGCCCGCGGCTGGGATGCAGAAAACTCACCGCTGGAGTCTGCGGAAAGAAAAGGACAAACTCAGCGCTCCCGCCTGCTGCGAGGGGAGCTGTCGGCGAGCGGCTGTCCCGGGGGCCGTGTCAGCCCGAGAAGTGCCGTCCCACGAGTACCTTCATGCTTTGGCTGAGCGGAGACGCCCTTTTTAAAGTGGAAAACCAAACCAGGGATGTGTTCTGCACGCCTGGCAAGTCTCCTGCTGAATTTTCGAACGCAACTCTGAAAGGGAGACGCGCCACAACAAACCGATTGCAAATTTAGCCTCAGCAAAATTAAGTATTTACCTTCAACTTTGTTCTTACACAAAGGTAAGCTGTTTGCACCACAGTTTCAAGACTGAAGTATAGCCCAAGCCAAGCATACTGCCACAATGGAAATCTGAAGCCAAATGTTTAAAGTTTGCCAGTGCCGTAAAGCATCAAAAAACCCCACCAGGGTCTGGTAATGGGAAATACTGCTCAACGTTAACAAAAGGCGGTACCATCAGCTCCAGCTTAATACAAACCACCAGTGATAGTACTGTGGGGGCAGAGACTGTTTCCCATTGCTGATGGCAGGACATCCTTGGTGGGCGAACTTGGATTCCACTCGACATTTCATTGGTGATATTATTGCAGCAATGTCACTTCTTTATCCTGCCTTGCACCACGATAGCTATTTATTCCCCTTAATAGAATTTGCAGAAAGCAGGTACCTTTTTATTTGTTTTCAATCAGTGGATATTACCAAATTGTTTTACTAATGCTTTCACATTACCCTCTTTATGACTCTCATCTGCAAAGGCTGGCAGCCTCCCAGCTCCGCTCCCCTGGTACCACCTGCTTGGCAGCTCGGGGAATTTGTCCTGTTTTCTCTACTGTTTTCACAACGCAACATGTGTTTTCTGGGTGCCGCAGCATTTGCCAAAGCAGCTTCGACCAAAAGCCTGTTTGACCCCGACTCCTGAACAGACCAGAGAAAAACACACAATCCACACTCTTGTGGATAATTACGGAATAATATTACATGAGGGAGAGATTCGTCCTTCAACTGCTCATGGTCAGCTCACAGCTCTTATCCTAGCTGGGGTCAGGAGTTGGACTCGATGATCCTCGAGGGTCCCTTCCAGCTCAGGATATTCTGTGATTATCCCAGCTAACGGCAACACTAGACAATATGGACGGTAGTAGCAGTATTTACATTAGGCACTCCTGGGAGCATTTCATACAACCATGAGGACTGATTCCAAAATGCAAAAAACCTCCAAAGGATGTTCAGTGTATGACTGCCCATCAAAAACCTCCTTCAGCCTCCGGCCCAACCCCACCGGCTGTTCCCAAGGTGAATTAGGATCGAGCTGCAACGTCATGAATGCTCCAGACAGCAAGAACCCACTACCAGCCACCCTCCTCCTCCTCCTCCTCCTCCTCCTCCATCCCTGTCCCCAGGGCCAGTCTGCTCGTGGCAGCCTACGGACAGAGAGGAGCAGTTATTTCACCCGTCCGGGAGGTCCGGCACGCTGCCGTACACACAGCAACCGGCAGAGCTGCACACGTACTGGACAGCACAGCCCTCCTCTGCATTCAAAGTGAATCCTCAGCACCTCCTGGCTACGAGCACCGAGCACCGGATGGTTTTGGTGGGAGCATCAGCTTGTCTAAGCACTGCAATCCTTGGAAATTCAAAGCGCTGCCAAGAATAGAAACTCAGGCTGTAACCCCGGGCAGTCACTCTTGTAAAGAAGGAAAAGGCAGGAGAGCTGAGGGCTCATCCTAGAGACCTGCAAAAACCCCCAGGGCTGAGGTGAGGCCAGCATCGGATGAGCGCCTGAAAGCTGAATAAGAATTTTCCATCTTCAACTCATGATTTGGCGATAATTATGACAGATTTACAGATGCAATGTAGCTCCAAGGTTCCACCTCCCCAGATAAAACGGGTGTAATTAAGGTGACAGCATCGCTCCTGCGTGGTGTCAGGCACCAGATGAGCTCACCAAGGCATGAACCCTCTCAGGGTCGGAACAGAGCTCTGCTTTAAGGTACCAATCAATTTTACTACTGACTTTAATGGCATAAACCAGCTGTAATGGAATTTGTGGCGGCGCTAAAGAGAAAAATAGAGGCCAACTAACAAAAGGAAATGATGTGCTGGAAGTTTTAGATGCCTGAGAAAAAAGGAGGATATAATCAGGGTAAGTGCTGGAAATCAGAAGCAACAATACAAAGGATGATCATGCTCGGCACACGCTCACCAGGTTGCTGCAAGGTACTACTCCCAGGTTCATCTCCGCAATTACCTTCCACTGGCTCCTGCTTATCATTTAACACAAAGCAAGAGAGCATCCTCCTTGTGTCGCATGGGACCTGCCTTTCCGTAACGGCACAGCTGGGGACCGTACTGGCAGTGCCCTGTGATGAGCAGAGGGGTTTCTGGCATATTTGAGCAAAATGTGGTGATATTTTGCACCCCCGCCATGTTGTCGCATAAATGTGTTGCTTACAACGCCGGTCGGGTGGCAGGGGCTCGCCTGATTTATCTCTCAATTAGTTTACAAATTGTGGACAATTGGTAAGTGCTGGCATTTCCCTGCACACAGACTCTACTAAGCACAAAATCAATGCGGGTGGATGAAGTGCCCTGTTTAGGCAAAACTGGAGATATGAGAAACCCTGGCTGTGGCTTTTAAGTTTATGAATCAAAAGGCTGCTAATTAAACAACAGAAAGAAATGACCCACTCAACCAACGGAAGCCCACCAACCCAAAGAGCAGCTCTCCGTTACGCAGGCACAGAAAGCCTACACTGAACCAGCATCCCGGGAGGGGAAAATAACCCCTGAATATTTGGATGCAGAATTACCCTTCCATCCCAAAGGGCATCACGGTGAAAAAATTAAGTCTACAGACCCAGAAACTAACTCAGATATGTTTGGGTTTCACAGGCAGTTGATTACTGCGAAGTTTCTAGCAGGACCTCAGTACCTGAGCAGCAGCAGGACGGACTCTGGGGCTCACTCTCCCCGTGCGGGTTTCTGCGTTCACGCAAAAAGGCCTTTCGGTGCCTATGTGTGTACACTCGTATGTACAGAAACACCTTCAAAACCAGCAAGAAGCAGCGCCCTAGGTTCAGCCCCATTAACTAAGCACCAAAGTAACAATGTCCATTACAAAGAGAGGAAAATTTTGAGTGCTGATTCCAACTCCTCGACGATTCCTCGTGCACAGAAAGTCCTCGGGTACAGAACAAAGTTCCACTTTGTGTAACGCTCCTGCTGGGACTGCAACAACACTTTGCGAGGAGTAACCCAGCCCAGCAGTTCAGGAGGTTATCACTATTTTGGAGGTGCAAAGCTGAAACCAAATGCTGTGAGAACCCTGGGTTTAGGTTCCCACATAAATCTTGTTTATTCTGTAGACCCGTGTGAGCTCCAGGTCCCGAAAACTGGGCTCGGTGACCGGGCTACCAAGAAATTGCGCAATGCCCCGGGGAAAGCATCAGAAAAAGATGGCGATTTTGGGACCGTCTTCTGGTGTTGAACCCCATCCATTTGACACGTGCACTCGTAGAGCACGGCTGTTCCCGTGGGGGATGCGCACGGCCCCCCCTGTCGTCCCCCCCCCGCCTCGGCAGGACACTCACCACGAACATGTACTGCTGTGTGGACTTGGCCGTGAACTCCGGCTTGCACTCTCCGATGCACAGGAGCACTGGGCCGGAGCTGATCCCTGGAAGCGCCTGCCCCATTTCACAGACGATCCTGGAAGGAGAAATGCCGCAGTCAGGCTTTGGCAGGGGGTGCCACAGGTGCCCCGTGCAGCTCCGCGCAGGGCTGGCTTGCCTTTTGCCTTCTTTCTGCTCCCTGCCCCCTCTTTAACTTTGATATCTGCCTCTTTAGAAGAAGTTAATTACTGAGTCTATTTTTACCCCATGTAGTAATTTAAAGAAAAAAAATCAAAATTAGACATAATTATTACAAGCTGTAAACTCCAGAGCAAAGCAGAGCACTAATGGCAATATATTAGCCAGTAGCAAAGTGAGTGCGAAGTCCTTAGAGTAACAGATGAGTTCATTAAGGGAACAGCTCACACTGCAGTCTCCCAGTTAATCAAAAATGGAGAAACCTGCTCGGGGACGATAGAGACAGCCGTGGAGAGCAGCCTCTGCAGGGGAGACAGGGCTGGCTAACACACAACGCACTGATGCTGGTAAAAGGAGCTAGTGGCACCGAAAGACACCGAATCTGCGCTCCTCGCGTGGCCCAGCTCAGCCCCGCGGGCACATCCCCAGGCAGGGAAAGCCCTAAGGACACGGAGAGCTGCTGGGGTTGACCGCAGCGGGCGAGGCTGGAAGGAGAGGAAAACCCTCAATCCAAAAATCCCAGGGCACCGCGCGTGCATAACGCCTACTGGAGATGAGACTGAGCAAACGCCTGCCATGCCAGCAGGTTTGAGAGAGTTTTTCAAGGGGACGTCAGGCTGGCAGGGCTCCCTAGCTGTACCCAACGGGGATGGATGCTGCTTGCTCCCACGGCAACGCTGGAAAGACCGATTCAAGAGCATCCTGCCAGGCACAGGAAACCTCAGGACAGGAGTAACCTGTCTCAGGCAGAGGGATGCAGTAACACCGGTGACGGTGACGAGACACTTGTTGGTGTCTGGCCCTGAGAGCGAGACCAGAGAAAGAGCCGGAGCATCCCTCCCCGGCGAGGCTGGAGGTGCTTTTGCAGAGAGCAGCAGGGGAAACGCTCACTCTTCTGCCGATCACGTGCAAATGCACGAAACGCTCCAATTTGTGAAGGCAGCGTTTCAGCTGCCTTCAGCAGCTTTAAATTCACTACAAATAAAATAAAATGACTAAAGGAAAAAAGAACCTGCAGACAGCGTGCACAGGTGATGCCAGGAGGCCTAACGAAATACACACATGCTAGTAAAGAGCTCTAATGTGCAAGTCCTTATTACTGCACATCAAACCGGGTTGCCTAGAGAGACACGGTCTTTGGAGAACAGAAACTGAAGCGTCTCAGCTGTGTGCATTAATCTGCCATGTGCTGCTCTCTCTGCCTTTCAACCAGACATCGCCCATGCCTCTCTCCTCTGCTGCTTCACTCCTTCCCCTCCCGCGATGGGGCAGCGGGGCAGGAGGCAGGTCCCTGCGCTGCCGGGCTGGGGCGCAGGGCTGGCACTGGGGAGCAGCCACCTCTGCTCCTGCCAGCCCAAGGGCAAACCAAGAGCGGTGAAGTGATTCCTGACACCCCACTGGCAGGAGAGGAGAGCAGAGGTGTTTTCCCACAAGAAGCAAGTGCTATATACAGGGGGAAACACCAAATAATCAACTATTTGCCAGTAAAGCAGCACTGCTGTAAATACCAGGCAGGACAGGGCACAAGCGACCTGGTACACCTGATCCTGATTCCTGATAAAAGCCAAATTCCCAGCAGGTACCTTGTTACAAAATGATGCATTCGGCAGAGCTGTAGGGTGCTGATTGCTGGGCTAAGTGGCCCTTTCACCAACATTAACCTAATTGCTGGCTGATAGATTGCGTGGCTGAAGCATATGGTGAGTCATTACAGTCTTGGAATTCAGTCTGCCCACAGAACCCTTAAGAGGGTCCTTTTATCTGCATTCATCTTTAAAAGGCAGCTCTCATGCAAACGCTTGCTGTTATCTGCCCAGGGTAAATGTTTTAATGATGTTAACAAACTTTGAAAGCTCAAGAGCCGTAATTAGAGTCATGATTATAAAATCAGGGTTTCATACCATCAAAGGAGGATAATTTTATAATCTTCCATCCTTTATTTGAAAAATAAAATAAAACAAAGTACTGCTCAGCAGAACAGCCCAAACGGCTCGCAGTGACAGAACTATCGGTGCGGTGCTTGGAGCCATCCCCATAGTAACACCAAAATGTCCAGAGCGCCCTTCATCCACTGATCGGAAAATACGTCCTAACTGATACACTGCACACATCCTTGCTGTTCGGAAGAGGAGATTAATGTCATTTCTGTCTTACGGATGGGGAAACAAAGACAAGGAGCGAGCAAAAAACAATGCCAACACGTGTTAGTGACAGGTCCTTCCACTACGCTGGGGTCAGACTGGGACCCACCAAACGCATTTCACCAGCAGAGGACAACTGCTTTCAGCTGCTGCCGAAGCTGGGGCAGATCCGTGCTGCTGGGACCGCTCATGGGGTCTGGGGTCCCCCACACCCACCGCAAGCACCCATGGCCCTACTAACACAGGACGCCGTCCCGGTCCCCAGCAGCTGAGATCAGACAACTCAAGGGGGGATGTCACGTATTGCTCCTCTCCTGCCCTGCACCAATGACCCCCAACACACCCCCCAGCACCTCAGCTACACCAGAACAACCTCCCCTGGAAACAGCAACAGGAGCATGTGTCACTTTGGGAGGTTTATTCGCCCATCCTCTGTTACATGCCTATTTTCTAATTTTCGGTTGACATTTTTCTTAGTGAAATAAATGAATTGACTCCAGTGGAGGCCCATTCGGATTAAGCGGCTGTCACCGCCTCACCCACCTAACAAATGGCTGCGTGTAGCCCGCAGCGCCGGCTGAATTTCAAGTGCGATGGGGAGTGGAGGGGGCAGAGAGGCTCAGCATCAACAGCAAGGTGCTCATCAGAAAAGTTGCTTAGCAAAGCAGGAACCGTGGTGTGGAAGGAAACAAAACACTTAATGAAAGCTTAAAGGGCCGCTTAACCCCCCAGAGAGAGCATCCAAGCACCTCATCCCCTTCTGGTGTAGGAATAGCATCCCCCTTCCAGGCACCATCCACCTCCAGACCCCTTCCTGCAGGTCTGCAGGGCTGGGAAGGGTGGAGAGATGACGCCTGGCGTTTGGATGAGTTATTGGCCTCCCGTGCATTCATCGGAGGTGAGGGAAGAGGCTTTGGGCAGGCTGGTGAGCCCTGGGGACCCGCAGCGAGGATGGGTGAGGTCCTGGAGGCCACTCACTGTTCTGCGACGACGTACTGCTCGGGCAGGGGCGTGCACTGCACCCCAGCAACCTGCACCCCGTGGGCGATCTCGGAGAAATCCAGGCCCAGGTTCACGCCACGGATGGTCACCCTCGTCCCTCCTTCTGGGGGGCCTGACACTGTCAGGATCTAGAGGGAAACAAAACACAGGAAAGTTGAGCTGGTGTCCCCACAACAGCTGTGCGTCTTCAACCCCGTGTCTGGCTTGAAAACACACTTTTGCTTTGCGAGCTGCCCAGGGAGGCTGAGTGCTGCAACCTCCACCTGCTCCTGCTGTCAAACCCAGGTGTCTCATGACCCCTCTAGATTTCTTGGAGAAGCCCAAACCCAGGCCGATCCAACACAGATGGATTTCAGCCCAAGGATGCTGAAATCCACCTGTGCTGAGCTCCAAGAGAGGACATCAAGGTCCCTGAGCTGGCCAAGAAGTGTGGGCAATGCCTCCCCCAGAAATCCTCGCGGAAGGATAAGACTGGCTCCTTTTTATACATACAGAAGATGCTAAGTCACCTTCCAGAAGTTGCCTTCTGCTTTGGAAAACTTTGCTACCTTCTGCCTTGGCTGTTCTCTGAACGTTAATGTCACATTTTATTGGTAAGTTGGCACCTCAAATGACTTACAAATGCTAAAAGAGGGAGGTGTGTGCTTTAAAGCTGCCTGTTTATAGCCTGCCTCAGCCATAATCATCTCTGCTTCTATAGACTTTCATTAAGGACCATATCCTCTTCAATTAGGAGTATAAATTACAATAATGTATAGTCACAAAATTTGGACCTAAGACTCTCAAACAGTTGTCTTGAAACTGCCACCAGTCTGTTGTTGCTCTTGGGTGAGTTACTAATCTTCTCCATACTACAGCTGTTATTAATAAATAAACATAATCCATAATAATGCAATTTAATTAATTTAATGGATAAATCTTGTTTACGCTTGTTTGTTCCACCCTCGTCTTCGGCAAAAGACTTGAGCTCTTCAAAACCTTTTACTTAGCATTTCTGGATGGATGGCTGCTTTTCTTTCACCTTCTTCAGAGCTCGCCGTTCCCTGGACGTGAGCGGGTTAGGAAGGTGGCAAAACACCAGCCCCATCACGACAGCACGTCCCAGCAACCTGCCGCACCGCGGGCTGAGTGCTCCCCAAAGCAGCCCTGGGGGCCTCCGGCACTTGCCAGTGCCACGGGGCATGTCTGCGCCCTCCCACCCGATGCAAACTGCTAACGCCATCGGGACACCCCTGTCCCCCATCACTTCTGTGGCTCCAAGCATCCCCCCTGCACCTCAAATCCCAGCTGAAGCCGTTTTCCTTCTCCCTTGCTTGCACCTCCTCACTTCTTGCTCTCTGCTCCCGTTGCAGGTGCTGCTATTGAATTTGGGTGCAGGTGCTGGGGTTCAGCCTGCCCCACGCACCCAGCAGAGCCACGAGCCGCCCTGGACATCAAACCACCACCTCCTTCCTCTGTGTATGCTTTAATTTCTACCTCCCTCACCCCTCGACCACACGACTGAAGTTTCTCATTAATTCACCACACACTGCCTGCTGTGCTGCTGTTTTCTCTAACTCATACGGCGTAGCATGTCTTGTATCATTTAGCTCCGTGAAGCACTATGTGCCCATAAAAGACACTGCAAAATCAAGTTGTATTGCATTACACCGAGTCCTGCAGGCCTGCACTGGTAATGTTTACAGCGCAAGCTGGGAATCACCTGAACTCGTCAGTTCACGTACTTGACAGTTACAACTGTCCTTTGCAGCTCTAGATTACGGTAAAATGTGTTTGCTGGAGCACTTAACACCGCCGGGCTCGTTCTCTCATCGCTCTTCAAAAGAAGTCACAGTTTGCCATTTCCCAACCTTACCACAACCAGCGGGGCCGACCGGCCTCACCCAACAAAGCAGAGCTGCTTCTGTATTTTGAAAATGTCCTGACCTGGAAAATCCCCAATACGGAGCTCCACTCGACCTAGATTTTAGTGGCCGCTAATTGAACAGTTTTGAAGTAACTGTGCCATAAAGCAGCCCCAGGGTTAGAACAGATGCATTCAATTAATTACAGCTGGAGAGATTCAGTCAAAATCGCAGAAAGAAGATAACTCTTAAAGGTCCCGTTGCACGGAGCGCTGGCGACCCCTCCGAGCAGCACCCGGCCAGGCAGCGTCCCTGGGTCACCTCCACGCGTGGCGGATGCTCGGCCGAGGCTCCTCCAGCAAACCCAGCCCGGGGTCTGCCTTAACGCCCAGCTGGGTCGTGCCGGGGAGCTGCTCCGGCTGCAACGACCGTCCAGATTTCTGGTCCGAGACAGACAGGTTTAAGAGGAAATATTCCCCAATTTCAAGAAATGCACTTTAGCACAGTGGCTTTTCACTCAGAGGTCTGTGGAGGATCAAAAGAACCTGCAAAGGGCAGCTAAAGAAAAACAAGGCCGTTATCAGGAATTGTACATTTACAGTTTAAGGGTCTGTACCTCTGCCGGGAGTTTTTTAGGTTGTTTGCCAAACTGAAGCAGTTTGAAAGTCACTGAGATGCAGAGAGGAGTCTGGCAGGTAGGGCCTTCGCTTTTGCTGATCCCCCGAATTATTCTGAGCAGGTCACCTCTCCCCCCTGCATCAGCCTCGCCTTGCATGAGACAAACCAGCAATCCACTGCCTCTAATAAAGCACATTCCCGCTGCTCAGGAGAAGGATTTATGCAAGTGCGAAGCAGTGCATTGTTCTCAGAAAGGATCCAAGCGCAGAGATGAAGCGGTTGGTGGCAGGAGCTTGGTTACCTTTACACTCTGCCCCTGCATCACCTAAGGGAGGCAGATGCACCGCTGCATTTCTGTTGTTGCTGCTTCTTACTTGGAACCAAGGTGGGGGTGCCAGGGGTCTCCGAGCGTAGGACCCAGGGCACCCCGGGCATCCAGGAGCCCCCCCGCCCCCGGTGCCAGCACGCTTCCCTCCCCAGCCTGCAGAAGACACTGCTATAACGATGCAGGATAAATGTTCTCAGCCTCACAACCTGCCGGCTGCACGGTTCAGCGTTTCTGACATCAAGCAGTATTTAGCCTCCAGACGAGGTCTGTGCAGGAGACGTGGAGACCCCGGATGGGGCTCTCCTCCTGGAGCTGGGGGCAAGCGGCGAGCCTGAGACCGTTCTGCACAGTAACCCCTCGGCATCTGTTCGGGTGCGGGGTGAGTGCCCGGCTTGCAGAATAAATGGCATAACCCCTGCCCCCTCCCAAAACGTCATCCACCTTGGTTCTCTTTGTCTTTTTTCATCCTGCTCTAAGCTGGCTGGATCCCAGCTGATGAGCCCAGCGGGGAGCCAGCACATAAGCACTGTCATCCCGGCGTGATCCCTCCTTGTCTCTGCCTTAGCTGATAGCACATTCAGAGCCTAATTGTTATCTCAGCAGAGCAACTCCATTATTCAGCCTGACACTGCCCCCCCTTCAGCTGTTTGTTGCACTGATGTTATATTAATGAGGCCTGCAAATAAATGAATAGGAGATCAGAGTGCCGCTTGTTCGCAAGAAAACTGATTTTTATTTATTTATTGCTAAGACCACAGACCGTGCAGAAGTTTTATGCCGTTCAAGGGACACCGTTGGTGACAGCTGGGCCTCTCACTCAGAAAAAGAAAAGGACTGCATATATCCTTCTGCTCGTTTACTTTTATGACTATTAAAACACAATCTCTTCTTACTAGTTCTGCAGCCCCCGAAGGCACCGGTGCCTGGGAGCGGGGCCCTTGACCTCCTGCTTGACAGAAAGAGTGAACCTGGCCAGATGATGCGAAAGGAGTGGAAAACGGCCCGTATTAAAGGCTCTTTCAGCCTGAGTGATGCAGGCTGCAATGCAAGCCCCGGTATGAGACCCAACGCTGCTCCCCACGCAGGATGGAGACGTCCCGCCAGCGCCTGCGGTAAACCTGCCAGCAGCAGGTCGGTTCCAGCAGGGCCGGGCGGTCCCTTCCCAGCCATCAGCACGCAGCTCGGCAGCACTGGGCATTGCAAAATGCTACCCAAAATACTAGAAAAAACCTCGGCTGTCAGTAAAAAGGACCCAACAGCAATGACCTGTAAAGGTCTCATGGTCTCCAAGACAATCCTATACACTTTTCTGGAGGGGAAGGGGGATGAGGGAAGTGAACCTGTGCTGTTCACAGGTTTGGGTTTAGGAATATCGACCCTGCAGGGTTTCTGCTTTGCTTTGCTAATTTCTATAGACCTGACTGCTCAAGAACTGAGCAAAATTCTGAGAGTTTTATCCCATCAGTGGATCTCAAAGCACACGAAAAAGGCCACTCATTCCCTCTGCTTTCCCCCTTCTTTTTCTACATCAGTGAAAACTGCAAACTTGGCTTTCATGAAATAAAAATAAAAATAAAAGCTGTGAACTCATAAGAAGAAGGGCAGGATGTGGAGTTCAAGGAAAAACACCAAACACTGCAAGACCTGTGATACAATCACAAGAGCTCACTGCCAGAGTCAGCGGAGGCCATGGGACAATACACCCCCCTGAAACCTGTATTTTCTATCGCTGACCCTCACTGTGGAATAAGCCAATCTGCCAACGAACACACAGACGCGTCCTACTCAATTCTCTCATCTCCAAATCCACTCAGGGCAATCTCCTGAGACTCAAAACATCCCCTGGCGAGGCCCCCCGCGCTTCCCGCTTTGGAGGCTGAGACACAGACCTGGTTATGGAGACAAGAAATCTGTAACAGCAAAGCTCTGCTCTTTTCTCCTTGGACGGAGGCCAAAAGTATTGCTTTCAAGTTGGACAGTGATAAAACACTCGGTGGCAGTGCCATGCCCGCAGCCAGCCGCCAGAGCCAGCCTGGCAGTGCTTAGATGTAAGTCACTTGGTGGCTGGAACAGAGCGTTTTTCCCCTTCTCTGTTTAGCTCAAGGAGGGGTAAATGACTAAATCTAAGACTTCTTCAATGTTACAACTGTCTGAACGGTTTACGGTGAAAAGAATCTCAGGCAGAGGCTGTTTTGCTTCTTGCATCTTGTAGCAGAACCTTATGCAAGCAGGATAGCGCTTGGATAAGAAAACTTTGGTTTCTGGCTGCTGGCAGGACAAGGTGAATATCCAGGCAAGCCTTTAAGGCTCGTTTTATCTCTCTGTAAAGATAGCTATGACTTGCCAAACCAACCAACCAACCAACCAACCAACCAACCAACCAACCAAGGAACGGACAGACTCTCAACACGTCTTAATGCTTTCACCTCTCTGCGCAGTCAGCACCACCGCCACCTCCGCTCCTCCGCAGCATCACCACCTCCACTCCGCAGCTTACAAAACACTTCACAGGAGAAATACCTGCCCAAAGGGACACCCTGGCGAGGCAGAAGGCCTGGGAACATCCCTGTGGGATAGATGGAATCTCCTCAGCAACATCCTCCTGCAGTCAGCCCCAGCCCTGGCACAGCACCGCTGGGGTTTCCTCCCCTCCTCCATAAAACAGAGGCTGATGCCTTCCTCCCAGGGGCTCCGAGCATGAACCAGTTTGGCTAAGCTGGTGAAGGAACTAATCTGAGCTAAGAGGAAATGTCCACACGTACTGGGCTCCTTGTTCAGCCGGCGGAAGCTCGTGAGCTGAGAAGCCCTGCTCCTGCCCTGCCACGAGCATCGCTGCAACCGGCCACTTGGATCCTACACTGTTTTACACCCACAGCCTCCGCCTTCTGCGGTACGGACACACGCTCAGGGCAAGGGAAGCTTTTGGGGGGAGTTAATTAAGTGAGAAACTGAAATCTCCTTTCACCCCCACCTGATATGAGTGTCACTCCTAATAGTAATGTTAACAGACCAAGTGCAGTTTTACTGGTAAAAATGCTCCTGGGAGACATTTTGCACCCCTCAGTGGTCTGAACAGAAACATCAGAAGCATCAACTATAGACTAATTAGCTCCCTAGTTTAATTAGCCTTCCTGCAATGGTCCATAGCGGTCACCCCAACGTTGGTCGCATCGCCGGCGAGCGACAGCTGCTCGGCGGGGCCGTGGGCTGCGCACCCCGGCCACGTGCCAGCGGAGCCGCACATTAACTTCACAGGAAGTAACGGAGCATTTTATTCCCTGTTCTTCAGCGCTGGATGGACAACGGTGGATTTTCAGAGGAGAGGGAGACAGACACAAATCCACTCTGGACGGAGTAAGGAGAAGGGGCGGCAGACGCGCGCGCTTACCTCGGTGATGCGAGGGTTGGAGCACTTGACGTTCCTGCTGGACCAGTCGAGCCAGGGCTGGGCGGCGGGCGCGCTGCAGTGCGGCCGGAGCGTGCACTTGGCCTCGCCGCCGCACCAGCCGCACTCGAACTTGGGGTCGGCTTTCAGGCAGAGCCCGCAGCTCTCGCGCTGGGCCGCGCACTTGTAGAGGTGCACTGCAGGGAAGAGGGGACGGGCACTCAGGACCAAGCCAGGAACCGAAGTATTCTGACAGACCGCAGCTGCTCTTGGACTCACAGCAAAGGCACATGCTGAGTTCTGACTTAACGAGCCGCAGAGTGCACTGGCACAAGCGGTTCCCGAAGCCAGGGCTGCATCAGTGGTGCTTAGTGAGCTCCGCTATCAGTGGGGCAGTGAGTTGCTCTCACCCAGAGCAGGATCCGCCGGGACCACGACGGCTCTGCCAGCAGCCGCAGTGACGGCAGCTAACGCCACTCTGCCCCAAGAGCCGCTTCCCAGCGCCCCCCCGCCACCGCCCTCCTTCCCCGGACTTGAAAGCCACCTCGGGCAGACGGTACCTTTCAGATCCTCTGGGTTGTCAATAACAAAGTTCCCGTTCCAAACCACAGCAAAGTCCACCGCTAAGTTGCTTATGTCCATCCCGTCGTAGAGATACTGAAGGAGAAGATGGAGAATGAAATGCGTGGGAGGATATATCAGAGACACTAACAGGAAAAGATTTTTTTTTTTTTTTAAAGAAACCATGATTATTCTCTGCTTATAAACATGTGTTGATGTCTGAACCACTACACTTCATCTCCAGGGTCCCGCTTTGACTCCCTCCTCCTCACCAGGAAGAGATAATTAAATCAGATCTAGTCCTTGTGAGAGGTAATAGATTAATTATTCCACTCACAGTGGTTGCTCTTGTCACTCAGTCTCCAGCTTATCAATACAGCCCCTCTAGTTAATCATACTGGAAGGACTGCTGCCTTCAGGCTATCTTCTTACACAGTCACCATGCACCCTAGTGTGACTGGGAGCTTAAAAATCACGCTGCACAGCTTTGGCTGATGAAATAGGCAATAGCTGAGAAAAAATAGATGGTGCAGAGAGGTCCTTTCCCAGTCTCTGCTTCAGCCTAGGCAAGGAGAGCACTGCCCTGAATTATTCACCTTCTCATGGATGTCCCGGGGGTCCTGGCAGAGCCAGTCTGGATGCTTTAGGTGAATTCCCAGCGTATTCTGAAACTCCTATTATCACAATTAGCACCAATGAGACCTCATTCTGACACTCTCTTTAAGTCAATCGAGAGCTGCTAAAAAGACTTAAAAAGGTGAGCAAAGACTGCCATCCACTTTGGGATGAGGGAATGATGATTAAACCAGAGCAGACTGCTTCAACTGTCCCCGTGCAATAGTTGTACAGTTTTAGCTTACATTTGGTGGTACTGATTCACCTCGCCTGGGTTTTACTAAGTTGGTATGAAACTGGATCTTCTGTACAAGTGATAAAGCTGTGAGTACAGAATTGCCCTTACATTCTCTACCTACCACTTCCTATTAGCCTAACAGAAATAAAAGTGCTTCTCTAATGTTTATAAATCGCTTTGGATAGGAAAAGTACTATATAATATTAATACATTTATTATCCACCAAGCTGCAAGGCCCAAAGATAGCCAGTGATATATAAATATCCAGTGAAATTTTTAAAAATTCAAAACTTCATTAACAATTTAAGACCATCTGCGCTGAATATTAAAGTAGACCCTGTTCTGCCGCCTAAAACAAACTGCATGTGCCCTGTTTGCCCGTGGACCGCTTTGAACGCATGGCGAGGAGAGGAAGGACCACGCTCTTCCCTGCCCGTCCTCTGGCTGAAGAGTGCCACGCGAGACCCAGACGTGGGCTCAGAGCGGGGTCTGCATTTGTCCCACGTGTTTCAGCATCCCCGAGTACCTGCCACGGTGACTTGGGGCGTTCTGGGGTAAAATCCTGCCAGGTCCATTGGCAGGGCTGAGCTCCATCCTCCAGAGGAGAGCTCTCCTACCCTGCCTGCTGCTCCGGCAGCCGCATTCTGATCATTTCCCTCTCTCTGCTGCGCTGTGCTCTCTTCCCGGGCAGTTTTCCTTTCCCCCTCCTTGCCTGCACCACGCTGCTTTTCAGCATTACTGTATTCATCCAGCGACCGTGACCTGGAATTCGACAGCTCCCCGATAAGGGGTCTGTGATTCGCCTTATCTCCCCCGTGTGAATTAGCCCGTCTTAACACCTTCCCCGCATTCCCTCCTCCGCCTCCCCTTCCCCTCGCTGACCCCCCGCAGTCAGGCAGGGAACCGCCAGATAAAGGGTCTTCTGCAGGCTGGAATGATAAAACGCCTCGCACGCCCACGGCAGGTTCCCACCTGGAATTCGGGATTCATTTAACCCCGGGATTTTTCACACTCCCCTTGGCAGAGCCCACCCCCTCCGCAGCTATTCGGCGCTGACACCCAATTTGGGCACTTTTTGGCCAGGTTCTCCCCCTCCCCGGTCCCTCACCGAGCTGTTCTGGCACTGGACGCTGGAGCTGTTGAAGCGCAGGGCGGGCACGCGGTGGATCACCCCCTGGATGCTGAGGACGCACTCGTACCCGCGCTGGCCGGACTGGGGCTGGGGCAGGTTTCTGGCCTTCAGCGTGATGGGTTTCACCTCTCCCACTGGGATCAGGATCTCCTCCGTGGGGAAGAGCTGGGGACAGTCCTGGAGGAGCAATAAAAGAGAAGGGGAGGTTACAGCAGTGACGGTGCGTCTGTGGGTCTGGCCAGGTCTCCGGCAGCAGGACTGACATCCCGGCACGTCCTCCATGCGCAGGAATGGCCACTTCTCAGTCCACCCATGCAGCTGCAGGTTAAGAGCAGAAATAAAGAAACCCCCATGACAGTCGCCTGGGACTGGTGCTGATTTTCTCACTGCGGTCACAGAAGAACGAGCACCGCTGTTTGGGGCATAAACGGAAGGCATCCTCCCCGCTCTGAGCTCACCCTGGGTTTTACCTGCGGAGGCGTGAGCTCTCGCAAGGTGATGCCCCAGCCCAGCGCAGCGATTCAAACAGAGGGGCAGCATCAAAGTCTTTCTGCACCTCTGGGATGCAATCGGGAAGCTGCTCCAGGAATGCATTTTTCTGAGTCAAATGCAAATTCAGAAGTATGTGACAGCCACAGCCTCACAGCACTATCCATCACCCCGCCAGCCACAGCACAGGCATTTGGGGAGAGAACCAGGAAAAGCACGGGATGCGGAGGTCCAGGAGTGGGGAGAGGCTGCTCGGCAGCAGGCTGGAGGAGAAGGGGGAGCTGAGACAAAACAGCACAGAGAGGTTTCACTTCAGGCCTTTCCTGATTAGGAACTGAAGCCTCTCGCATGAAAGAGGAGATTAAACTGGTCCTGCTCCTGCCACCAAAAAAATGGGTAAGGATGGTTCTACAGTCCCTGATTTTTGAGTGTGCAAAATGCCATGAAAGTGGAAGCAGCCTATTGAATTTTCCATTGACAACCACGTGAAAATATTTCAAACATCTGTGTGATTGCAAGAAAGGAGCAAAGAAAAGAGCAAAATGCTGCTGCCTTCAAAACTACATATTCTGAAAAGTAAGCACAACAATTAAAACACCAAGCAAAGAGAAGTGTGATTCGTTTCCACTTCTGCCGCTATCTGGCCAAAATAATGCAACTGTAAATTAATAGCAAGTTTTAATATTGCAGTAGCTCAAGACTCCACTATGGAAGATGCCATATGCAAAACAAAAGGAAACTCTCCCTGCAAACATCATTCCACAGATGAGCAGATCTCCAGCTCCCCACTAGCACAAACTGGATGTCTAAATGATACTCTGAGGTGAAGCACGGTGCCTGGTAATTGCATGACATTCCTCCCATAAGATGTCAACATCCTAAACATTATCTCCTCATAACACACCGGGAGATACAGTTTTTCCTCGATTTATATACTGGGAACTGCAACACACAGAGACAAAGGCTCTGACCGGCAGAAGCATTTACATTCTGTTTAGCTCTAATTTGCTTTGATCTAATGGAACTAGGTACCTAAGAACCTGCAGGTATCTGACACCGAATGATTAATCCCAAGCTAAAGTAGGAGTTTTGGAAAAAAACGGACTGACGCCTCCCTCCCCTCTGCCAAATCCCCAACTGGCATCCCGAGCCCTTCGCCACCCTGCCTAGCAATTACAGTAAATCATCCGGATGGCAACACAACGAGAGCCATCCTCACCAGGCTCCCGCTAGGACTGTGTATCCAGGGAGAAAATCCCCCTCTCTCACTAATGACCATTAAGCACGCCAAGCCGCGCTCCCTCTCCAGCTCACAGCCGGGCTGATGGGATGTTGTTTCGCTACTGGCTCAGGCAAGCTGTAAATGAGAAACAGATGCTACCCCAGTTTGGAGAAGCCAGTAGCTTAAACTGCTGCCTCATAAACCTTTTTAGTGGCACTTTTCCTTATATATTTTTTATTTTATTTCTAACAGGGACTTTCACGGATTAACAGCCAAGAGCCATTTTAAACTCCCACAGCCAGAAAGCGGGCTACGCCGGGAGGGAAAGGAAAGCCCTTTTCTGCAGTGGAGCAGGTTTACGGGCTGGAAGGGAACGCCACCGTGAAGCTCAGCTTTGAGGTTCCCACAGACCCGGGTATCATGGATCCAACCCCCAGCGCAGCCTTTCCACTACCACCAGCAAACTCCTAAGACTCCTGGTGCTTTCCAGCCAGCTGCCAGCTCTTCCGAGCTCTGCGCACACGTTCCTTCCTCCTCGTTATGCACCGCACACCTGGAACACCTCCTTCTCCAGATCCGGCTGCACTTCAGGTTTTGCATTTAACCTCAAAGACATATCGAGGACCAATGGGAGACAAATGGCTCCACTCCAGAGAGGTCCCCAGCTCTGTGGAAAGCCTGTGTTTGGGAGGAAAGGCATCCTGGAGCTGCACAATCTTTTATCACATTATGATTGAAAACAAAAAATCTCCAGCCACACCACCGGTGGGAGAACCTCAGCGCACAGTCCTGAAAATAATGAATATGTTATGGACCATTATCCTTCCTGGGCACTGCCATTCGTGAGACGACTGTTAAGGAAACGCTTCTTCCTTTAGAGACACGGGAGAGGGCTTACGTTTTCAAATCTGCTCTCTAGTGCTGAAAATGCTGGTAGCAAAAATTGTCCTGCCATCATTAGAGATGAGTAGGACATAATAGATTTTTTTCCTTTGGTTTCAGTGGGAGAAAAATGTCACATTGAGATTCTGGTGAAAAAAAAGGCAATGCAGCCTGCGAGTGCGCGCCGCTCGGGGGAACACCGAGAAAGGCAGCCCCTCCGTGTTGGCTGACAGCTACAGTGATCACACTAATAAGGGGATAGACGTTTTGGGATGGAGCGGTACGTAGGAAGATGCCACACTACGGAAAGCCCAGGGCACTCGTGGGGAGCCACGGTGCTGCTGGCGGTTGCTGCTGAATTTATCAGATGAGTGAGCGAAGCCGCAAGAGCTGTGGGGGCGTGCGGAGGGCGCGGGGCTCGCTCAGATGCCGCACACGTTGCAGAAGCGCTGCTGGAGGCCCCTCTCCTCCCTCTTTGTGCCATTGCCCATCCAGGCCCATTGTTCAGCTTTCAGGTCTTCTTATGGTTTGGTTTTTGTTTTTTTTTTTTTAAATTGCTGCTGTGGTGATGTACACCCCCGTGCCGGCACACACCAGCCTTCCCACGGAGCGTGTGCGAGTGGGTTCGGGTCCCACGTGGGTGCTGCTGCATCAACATCTCGGTCCCACGCGGCGCACACGGGATTGAGGGGGTGATGCCATAGGGAAGCTCGCCCGGCAGGTTGGGTTGTCCGTTCACCACTTCTTCTACCTCCTATCGGAGTTAAAAGCCACTGGTAACCTAAATTATTCCGTTAGAGGTACATTGTCAGTTTTAGCAATGCCTCTGTCAACGCTTATTCTCTTTATTGGAATTCGGTGATGAACTGGGAAGCGGTTGGCAGCACCAGTCCTGCCACTGGGATCGGAGCTGTGGGGCTGCGGGAAAGGTCCCCTTGTGGTGGTGAATGACGAGACCGTCCCTGGTTTGTCGGGCTCAGGACTGGGTGCTCTATTCTGCACTTTCCCGTCCTAGTGCCAGGAAGAGCCGAGCATCCAGAAAATACAGAATAAAATCATGGAATCACAGCGTTGGAAGGGACCTCTAGAGATCATCCAGTCCAACTCCCCTGCTAAAGGAGACTCCCCTGCTAAAGGGAGACTGCCGCCAGTGGAATGTACAATTTGTTCCATAATCAATTTACTTTGTTTTTTAATTCATGAGAAGTAAATCCTGCAGTGAGTTAGAAAGGCCGTTATTGCCTCCTCTCGCTAAACAAACACACGCTGAATCCTCTCATTATCCTTCTTGACTTCTGTACACCAGAACAAACACAAATCAGAAGATCTGCTGGAGAAAGACAAGACTCCGATGTGTGAGTGACACAGACTCTGGGGGAATATTCTGCGTATGAAGTATCATCACACACAATTTACAAAGACATTTTATGCTTCTCCAACAATTTTTAGCCTCAAAGACTCCATGGTCTATAAATACCTTAAAGACCCGCGATACGCATCTGTCTCTGGAGCAGAACAGAGCACCCATGGTTATTATTTTTGTTTAACAGAGCAGTTTTAGTAGGTCAAATCTTCTTGCTCTTATTTGGAAAAAAAATGCCTAGAAATGGCAGGCGTTGCCTTTGACTATGGGATTTAGCCCAAATGGAAGAAAATACAACGTTTTCGTACTTTTCGTCTTAAAAAAAGCCTCCACAAATGTTAACTTGCGACACACATTTTACAGTTATAAATATAAACGAATCTGGCACGTGAATGTAAACCTCTGGCTCACAGTTGTGTTCCCAATGATATAAATTACGGTCCCCATCACTCATGGAAACACATTATTCTTCATTTATGCTACTGGAAAGGAGAGCGGACCTTGCTCCTTAGAAACCAAACATGAAAAGAAAGGCAACTGAAGCGAGACTGTTCTCACTGGTAAATTCCTACCCAGTGCCCTTTTGTCCTGAGCTCCGTGCTGTATGTGTGTGCCATAACCCGGGTCTTCGACATTAATTTATGAAGTACTGTGATATTTACAGCCATGCAAAACGCAGGAGGCTGGAGAGCCTATTTCTCGCCCATAAACAACCCTTTATGTACCAGTGGTGAGGATAGGAGCAATTCCCTCAAACACGGCCAAGTCCCAGGTGGGAACATCTCCCTCCGGCTCCCTGCGGAGTGCCTTCCTGTGTGGCACCTTCCCCCTCCAAACACCGCAGGTGATACACACCATAAATCTGCTGGTGAAAAAAAGTGTTGCCAATAAGCTCAAACCAATCTTCTCAAACTGAGATGAGTAAATCTTGCTGCAACTGGGCTTTTTGTTACCACTTTTCCAGACAAACACATCTCTCCAGAAGTTAGCTGTGACCCAGCAAAGTCATTTGATGACTTTGGTGGACTTAGATGTGGCTCTGAGTTGTCTCCTACACATCACAGTTCCCATTCAGGTATTCAGCGGTGGGGATTGTACAGATGGATATGAGGAAGGTTTGATTTTGTTATATTTCCTTCAAGGAGCATCAAGCAGCACTCGGCATCCGAGGGCACAGCCAGGGGCAAAGGTGGTGCCTTAAAAACAACAAGAATTTAAAGGAGTCAGACCAGAGCTGAAATCTGGCTCTGCACTAAACTCCCAGAATCTGCAACGCTCCGTCCCTGATTCAGCACCTCACACATGGAAATGGCATTATCTACACACAGTGGACATCAAAGAGGGACGGGATCCCACATTCTGGGAAACTAACAGGATTTATTTGGTTCTAGCTCTCCATTGGGGTGGCGTGTACGGATATATTCATGTATCTACATTCCTCTTCATCTGCATGTTTTATACATTCAGATAGAGACATCTTATAGCATCATACACGCACAAACCCAGCAACCTCAGACATATTAAAATGATATCATAGGTGCGATCTGAAGCTTTGTAAAGTGAGACAATCAGTGCTGCACACCCACGAGACCTCTTCTTGGAGGAACCCTGCTTTTGTGGGTGCAAGCCAGCCCCAGACCTCCGCCTTCCCGCTGCGCTTTGGATAGCAATGTCTCAGCAGGCGCTTTCTGCAGACAAATGAAGCCTCAGGCTAAGCAAAGGCTGAGAAAACACAGCTGCTTATCTACTTATTAACTCCTAGAGAACTGGCCACCTGAAACAGAGGCCTCGAAAGAGTTGCATTCACCTCATGTCAGAAACTTCCCACCAGATGGAGGATATCACGAACAGCCACCTCTGTCCTGGAGGACATCTCTGCTTTAAAGGCTGTGAGGGTTCTGTATTTATCTGCCAAGGACTCCAAACCAAACACGCTTTGCACATTTTCACTTCTGCAAATACAACAGCAGGATGCAAAAGAGAGATCTGACACTCAAGGGGCATCTCCTCTCAAGCATCACAAACGCCTGTGGTTATCACTCACCGATGGCTTCGCATGCCGCTCGCTACCCCCTGACAAAGCACCAGCCCACCTTGGGAGCCCGTCCCCTGCATCGCCCACGCCGACCGCTGAGCTCTGCCCTCAGACATTAATAAACAATTCCTGGTGACAGGGCGGCCAAAGAAAAAGGTCATTCTCTCGGCTGTATTTCCATGGAAAGCAGGGCAAAAAGGCAGCACTTAGCTCGGTCAATACAGCCAGAAGATTGCAAGGAGCAAGCGTATGGCTCACGAAGAAGGGCTTTCTTTCCCCATCACCTTGTGAAGTGGCTGAGGCTTTGAGCTCCTTTCCCTTTTCAAGACAGACGACTCCTAGAAGCATCAAAGGGAGTTCGTTACACATGGAATCCCACTGGGACACAAATTCTGATGGGCCAGGAGTAAAAGGGAATATTCAAGATATTTTCTCTTAAATTAAATATAAAGGCACGAGAAAATTTCCAACCCCGTGTGAACACGTGTGCAAATCTTACATGAGGAGAGGCACATGGGACTGAAAGTAGGGCAGCCCACGCCGGCGCTGCTCCCTCTGCGGCGCAGGCACCGCCACGGTTACCACCGGCAGCACCGCTCAGGCTCCAAACTCAACCGACTCTGCTAGGAAGGGAGCGAGGTTGGTGAGCACAAACATTTTGCTAATACATCAGGCCATGACACAATGAGAACATTGTGATCCGAATTGTTTTAAGAGAGGAAACTCTTTATGAGGCATTTATTTGATGTCTTGTGTTAGCCGGAGTGAAATGCCCATAATAAAGGCATTAGCGCTGCACTGTGTATGCAAGTGGCAATTTACTTGCCTTAAATAAGCAAACAAATGAGTTTTTGGTGGACGGCTTCGCCTGTGTGTTCACAGGTCCAGAGAAGTCCTGACGAACAGTGGAGCATCTGTATCGATACCAACAGCCCTTATCAAAAGTAATCACCAGGAAGGGGTTAGATATCCCATGACATCCCCTGGTAAGAAACAACCTCTACAAGATGAAGACGACAGAGGAAGTTCTTTGGAGACGCGACAGTCCTGTGATCCCAGCAGGAACTGGCAGAGATACCAACTCCTCCACTCGCTCCCTCTGTGTGATCTCAGGCAAGTCCTGTGCGTTCCCAGGAGAAAAACTGAGATAATGGGATTGTCCTACTTTACCAGAGACTTGTCGAACACTTCTGAGATCATGGGGTTGAAGACCTCTAAAACTGAGAACTACAACTGTAAAGCCCGGGAAGACNCTCATGTTACACTGAAAGGAAGTTTCTTGACTTTGAACTGGACTAAGAACACTTTTGGTTGGGCCCGAGGGTGGACACTTCTCCTTGGGCACCTGTTGCCTTTGCCGCACGGGGCAGCTCTTTGAGGCTGCGACGTGAGCCCCTCTCCTCGTCCCTTGCAGGTGGCAGGGGACTGCCACTCTCCATCCTTTTGCTCTTGCAGACTCCCACTGAGCTATGTACACATGCAGCTCATTAACGTTCCTTGCCTCGTATCTACGTGCCTGCTGGCAGCATGTGATTCAGAAAGACCCATGAGTTAAGTTTCAAGTCTACTATTGGTGTAGCAGCAGCCTGGCAGCTTCGGCCACTTCTTTTTAACAGCTCAGTGTTGTACTCTACTGACCGCTCCCTCCTGCTTTTCTCTGTCATCTCCTTCACTCACCGATAAGGGTTTGTCTTGATGCTGGCTAACCTTACTCTCCTTTCTTTTTCCAGTACTTGTATATGTCCTCACTGCTGCCTCTCCCACTTTCCAGTACACTCAGGATTTTCAAAGCACCTTTTCAACCTGCCGTTTCCTTGCAGCTTTAGGACCTGCACCCATTTCAGGTTCTACAGAGCTACGTGTAGGCGCAGTAAGGGCGAAGACCAGGACCCCACCAGCATCAGAGGCCGTATCTGCTCCGTACTTGGTGAACCCGAAGCAGACAGCAGCGTGGGAATCAGACAGGACAGTGGGTGCAGAAACCCCAGACCAAGGGGTTAGTGGTAACCTTTGATCAGGAATTTGTGCTAACAAACACCTTTCTTCCGTGGATCCCTCTGCCACGGGATGTACAGAAGATCTGGCAGAGCCGCTAACGGGCTATGCCTTCTTCCAACTGTTAAAAGCATTTTTGGACTTGAGCCCCACACCTTTTATTAACTGCTAAGAGAGATGGCTCCTGGTCCACAGAGCTGGAACCCGAATCAACTCTCTTTTCCAAAGTCTGGGGCTGTTCACGTCTGCAATTCCCTTCTTAATCAGTTTACACTCAGGCTCCTGCCATACATTTCAGCCCTGCCAACACAACCCACTGCATGAGTCCCACCAAGAGCTCTGCATCGGACTTGTCGCTTGCTGTCGGGCAAACCCCTGCGCGCCTCGTATGTAAAGCGGAGCTGCTGAAGAGCGCTGGTCTGCAGAAGGCTTTGAGACTCCTGAAGGAAAGCACCACAGCAATTACAGTTCTTACCAAACCTGAGCATACCCACATATCAGAGGTGGGATCAGCTTTGGCGTTCAGGTCGAGACACATTGTTTTTGCTAAACTGACAATTTCTTACTAACCACCTTTACAGCTGTATCTGCACTTTTCGATGCCAGCCAAGAGATGAGCCCCAACCCATGGAAAGTTGAAAAACCTCACATAAGCATCAGTCATGCTGATTGTGCCCTGGAAAGGCAAAGAAGAACGAGCTCAGGAGTACTGAAACCCCAGTCTGGTACCTCAGAGACGTTGATCCGTCCCTCCTGAAAGGAGCACGTGGTGGGGTCGTGGGTGCAGAGGTTCCGGTACTTGCACCAGTGGCAGCGGAAAGCGCTGTTCACACAGGACAGGCACCTGGGGGGAGAAAGGAGGAGTTACAGAGGAGGTTATCACCTCGGGAGGTCTGTACGCTAACAGACAGGCTCAGCCGCAACTCCAGGCTCAGGGTCCTCCATGGGAAAATAATTTCTTTGGAGGGATGTTTTGGTACAACAACAGTAACAAACAGGTTTGGGAAAACACACACTCAAAAGACAGTCTGGAAACAACCTCCCAATTCATTCAGTAATAAAATACAAGCTGGGATTTATTGCACATCATTGCATTGGCGTAAAATGAAGCACAATATTGCACAGACACCAGACTTGATTTTTAGTTTCTAGAAAGTGGAAAACAAGGCAAGCCTGGCAAAAATCGGAGCAGTTGTTTTACAAGTCAGGAATGCTTCAAGTCAACGGTAACACTTCTGCTTGGCCTTGGAGCACAAAGAGTCCAGCAAGCGCTTTTGATTCATGTTGGAAGAAATTAACTGTTTATGAAATGTTTTTGAAAGAACGCAGACCCTTTTCAGATGGGGGTGGCCCAGCTGCCAGCGAACCGGCTGGGTGGTTTTTATTCCCCACTAACTGGCTGCCAGTTAGACGCACGGTCCGTGACAGATGCTAATATTTGCAGTCACCACCTCCTCCATCTCTGAGGCCAACCCTCCGTGCCACGCAGCAGCGCTCTGGTGCCCGTCCGCTGGCGTAAGTGTAAGCTGGATCCCACGGGATTCAGCTCCGTGTCGCAACGTGTGGCTCCAGAGACGGGGGTGCTGCCCGCAGCGGGCAGTGCTCAGCGGCAGGGATGCGCTGGAGCGAGCGCAGGCTCAGCGCAGGCAGAGGAGCATCACCAGGGAAGCGGGTGCGTGGCCTTCGGTAGGAAAGTCTGGAAAAGGAGGGAAGCGGGTCTCCGGGCAGAGCCTCTCTCGCCAGCCGGGCAGCGGTGCCAGGACAATGCCTCTCGCAGGCTGCTGCCACCAGAATGTGTGTTTTAATAACTCAGTTGTATTTTCCTTCTGATGCATTCGTAGTGACTTTAAAAGCCTAGGGAGCTTATTCTAATCACGCATCTACAAATCTGGGGAATAATATCAAGTGCTGCAAGCTTATTCAATTACTCATTTGTTTGGCCCATTTCTTTCCCCATTTCGGTCTGTAGCCCTTCTCCCACCTGCCCTCACCTGGCCTGGCCTCCGGCTTTCCCGTCTGGCGCCAATGGAGCCCTCTGCTTCACCCAGCACCGCTGGGTCGGAGGGAGGGGGACCTCTCTGACCCCCCATGCCAAGGGCTTGGCTCAGCACCTCCGGCTGCTCCGTCATTTTCTGGCTGCTGCTTTCAGCTCTGGCTGAGCAGGACAAGGGGCTCCTGACAGGATCCTGAGCTCTCAGAGGCTCACACCAGGTCACCACCTCGTAGCCTAATGCCACCTCCCATGGGGTATGTGCTTCATACACCACAACCACTTCTCGTGCTGCCGCGCAGCCAGAAAGGGCACGGCTGCTCCCCTGCTCTCCCCAGACACCCTCACCCTTGCAATGAACAGTCTCAGGATCAATAGGTCTCTCTTCTCTGCCGCCTAGACCTGTTTTCCTTCCTCCTTTTTGCATGCCATGATACATCCCTGCCAGGCTGGCTCGCGCCCTTGTTGAACTCGCTGATAACGAGTCCGGGATGAGGTAAGTGATGAAGAATTTACCACCGCGTTAGCACTTTGTCTCCAGACAGGAGCTGGTAGAAAGGCACGGTCAGATGAAGCCAAATGACGGGCCAGAAAAGATGCATTGCCTCTCCTGATTCCAAGCTCCGCTGCTAAGTGAAAACAGGGCTCCCTCTGATGCCATCCCTCATGCAAACTCAAAAACACGAGAATGCAGAGGAACCGCTGGACTGCAAATGCTCGCAGCCGGAGGAGAGGCTGGTGCCGTACAGCCCGACTGAGGGACAGGGACGTAAGGACAGAGCTGTGCACGAGGAGTAGCGTGACAGGAGGCAGAGATCATTGGGGTAACAGATACAGACCACCAGGAGAGGCAGCGTGGGGGGACTGAAGGGCTCACAGGGCGCCTTTCATCCCGGTACCTCTGCTCTGTGCTATGGCTCAAAACAAAATTAAAAAAAAATTGAATTCGTGCCTAGAAAAACTGCAGGCCAGCCAAGCCCATCAGCGCACACAGCCCTCTTCCAAGCGCAGCAGGGAAGGCTGTGACTTGAGGCTTCAAGTGCAGTGCAGAAAAACAGGGAGCGACCCTGTGCCGGCACTTCTTGACTCCCACCGGGCAGCTCCAGCAGCAAACCACGCTCCCGGAGCAGCGCTGGCAGCCCGAGATGCCGCCCAGCCCGCGGGTCAGGCCTGCCTTTTGCTATCCAACTTCTGGCAGGTCCTGCCCACGCTTCATTTTGGTGCTCTGGGGCTTGCTGTGTTTCCAGAGAGAAATCTATAAACGCTTCAGGTCTGTAAATGTGTTTTTAAGGCCAGCCAGCTGTGTGCTGCCTTCCAGCGGCAGATGTGCCCATGGGGGAATATGTTTCCACAATGCTCAGCAGCACTGAGCCCCCCATGGAGCCCCTCCACGGAGCAGCCCACTGCCCCGCCACACTCCTGGGCAGCTGTACCGGGCTCTCCAGGCTGCTCTGCCGCCGGCGCTCCCGCTCACCCCGTCTAAAATGCAACCCCAGGGCTGGAGACTTCCAGGTCAGTCCCTGCCACTGTCTCCTCCGCTGGCCGTGCCCTCCTCTCTCGCCCCGGGGAGCATCCTCGCCAGCACCCTGCTCTCCTGGTGCAGCCTGGAGGGGCTCCGCATCCCCGCTGCCTGCAGCCCACCCCCCTCTGCCTGCAGCCCACC
>VZSZ01006916.1:1157719-1170417 GCA_013398815.1 Ibidorhyncha struthersii | reverse complement strand
ACAAGGCAGACACAGCAGCGCAGGCACCCAGAGAAGTTCAGAGAAGACTGGGACCAGTGGGCTCCCCTTCTACCGCACGTGTCTGCTGGCTGAACCACGCAGCACGATAAACCGCTCCCGGCTGGTCCCGGAGCCCAGTATCCATTTCCCAGCCCTTCCTCTTTTTCACCGGCGTTTGGCTCCGCTCGGGAGTGGGGAGGGAGCACTCACAGTTGGTGGGCACTGCAGTTGTAGAACTTGAACTCCGTGCTGACAAACGTCCTCCCCGTCTCCCGCGACTTCAGCTGCAGTACGACGCCGAACCAGTCTGGGGGTGCAAACCAGAGCCCGTCAGTCAGTCCCAGCAGACACGGGGGCAACCCGCTCCGCGCCTGCCAGTGCGCTGAGCCATCTGCTGCTGGGGTAGAAGGTGGAAGTCAGGTTGCTTTCACCTCCCCGCCATCAGGACCCCCACCCGTGGTGAGTCTGCAGCAGTTCCCCAAGCTGGGGGCTGAGCAGCCCCCCCGGCCCTCGAGCGCCCCGGGGGGACGGGCTGACTGTCTCCAGCAGTGCCTCCGCCAAACCAGGCTTGATGGGAAAATGCACTGGAGACACAGGGGCTGCACGCTGCCTTGGGTCGCAGCTGAAATGAGTCTGGGATCTCATCCCGTTCCCTGAAGGATTCTGTCTCCAGTACAAAACCACGAATTCAGCCTGCTCTGAGAAGCAGCCCAAGACTAGAATAGGAGACAACGCTGGAAACGGGAGCATCAGTGAAGCTCTTTAGGAGCCTCAGCACTGGGTTAATTAAGAGCAGATTGCTCTTCCCGAGCTGCTGTGGGGAAGTCCACGCTAGCCCTGCTACCACGGTGGCTCTCGGCCCCCCAGTGTTCACCGCGTCCCAGGCTCTATATAACGCCTTAGAAACACTGAGGTATCGGCAGGGAAGCACAGTTGACACCTGGAAGGATGCCAAGGAGAAAATGAGTTTTAAGCAAGTAGCGTTTTGGTTATGGGAAGAGAAAGTATGACAGCAGTGACATTAATGAAGAAACAACCCAAAGATCAGGACTGAAAAATAGAAACTGCATTCGCCTACTCGTGGGTACCGAGCCAGGCCCAGGGGAGGGCTCCTGCTTTCCAGATCCACCCAGCGTGGCGAGGCTGCGAGCCCCTGCCCCGCTCACGAGCCACCCTGGGGGGCACAGACGGCTCCCGACCTGTCTTGGGGACGGGTCTGCAGCGCAGGGAGGGTTTAGGGACAGGGCAAGCACGCGGTGCTGCCTGCTCCCAGCCTATCTTGCCCTGTGTGGGATGCACTGCTTAAGGACGAAGCGTATTTAGCTCCCTGGTCTTTGGTCTTTGACAGGAGCCCAAACTTCTCCAGCAGCAGCCCCAAAGGGTCTCCTCCACCCAGCAGGTACTTCCAAACCCACGCTGCACTTTCTGGTGGCGCAGTCGCGTTACTGTCCAGAAGTCCGTTACTTACCCTGATCCACAGGTATGGCAGGAACATCTTTCGCTGCTGGAGAAACACACACAACCCGGCTGCCCGAAACCTTCCCTTCCACCTCCGTCAGGTTGCCGAAGAGGCAGGTGACCCCAGCCGCCAGGTCTGGAGCATCGCTCACCAGCAGGCTGAGCTGCAGCGGGGGAGAGGAGGGGCGGAGGGGAAACGAAACACAGCCAGCGCTCTGTCAGCAGGCAGAGCTGCCCAGGCTTCCTCCGTATCCCCAGTACCCGCTGTTTTCCCATTCAGTACTGACCCCCTGAAATTACCCGTCCGCCCACAGGCAGCGGCCAGCCGCCCTTTCGTGGGAAGTGGAGGAGGAAAAAGAAAGCCAAGGATGCAGGTTCTTTCCCGATACAGAAACGCCTTGCTGAGCCTTTGGGTACTGCAGTTCAGCAGAGGTGGCGATGGCAGCTTTTTGTCCCCCTGGTTGCTCTACAGAAGCACTGCCACCCTCAGTGCCCGCCTCAGGAACCTGTGACAGCGGTAGCAGCGCGTTGCCTCTCACGCATGAGCGCAGCAGTGGGTGCCCCGACCACCCTCTGCCCGCACCGCAGCTCCAACAGCCTGCGCGGGAGAGACAGCCCTGCCCCGGGCACGCGTGGCCGTCAGGAACGAGGGAGTCTCCACTGTCCCCATCACGAATGGGGACCATCCCCGTGGCAAAGCGGTGCCTGAAGGGGTGAGTGCCCTCCCAACAGCCCCGCGCCATTCCGACACGGAGTGCTGGAGGGCCGAGGGGAGCGGGCAGGGGCTGCAGCACGGCCAGCTGCCGCGGGGCGCCGGGGGGCTCGGAGGGCAACAGCTGGGATGCTTCACAGAGCCGAGCCCGAGCACAGCTCGCACATGAGCTTTTTGGGAAACAAAGCCTTTCCTTTCAACAGCTAATGAAACCGGACCAAGAGAAATGTGAGCTGAGGCCCAAGGGGAAGGGGAATTTGTTTCTGCCATCCCCACCCCCTTCTTCCCCAGCTCGGATGACCCCTTTCCTCACCAGCCTCGCTACGAGCCTGACTTCATGGGAAAACACTTGTGCTGACGGGCAGGGAGAAAGGCTGGAGAGCGGAGTGTTCTCTCTGAAACTCGAATATGCTGGAAATGCCTCTTACCAACAGGTCTACCCCTCCCCGCTTGTGCGCAGCACCTACCGGGAGGCTGTGCTCGGAGACGGAGATGCTGCTGGGCTGCACGGTGATGCTCATGCACTGGCTGATGCTGCCGGCAAACCGGTACGGCTCGTCTGCTCGCTCGCAGCTGTCCCTCGGGGAGCACCTGTCACACACGAGCACACATCAGAGCCCACAAAGCACCCGGGGAGATGTCAAACAGCACCAGGGCGAGCTAAACAGGAGGGCAGAGCCTCGGCCAGGGGGAGGGGGAGTTATCAGCAGGACCGGGGGCGATGCTCTGCAGCAGGACCAGGTATGGGGCACAGGGTCCAGGTGGGGGTCAAAGGGCACTGAAAAATATTCTGAGATCAGAAGAAAGGCAAACCACAAGGACCTCAGGAGCAGTTCCCAGTCCCGCCTGCACTGGGACACAATCCAGAGCACAATCCAAGTGCTGTGTGCCGGCGGTGACAGCGGGCGCTGCGGCTGCGGGGTGACCAGGCGCTCTGGGCTTCTTGGCCGGGGCCCCTGCAAGCCGTAAATCCATAATGTGCACAGAAACTAAACCGTAAAGCAGTAACAGGCAGTAACAAGATGATGCTTCCATTCTAATTAAAACAAAAACCCATAGTTCATTAATCGTCTCCTCCTGGAGCTGAGCAGCGTGGCAGGGCCGGGAACAGGACTTTTCTCTAGGGCAGCCGCCGGCTGTGCTTTGGCTGGTTTTCACGCCTCGGGCTCCTGGCTCTCTCCCATTCCTGCCGTCAGGAATGCAAGCCCCCGGCATGCCAGAGGGACTAGGACCGCTTCTAGCATGCTGTGTGCTCCAGGACGGCTCGTCATCCCTGTTTTTCTATTGTAGGTGGCCTTGGAGTGGAGGGAAATTAAGTTGCTTCCAGCAGGTAGAGGAGCGCCCACCAGGGAACCAAGGAAGAATTATCAGTGTTTCAAATCAGATATCAGAGACTGCACCACAGCACCGCCATCCCTCAGTGAGCTTCTATTTTATGTCATTTGGGATTTTTTTTTTTCCACCCCCCCCTCCCTGGGCGCAGATGACATATTGGCCTTTTGGTGTTAATGGTCTTAACAAGGTATCAGCAAACTTTATCACTTTTCACTCATTGCTGATCTTGGACCCGATTTCAAATGGTGGCGCAAAGGTCAGGGGACCGAGACGCTGTCACCAGCCCCACATGCCACCAGCAAGTTCCCTTCTGACAGTTACTTGAGTGTATATGTTACTCGAATTAACGAGGCGCTGCTGTCAAACTGCTTGTTCTCCTGGTTCCCTGGGGGGCGGCTTGGGCGGTCTCAGACACACACGTGCATCAGCGGGAACACCTCCTGCCCACGCAGAGGCTGAATTCTGCCGCGCACGTCTAGCTCTCACCCGCTGGCAAGCACCCGGCAAAACCGGAGCTTCCCGCGCTGAACCGGTGGACTCACATCCTCCCTGCGAGGCCGTTTGCTTTTGATGAGGAAAAGCGGAGTTTACACCTTCCCTCTCCAAACCCCTCGTGTGATGCCCAGCAGACAGTCTTGCTGTCCCCCCCCCCCCCCTGGGTTCCCCCGCCCCCCTTTTTTTTTTTTTTGAGTATAAGGGAGCTAAATATGAATGCTGCCAAAGGAAGAATTATTGAGGTTTAAGTGAATCTGTAAGATAGCTTTAAAGTGAGCTCTTGACTGGAGCCTTTATCTCATTGACTCGCTGGAATGGCTCTTTTTTATCATACTATTTATGGCAACAGCCCTAACAGAGATAAATAGGTCTGTAGACAATAACACACTTGCAGAGAGCAGCATATGGAAGTCTTGCAGGTTTCAAATCCCACTGGGCTGAAGAGACTCTTTAACAATCTCCTTGAGGCCTCCGCGTGCTCCCAAAGAGCGCGGTCTGTGGAAGAGGAGGAGCAGAAGACCCTTCTCTCACATGGAGAGGACAAACTAGCACGGGGAGCAAACCCCCGGCCGGGAGGACGCAGCGGAGGCGCTGGGCAGGGACGGGCTGCTCGGCCATCGCGCCGCTGCTCCAGGGTCCCCCGGGCGAGCAGAGGAGTTCCGCAGAAGGACGAACACTTTTCCCTTCCTGCTGGTTTTTAGCCCCTTCTCAAACGTCCTGTGTCCAGGATTCCTCGAAGCTCGGTGCAAGGCACGCGCCACCCACGGCCACCACCTCATCAAGCACCTCTTTTGGGGCAGGAGCTCTGGGTCTGCCGCGGTGCCTGCGCCCAGCCCGCGGCCGGCTGCCTCCTGGTTCAGGGTCACGGCTCGGGCTGCCCCGCGCTGCCAGCGTGACCGGCTCCCGCTCCCAGAGCTCACTGATTCGCCCCGCACAGACAGCTCCGCACGAGCATCACTCCTCTCATAGCCCTTAAATTCTAAGTACGCACATGTGAGCGCAAACACCCCACTGTGCAACAGAGCCTGACTCAGGCCTCGAAGAGACAGGGATACGTAACGAGCACACAAGGAAAGCTTTATGTAATACTGGCTAACGAAAGCTTAGCCCAGGACAACTCGCGTCCTTTTACTTTTCCTTTATTATTGCGCTCTGGCTGGCAGCATGGAAGGCAGGACACACTGCCTGATGCCACCTGGATCGGGGCAGTTGCCCATCCATCTCTCTCACATCCGTACCTGTTCAGACATCCAACACATCGTTTAGAATTCTGATTTTTTTTCTGGCTCCCTGGTAGCTCAGTACCCGCACGTCCACGCTCTCGGCTGAGCCTCTGGCAATGGCAGCTGTGGATGCCGAGTGCCCAGAGAGGAGCTGCCTCGCGGGCTGGCCCGCCCTGCTCCTCCGCACAGAGATTCCCCGACCTGCCTGGGCACCTCGCTACCCCCAGGACACAGCCCCCGAACCCGAGGAGCGAAACCCCTCAACAAGCAGTGGGGAGAAACAACTGGATTTCAATCCCCGACGGAGGCGCAGTGCTGGTGGTTACCACACCCGCGCTCGCCCAGGCGGCCGGCCACCCTCTTGCTCTTTCGAGGAGGAAAACGTCTCCTCTTCTGCCCCTCACCCTTTTTACCAGCCCTCGGAAACCCCGGCGTGAGCATCACGCCCTGACCCGCAACCCTTCCACTGAGCAAAGGAGCAGCTGGTCCATCTGGCAGGAGGGACACGTAAGAATCAGAGGAGAGAGATGACAAATTAAATACAAACAATTCAGCGCTTGGGGCCTCCAAACAAATATGACAGAGGCTTCAGGAAAAGCAAGATAAACTCAATTATTTACAGCTTAAGACAAAAGCTAAAAAATGATCATTGCTCCAAGCGGGCCAGGAAAGTGCAGACGCTCGAAGGAAGGGTTGAGAAATACCATCAGGGAAGAAACCCTTGTTGGGAATAGCTTAATGCCGAAATGTCACGGCCAAAAGGGCAGAGGAAATGACACTTTTCTCTCCTCTTGACATTGAGGGTTTTCTCCCTGCAAAATGAAGATAACAACCTTTACCTGCTTCCCGGGTGGTTTATGAAGATTCGGTTCATTAGCATTAGGTGAGCCTTTGGTGATCCTCGCCGAGGAGCTGCTGCAGGGGTCTGAGGAGCAGCACCAACACCCGCACCCACAGACACTTAACGCAGCCGTCCCCTCCTGCTGCACGGCGCAGCAGCGCTGGGCACTAAAACACCACTGGGCACTAAAAGGCCACTGTCCCCCGGTGAGCGGATGCTCTCGTACCCCTGCAGCTGGTTCCTGGGAGCACCTGCAGACCTGCAGCTCAGGCCAGATGCTGAGTACGGCACGGCCCCTTTCTCACTTCCTTTTTCCCTCCCTATCATAGAATCACAGAGTGGTTTGGGCTGGGAGGGACCTTAAAGACCCCCCAGTGCCACCCCCTGCCCTGGGCAGGGACACCTCCCCCCAGCCCAGGGTGCTCCCAGCCCCGTCCAGCCTGGCCTTGAGCACCTCCAGGGATGGGGCAGCCACAGCTTCTCGGGGCAACTGCGCCGGGGGCTCACCGCCCGCACAGGGAAGAATTTCTTCCTATCAAAAGGCTGTGGTGGCTTTTGTCCCAACCACTGGAAAGGCACAGGGGATGGCTGCCCCGAGGAAAGCGGCGAAGGGATGGAAATCACTGCCCTCTGACAGAGCGCTGTGACAGTAAAGACTTTTGGACACAACAGCACATACGGTGGCTTAACTGTAGGGCTGGACAGGCTTGTCTGAAAGGAAAAAAGCTTTAAAAAAAAAACCAAAGAGACGCCCGGGGCACCTGTACCCACATTGCCATGCTGCTGGCGGGGGCCGCTCTGCCACTGCCCCCAGCCCCTGCCTGCCCGCGGGGTGCTCAGGGCCCGCGGCTGCAACGNGTTCTCCTGCATCTCCCCGAGCGCGGCAGCGACTCCCTGCAAAGCAAGCAAGCTGCGGGGAGCCAGTTTGCACCCCAAAGCCCGCGGGTCCCGAATCCAGGCCGGATTTGCGGAGGAGCCTGCCATATCCCCGCTCCCCTTCCAGCACCTGCTCCTCAGGCATGTGGCCAAGCTCTGCTCCCGGGTCCCTCAACTCTGCCTCCGCCCCGACTGCCGTGCATTTAACGGGGCTGCTCGGCAAGCTGGCACGCGGCCGGAGGGATTTCTATTCCTCTCCTCGAGGCTTTCCCCTCCTCCTCCGATCTGCCTTTGCCTGGTGGTCCCCCTTCCGCCTTAGGAAGTGATGGTTGTTATGGCAGGGGAGAGAAAGGAAGGACACAGACACCTCCTGAATGCAGAGAGCGTATCCCGGAGCTCTCCTGAAAAAAACAAAACCAACCCCAACCCTTCGCCCTCTGTGGCTGTTGATGTGCGCGGGGGGCTGCCAGCTCCCAGCCCTGCGCCACCGGCTCTGCCCACGGGACGGCGGGAGCACCGAGCCCCCGACCCGCCGTGCAGAATTTAAGCATCTCTTCCTGATACATTTAACAGGGCTCCGTGCGCTGCTCCGTGCCAGTGCTGTAACCTCTCTGACAGCAAAGTCCCACTCGTATAATCAACTCTACTCTTGCCTTTAAAAATTTCCCGTTAATTGCGAGGGGCTCGCGGCTTGGGCAAGCAGGACTGTGCAAAACATGAGGCCTTCGTCCCCACTGGTTTAAATTCTGCTTTCCACCGTGTGACACCCTCTCCATGCAGCGGGTGACCCGCGGTCCTACAGCAGGAATTTGTTTTCCTTTACCTCTTCACAGGAGCTCAGGGATTTTCAACGGCTGCAATGCAGCAAACATCCAGGGAAGGGAAGAATGGATGTAAGGAACTTCACCCTCATTCATTTCCGTAAAGATCGCGTGGTGGCTTTGAAAGCTGCTTTTATCATCACCACCAGCATCTCAAACACGGTGGCCGAGGCTGGACTTACATGTGGTGGAGCGTGCACCAGCCGCAGTGGGGGTCTCCCGAGCTCAGGCACTCGCCGCAGGTGGTGTACTGCTCGCAGGACTCCACGGGCACCCGGGACACCTGCAGAGGAAGCAAACACACGGGCTCAGAGCTCCTCGCCCACGGCGGGGCAGCGAAGCGAGAGCAGCTCCGGGTCCTGCTTCGCCGGTTTGGTTCGAGTAACACAACAGTGATTCAGAAATGATTTTGTTTCAACATCCATGCAGGAGTCAGCCAAGAAGAGGAAATATTGGGGACCGAGTCATGAAGTCAGTCCATCCCTCGGGCGCAGCCGTGCCATGAATCACGGGCGCAGCGGAGCCGCAGCCCGCAGCCCGGCCGGCCTCCCGGCGCCAGCTCGCCAGAAACCCTCCCGACGCCCCCCAGAGACGTGCCCGGGGAGAAAGCTGCGTCCTCTCCTCCCTGATTTACAGTTACTATCTTACACTCACCGCAGGGGAAGCTGCTTCAGGGAGGAAAGCTGGCAGGGAATAAAATTCATTGGGATTTTGCAGGTTGGCAGCTTATTTAGCCTACGTGGGTATTTCACTCCTTGCTCCCCCTTGGCCACCCCGAGCCCTGCCAGCACCAGTGTGGACTTGGCCGCTCCCGGCATGTCCCCCCAGGGGTGCCCGTCTCTCCCCGGCAGGAGATGCCAGACCAGAAGAGAGGGAAGCACCCGCGGGAACACCAACCTGTGTCGCTGCTGCGAACCCCCTCTCACACTGATCGCCCACCCCAAAAGTCCCCGTGCGATGCCCGGGTGTAGCACAGTCCTGACCCCTTTATCAGCATTGAAAACCCCCAAACTGACACCAAGCTTTAACCACGGATCGTTGCTTGACTCCAGTGACGAAATTCCACTTTAACCTTTCCAACCTGTCCCTTGCCACCTCCGGCGGGCACGGTGCGTTTGCATCGCCTGTCCCGACGCCGCAGCGTGGTGCGCCTGCACTGCCCCTGCCGATGCCTGTCCCTCTCCAACGTATTTACATTTCTATTATCAAATACTGTAAATAATGATCGCCGTCCCCGGCACAGCCACCCTGCAGTGCCGGCCGCTCCCCTCGGGCCCTGGGAGCAAGCAACTGGCTGAAAATTAAAACAACTGTCGGCATCGCACTCGCTCTGTCCGTCAAAACAGCGCCCGGCTCCCAGCAGCTGGGGCGCGCGGGGTGAAAGGAGCAGTGTCTCGCCAAACAACGGCCACTTTCACGCCAAGTGCTGTTGACACAGTGAGAACCCAGTTCCTCTCTAAACACGACACCAATAGGGCTGCTATTCTTCTTGTTTCCTCAGCCCTACTCAACAGCTTTTCCCAAAACAAAAATTGCGCGTGGATGTGCAGGGCTGGGGTTTTTGTGGTTGTTTTTTTTTTTTTTTTCTTTCGACCAGCTGAAGTCCGTGGGATGGGCACAGGGCTCAGCTTGGGGAATGCTAAGAGCAAAGCGGCCCTGGAGCTGGGAGTGGGGACCCAGGGGGTGGGAGAGGCAAGGCCAGGTACGCCGCGCACATGTTCAGCCTGTGACGGCTGTAAAGAGCTTCAGAAATAGAGAAGAGAAATGCAGGGTGATGGAATAGAGCAGAGGTGTAAAGAAAGGGCTTGGGTCTGGTTCTTGGCTGCCAAAGGCATCCGGGGTTCCCTCCTGGGGTCTCGTCTGCACCTCGGGTGGCCGCACGTGACACGCTTTTACCCGCTTTGCTTCTTCTCTCGAAGGACCTCAAAGCACTTTACAGCCACCACGGTGGGACAAGGCCACCAGCCCGGCGGCAGGCACAGCCTCCCCGCAGCGCCCGGCCCAGGGCTTGGCCGTGGACGTGCAGCCACAGCACTGCAGCCATGCCCACACCCTCCCCGTCGCCGAGCCCAAATTTCCCAGCGCAGACCAGAGCTGCAGATGTCGCACTGCTCCTGGATGGGAACGTGGGAGCAAACGATGTGTTTTTCAAAGCAACGAGCAGCCCATGGAGCTGCGGTGGCCCCGAGCAGCCCCCGTGGGAGTCACCAGCCACCCCAGGATGTGGCGAGGGAGGGCACTGGGTTTCCCCTAAAATGCGTTGAGCCATGTTGGTGGGATGGCTCTCACCCACTCCAAAGGTCAGGACAGCCCTGAAGGGACACCGCTGGTCCTCCACTCCAACCCACAGCGTGAGGCTCGGCAGGATCTGTCCCTGGGATTTATATGCAGCTCAGGGCTTGTTTCACGTTGGTGAGGAGCTGGATGCTCTGGCGGTGCTCTATAAATAACGGAGGATTTGAATTACATGAATAAGAGTTCATTACAGATGATTTTATGTTAGGCATTTGGGTTCTTTTCCTGCTCAGAAGCTGCGCCTTCTGCACAGGATAATACTTCAAAAATCACACAGAAATTCTGGACAATGCCTAGAGTCACCGGTTTCTGGCCCAAATGGGACCACTGGATCCTTTCTCCGTAATGCCCGCAGACGCAGGGCAGATAACTTCACCCGCTCTCTTCGTGGCGTTGCATGTTCGGTGGGCGCAGCAGAGCCGGCAGAGGCGCGAGGGTGGGCTGGCACTGGCCGAGCTGCGGACCCTGGTCCGACCAAGCCCAGTATGAGGGCAGCAGAGCCCCGAGGGTGCCTCTGGGCCAGCACTTCTGCAGCCCCGACCGCCCAGATACACCCCGTGGCTGCGGGTTTCTGGTCCCTGGCTGGAGGACGGTCTAAGACTTCGGGGAACAATAAACCATCTGCTTTTCTCCAGTACTTATGCCTGTGACTTTGAAATTCACCCTTCATAAAAATGAATATCACAAAACCTGCATTGCTCCAATAGCCAAGTAAATGCTTAAGTGAAGACGTTCGAAAAGATTATGAACAGAAGGCATTTAAATATTTGTGTGCGTGAACAAGGTTGGGCGGTTTTGCAGTACTTGTCCAGCTCTCACAGTACTAATGCATAATCAACCATCCACCACCCAAATATCAAAAATATTCCAACCCTCCAAAGACTATATTTCATTTTAACGGGAAAACAAGAGAAATACCATTAAGAATAGGATACAGCCACATGCTGTCCCATACCAATCATAAACACAGAACACTGAAAGCTCTGTTTCCTTCAGACAGTACAGAAGCAAAGCTCGGATATCCTTACTCTTCCTGACGGCAAGCTGGAAACACTCTCTTGGCTTTAGGGATTTTTGAATTGTTCTCTGCCAGCCTAGTTATCATTATGAGACCAAAACATTTGCGTGTATGAACCGCTGCGCTGGGGAGAGAAGACAAGGAACACCAACGCCTGCAGGTGGAAGGAAAACCAACATGGATTGGTGTGGGGGACAGTCCAAGAACCTCTCCTCACGTCCCCTTCAGCCACAGACTGCCCTCAAGGAAAAGAAAAAAGAGAGGGTGGAGGCAAAGAAGCAGCTGGATAGGAAGGAAATAGTAAGGAAACGAGACAAAAAAGCACTGAAAAGAAAACCAGAGGGGAAGATAAAAGAGAAGACAGCAGAGGGATTGCTGTCACAAGCACAGCCACCCGCATCCCCGGCTGTCGAGCACCACGGCAGCACGCCGGCATTCCTGACGACAGGAGCGGGTCCTGCTCAGCCTGGAAGGAGGTCTCCGGCGAGACACGCTCGCAAGTCCCTGCCCGCATCCCCTCCCGCAGCGCAGCGCCGCAGCAAAGGGGCAACGAGGCTTCAGAGGATCCGTCTCGGCAGATTTTATGGCCACAGGCGGCTCAAGCGAGGAATGAAATGTTTCTATCAGTAACCAGATACAGCAGAACCAACGCAGTCTGGAGTGGTTTGCTGCCCGCCAGGCAAGGCAGCAGAGCGGGCAGCGAGGGAGAAAGGAGAGATCCCGCCTGGATCCCGGGGCAGTGCCACGGCTTCCCAAAGGCAGAGAGCTGGAACGGAGTGGGGGCAGCTGTCAGGCTCAGTAACCCCAAAGCGTGGCCACAGGTCCCTCCTGCCCGGCCCCGCTCCGATGGCTATAGGCACTCACAGCATCCGCATCCCGGCATCCGCATCCCGGCGGGCACCAGCACCTCGCAGCTATGCATGACCAACGTGACTCCCATCTGTCACAGCCTGGGCTATTTGCTCTCTCATCCCCGCCAGCCCCTGGGGCAGAGCAGAATGGTTTATTTGGAAAGGGCTTTGGTTTTCAGTATTTAGTTTTAAAATGCAAATACTTCTCTTTGTTTACACTAGAGAAGATGGGTCAGAGGAACACTCCTGTCACTCGGAGCAAACATCTGAGAAGGTCTATCACCACTGCAGGAGTGTATTCCCCACCCCAGACTAAGCCCCGAGAAAGCTGTTGCCTGAACTGATGAACTCGTCGGCAGAGCAGGAGCGCGAGGTCCTGCGGCACCCGGCGAGCAGAGCTCCCACTCAGCCCCCATCCCGCAGCGAAGCCTGAGCTTTTAAAGCGGGTGCTGCTTTTGGATGCCTTGAGATTTCTGCTCCAGCTGCCAGAAACACGAGGCAAGAGGTCCTGAAGCCAAGCAGAGGCACACAGGAATTTTCCAAAGGTGGCCTCAAATCCCGCCCCTCCTCTCCTGCGCGACAGACCGCTGCTGCCCTGCAGAGCCCGGAGACGCCCGCGAGGCCATACCCCCGCTGAAGCAGCAGCACATCATTTTGGGGATAAGAAAAGGTGACAGGCGCTCCACATCAGTGCGGTCACAGCGAACGCAAAACGATAAAGCAGTTCAGCAGAGCTGAGGAGCATCTGCATGAAGGACAACAGCCAAGAAACC
>VZSZ01006916.1:1063599-1130235 GCA_013398815.1 Ibidorhyncha struthersii | reverse complement strand
CTGCAGCCTCACGCCGAGCTGTCTTGCCGCATCCCGTTTTGCTGCTCGATTACTCCCTGCCTGGCTGCGGTACGGAGGAAGAGGCATGAAGAACCGGCTTTGGACAAGTCTAAGCCTTCAGAAGAGGCAGGACGGAGCAGCAGAGAGGGACATCTATTTTTTCTGGTTCACGTCCCCAGGAGGTAGGAGAGCAGGCTGTTAAGCATCTTAAGATTTATCTGAGAAATGTGCCGCCCCAGCTGGAAATATAAGGATATCTTCACACTCATAAGAAGAGATGCTCCCTTGCACCCTCCTCCAGATAAATCCTCTCCTCAAAAGAGCCCTGATGCCTCCTGCCATGTAAAGACATGTTGGGTACAAAAGCACATTTATCTTCTGGATTTCTCTCTTTTCTCCTGAGTTTTCACTGACATAAAAGAGCACCAGGTGTGAATCCGAGCGGCCTGCTTTAACACCCACAGCCAGATGCAGGGAGCCTCTGGCCGGACTTCGCAGGCAGCCCACGCCTGGACCAGAAGACCCGAACTTTCAAAAATGAAAATCCAAAAAAAGGCAGGGGGTCAAATCCTGCTTTAGTTACACCTGCGTGAATTAGGACCCTTCACTGCCTTCATGAAATACTGAGAACTGGATGCAGGTTGAGACCGGTATGAGACCAGTGCCTTGCTGGGTGTTGCAAACCCGAGCGACCTGCGCTGCCTCCGGAGCCACCGCCCGGCACGTACCGCTGCCACCTCCCGCACCAGCCTGCACCGCAGACACAGGGACCAGGCTGCAAAATCTCCCGAGGAATAAATAGCGGGGACATTGTGCTGTCAGGGACACACAGCCGCTTCCATGCAAACACCTGATTAATGGCCAAACGGGAATGGAAACGCCGGACATGAAGGATCAGCAGCCTTTGTGAAAAACAACTGTTTTTCAGAGTTCCCTCGGGGCACCGGCAGCTCGTTAAATTGAGCTTCTTTCTAGTAATGAGGTCAGACAGGGGTAATAAAGAGAGATACCACTGGACAAGCCTTGTGCAGGCCAATTCCAACTGGGAATTGCGGCTCCGGGCTGGAGACAGCACCACGTGCATGATGGCTCCTCCAGCCTGGACAAGTGCCCAGGAGCTGTGCCTGGCACGGGTCTCCTGGGACACAGGGCGCTGGGTGCTGCCTGCACCCTCCTGCCTCCCCCACAGGCAGGAGGAGCAGCCCGGGGTCTCTCACTGAGCCTGTCAAGGCGAGATGGCTCCACGTTACTCAGAGAGCACAGGACACGGGGAGAGCAGAGCCCGCCGCTCTCCTGTCCCGCGCGCTGCGGTGTGTGTTAGAGCCACCCGGTATCCCACAGCCCCACGCCCGGAGCACAGTGCCTGCGCACGCCGGGGAGGAGATGCACCCACTGACACCAGGATGCTCCACTACATCTCTTCCTCAGGGTTTGGTTTCCATGACAACAAATGATGATGTCAGACAAGAAGAATGATGATTCCTGTGAATGCGGAAGAAGACAGGGATCATCTCCACAGCAGGAAGCTTCTTGTTGACGTTTAGAGAGAGAAATAATTCCTCTGCCTCACTTATGGGTGCCCTTCCAGTGCCAAACAACTGCTGACCCATCACTAGAATAGCGGTGTGGTACCAACCCCACCGGTCTGGGCTCAGCCCCCGGCGCTGGCTCCAGTCACAGGGGAGGGAAGGGGTGGGACGCGGGGCTGGGCTGCTGGTGGACGTGGTTCTTTACATCCCCCCCTAACTCTACCAGGTTTTCTTCTCTCACGACATGATGATGTGGTACAGGAAGGGCTTAGGAGAAAGACACGGAGGGAAGCGGTGCAGATCAGAATGGGTGGGAGCACAGCAAAACAGGGAGCCGGCGGGTACGGGGTGAAGCACGTCGCTGCAATGGAAACCAGAGGTGTCCAGGACCAGAGGTGTGTTCAGCCACCTGAGACACAGCCGAGACCAGGAGGACAGATCACAGGCTCGCACGCTTGGACCCGAATCGGAGAAGTCGTTTGGGACAAATAGAGCGCTTTCCTCAATCACTTTTGATGGATGTTTACAAATATGGCTTGAAAAGCGCCTAACGACATAATCTGCAAACGCAGGGCCAGCAAAGCAGCCCGCACGAGGGGGCAGAGCGCTGCTGCAGCCCGTCAAAGGCACTGCGCAGATTTGTGTGCCTAATACCCCACAATACAGACTGCAGGCGTAAGCTCTGCGTTATCTTAAGAGATTAGCAAAATACCATATTGTGTCATGTGTATGTTGCAGTGTAGCACCCGTGGCGATAAGTGCGTGAGCCATTCAAGGAGCTAATATGACGTGAAGCTCCAACGTACCTATTGTATGAAAGTTTGTTAGGTATTTTGCCCGGCCTATGCCAGAGCTAAGATATATCTGGATTCCCTTCCAGTTCCTCCCAGCAGGTTCCCATTAGAAGACATCAAATCTCTTTGTAGGAACTTTCCATGATTAAATTACCTGTCTGTTTTCATTACGAGCATTTCAATGAGGCTGACTCGTGATGAAATGCCTGGTGCCAGAAAAAACTGCTGAGTAAGTCCATGCGTGGACTGCTTCCCCATCCCGGATCCTGGATGCGAGGCCACCCGTTAACTCCTCAAGAACCGCAGCTTCTCCCCACATACGAAGACGCCTGATGGGAGATGGGTCCCAAAGCGCCTCGCTGCTGGCTGCCCCACTCTGCCCGAAATGGCCCGTGGAGGCAGGGGATGGGCTCCTGAAATGATGCTTTTGGTCAGGAGGCGCAAGGCACTGGCTGAACACACTTATCTCTGTACGTAATGGTGACAAAGTGAAAAGCCCAGTCAACCCTGGAGCCTGAAGACTGCTCCTTTCATGCTAGGATTTCTAGCCCTTCAGGGTGAATACTATCAAATAACACTGCATTTGTGTAAAATGGATGTTTCGAGTAGAACTGTATCAGCTCTGGGAATGCGCACTGGAGCGTTACTGCATCTACTGCCTGAAATAGAAACCAAAGACAAGAAGGAGCAGCCGTCACTGCCGAGGTGCATCTTTGCAGAGTTGCCACTTTTTTGCCATTTACGTCTGCACATCGCAGCTCTTGGGCTTTTCCCATTAAAGCTTCCCATAAAGCTCTAGGATGGATTTCTTGCTTCAGTGGTGGAAATTTAGCAGAAGGACTGTTACTGGCAGTAGGTTTCTGAATCAGGCTGGAGCGCAGTATAGTTTAAATAGCCTTTCCCTACCTCTTTCTGTCCGTGGCTCTGTGGGGCCTTTCCTACCTAGACCTGGTACTAAAAGAAGTTGCCACAAGCAAGAGACGCGGCAATGCAAAAGCTCCCCAAACACAGGACAAGATAAATAAATATCAGTCCAGATTTTCTGTGTGTGCCTCTGCCAAATAGTCTTTGCAGAAAGGATTTACTTTTGCTAATCCAACTTGATTAAACTGGGCTAGTCTACATCCACACCAGACCAGAAAGGAGGTGAGACGCACATGATGACCTGCCACTTTTGCTGTCCCCCTCACGAACACCCTTTCTCACAGTACCACTTTACAGCGTTACCCACGCTGGCGTCTGCCTGAAACAGCCAGAGAGGAAAAAGCACAGCAATCTTTAGGAGGGGACAATCCAGAATAGAAATTGCGAATCTCTATACAAGAAGTTTCCAAGAGCCCTTCAGACCCTATATGAAATTATTCTGGGACTAAAGTAGCCCTTAGACTCCCTCAGAGCATTGCTAACACCAGCTAACTCTTGGGAGTTCGGTCAGGGAGCTCGGGTGGAGCCATGTGCGGGTCATCAATAAACCCGACGGGAGCCGAGTGGTTTGCTGAGGATGCTCCAGCCGGTGCCGGGCAGATCCAGGATCTGGAGCTGCTGCTGCAGATGCGTGGGGCCGTGCCTGAGCGCCGGAGAGCATCCCTGCCCATCTGCGGGAGGGGAAACCCAGCCCTGGAGAACCCGCTCTCCCTGCACACGCCTTCTGCGGGCAGGAACACCAGGAGTGTGATTTAGCTCACTGCTCGCCACGTGGGAAGTCTCCCCCTTGAAATTAAAGCGAAATAGTAATCCCATTAAGTATCTTTCCTTTAAATCATAGATATGTCCGTGAGGAAGTTAATGACAACCCTTACATGCACATTCAATTCAAATCAGCATATCCAATTAACTTCATTACCTGGAGGCTCCCTCATATCCCAGTCTCTTTCTCTCCTGTCACATTTTACTTATGCATTTTTCCCAAATTAGGATGGAATACATCTGTCATAGGTAGGCATCACCTTTATTTTTACCCCAAAGATAGCATGGGGAACCCTCGGTAGGTGGGTTCACGCCAGAAAGGCACGGTGCTGCCAGGCTGAGGGGCTCGTAGCAAAACAGCTCCTCAAGACCAAACGATCTGGTCTCTGGGGGAGGAGAAAATCCATCCTTTCCAGAATTACACTGTCTGACTAAACATTAAATACACTCGCTAATCCCCACTGGGGTTGCCCTTACAAAACTCTATGGGATCAGCTGGGGAGAGAAATCAGTTCGGTACAGAGCTCGTGGCAGTGAGCCCTGCGAGCGCGCAGGCGCTGGAGCTGCATTGCAGCCCGGTGGGTTTTTCCTCCAGCACTGCCCACCGCTACCGCGACCGCTCCTTACATTTCTGCAGACATAGGTCTTTCTTTCATAAAGAGCCAGAGAGGGCTCCAGAGCCGGGGGGCTGCGGCCATCGGTGTGGTGGGAATGAGCGGGTGGGACCAGCATCACGCAGCCCCGTGGCACCAGGTCAGCATCTCACCTCACGCTGCCCCTGGACACCGCTCGAAGACTCCGTTTCACGAGGAAACGTCGGGTACGTCGCTGGCACTTCAGTGAAAGCACCGAGCTCTCCCCACAGCTCCCTGCTCCCCTCTGGTGAGGGCCGCACAGGTGATGCGGCTCTGCAAAGTCCTCTTGTTCAGATTCACTGCTCCTTTTGAACTTCAGAGAGACATGAAAGCCGCATCCCAACAAACCCAGCCTCGCATCCCAGCTTCTCCCTCCTGCCGCTGGGCACAATACAGACAAAGCATCAAGGCAGCACAAAGCCAAGACCGCCTTCTCTGCTTGTGTTTTCTGAGTCCTAATCCCCTTTTTTGGAGACATATTCCTCCTCCATCCCCTCCCTCTACTTAAGGGAAGCTCCAGGCGCGAGGAGACAGACCTCCTCTCTCCCCGTCTCGCTCAGATCTCGGCTTTCCCAATGGATTAAATCGCTGGTACCCTCCCCTCAGGTGATCCCTCATTTCCAGGACCTGCAAACGCCTCCGGCGTGTGCGGCCGCACGCCTGAGCTTACCCCTTCCAACAGGGCCGGGGAGAGGGAAGCGCGCACCGTGCTGCGGGTCGGGGCAGCAGGAGGGAACGCGGGTCGGCAGCGGTACGCGCACAGCGTGGGGGGCGGCGGGGTAGGTTCAAGCCTGAGTTTATTCTGATCAGGCTTCATGACCCAAATTATTTATAGATCTGAGGTTTCTGCGAATTCAATACTCATGTCAAAAATGTCTCTATGTACGTCTTTCACACCCACATGTGTTTCCCATCTCTTCTGCTTGGGAAACATTAGCTAAGTGTTCAAAGTCACAACCTGGGAATCTGCAGCTCCCCAGAGGAAGAGCGAGTCAGAGGCACCACTGGGCTAATTGGAGAAGAGCAGAGAATCCCCCCCGGGGTCCCAGGCGGCTCCGCAGGGAGCGGGGGGGCTTGCAGTCTGCAGCACTGGCACCCACACACACTGCTAAGCACAAAGATGCCAACCCAGCAAACAAACCAACCAACCCAAATTAACTCTCACTTCCCACATCTCCAGCGCTCCGGGAGGAGAACTGTTCCTACACGCTGAGGCTTTCTTCCCAGCCCCGTGGGACGAGAAAGCTGCAAGCCGGCCCAGGATCAGCACACGCAACTAAAACGAAGAGAGACCCGAACGTTTCCAATCTTACCATTTCAAAGAGTTTGAACCTGCCTAGAGGGAAGGCAAGACAGGTTTTAAAAAAATAAAACAAAACAAAGGAAAAACCACCCTTCCTTCCACGCTAAAGCTCAAGGCGCAGTCAACAGGCTGTCACACCGAAGGTCTCAGCTGCTGCAGCAGCCCCTCGTGCCCCCTGGCTGATGGCAACCGGTGGCGATAACCAAGGTTGGAGGTGCCGCTTTGGGAGCGCACCAAGCAGCTGAGCACTCGGGTCTGCCGCGGGGAGCAGAGCGCCGCGAGCACAGCCCTTCCCCGTCACCGGGGGAAAGCGCAGCTCGGGAGAGGAATCCCTTTCTGGTTCCTCTGGAGAGGAATCCCCAAAGAATCTGCTGGTTCTGGGGGTGAAAGAAGCCAATCGCTGGGTTGTGAGCTGCAGCTCAGACATTTTAACAGGTACCAGTACAAAACCTTAAGAGAAGATTGCCATGAAGCAGTTCTCTCTCTCCACTAAGACTTTATTTCCTTCTCCCATCCTTCTGCTCCCTCCACCCTTCTGGAGGGGCTGATCCTCCAAGATAAAGCAGGGAGGATGGTACAGAGGCACCATGCAGAGACTAATCAGCAGCCCCTGTGTCTTTAATTTATTACTGCATGAGAGGCTCGTTTAGAACAAAGCTGCCAGTTCGGAAGATCATTCCTTTAAAAGACTTTTTATTTGAAAAGCTGTCAGCTCACACCTTGTCACAGCCCGACTTGCAGCAGCAGAACTTTAATAACGTGCCACCTCATGCAAATGAGCTGCTAATTAATTAAGTAGTATTCTTCCGGGGATGGATTCATTAGAATGAAATTCGGGTTGGCTGGCTGGCGAGGTCATATTGCTTCGGACAGTGCTTCGAATCGGCAGCATTGCCTTTTCCTCGAGTCCCAGCACTGGGGTGCATTCCCACCAGGAGGGAAGCTCTTTCCCGTCCCTGTCCTCTGGGGAAGGCTCAGCGCAACCCGGGGAATCGGTGCAGAGCCCAACCACGTGCACGGCACAGAGCACACCTATAGCCTAGCTAAGAGCAGTCGTGAGACGAAAAAAATCATGGAGTGAAGAGCCCGAAAGATTGCCTTCGCTCCTATTCAGGAGAGCCAGGATAGAAGAGGGCCCAATTCAAAAGCGAGAGGCAGAGACTGTTAACTCGGAGGGCTCCGGGGATCAGGCTGCCAGGCAGGGAACGTGCAAAGGAGCACCGCTTCTTTTTTGGAGCACTTGTTGCAAAGAGCCAGTTGCTGGGGGTTCAGGGCTATCGGCCTCGCACCTTCCACCAGCATCAAAGTACAACCCATTAAAGGCAGAAACACTCGAGAGCGTCCTGTGGATTTACTCCCTGGAAGGAGGACAGCTCGGGGCACGTCTGCAGTATGGTATAAAACCTATTCACTTCTAATCTGTCCCCTAATAAAGAGCCCCAGTGTGCAGTGACTTCCCTTTTCTTTTGTTCAGCAATAAGCACCCTTTTCCCTTTACATTCCCGTATTATTTTTAAAGAGATGGCTCAGTGCTTCTCTGGGAAATGGGAATCATTAAGTCAGCAGCACTTTGCCGCTTGCAGGCTTTCCATTTTGGCACTGAAACCATCAAAGAGACTAAGCGTTGGCCTCCAAGAGAAAGGAACGAGGTGGGTGTTGCTGTACCACAAGGCGCTGCACACTCACCTTTCTGCAACGCGCTCCTTCAGCCTCTGCCGTTCTTCCCTTGACTTACCCCTGCTTCCCCCGCTCCGCGCGGCTTTAATCCTGCTCCTTCCCTTATGGCTGGGAAGGAAATGAAAGCACAGGCAAGCAAAGAGGACGACAGCTCCAGGAATAGGCAGAGGGGTTCAGTCTTTTTTGCTAAAGCATCCTCTTCCACACGGAGCCAGCAGCCTTTAGCAGGGATGCACAGCCGGGTTAGGCGGGTGCAACAGGAGCCCCGGCTGTGCGGAGGAGGACAGGCTGATCCCGCTCTGCCCCGCAGCCCCCGCGTGTTCCAAATGCCCGGCTCGTACCCCGGCTTCTCCTCCCCTTTGCCCTGAGCTCGTAGCCGGGCTCGGCGGTAGCGGGTGACCGAAGGGACACATGAGCAAGGGCAGAAGAGGGGCACACCTCGTTTGCTGCCTGCAGGACACAATCAGTGGTGGAGGGAGTTGCGAGCAGCATTTTGGGGAGTGAGCAACAGCCACGGTGAAGGAAAACGGGACAGGGTGCTAAGCCTCTCTAATTCCTCTGTGACCGACAGTAAACACGAGAGGAAGCACAGAGACGGTATTATTGAGGGCGACGGAGGCACTGGGTATCTGCTCAGAATTGCTTGTCACATACCATTTGCAGCTCTTCACCAAAGTCCCCAAAATAGCACTGTATCTGTGTTATCCATCCACACCTCACCTGTGCCCTTCCAGCTGAATAATCCTCCCCGGCTCGGTGTCAAGCTCTCCCCCTCCCATCGCCCTCCTACAGCAGTACATTTCACAGCTGAAGGGATTGGTCTTGCTTAGTTTGGTTTGTTGACCTTGAGTGGCCATGTAAAATGGAATAAAAAGGCACTTAGACAGGATTGTCTAATGGGGAGTTTGCTCTAATCGAGCAGCAGCGACTTGTGATTCTCCCCAAGGAGGCAAAAACTAAATGACTGTCAAAAATTGTCACATGAAAAACCTGTTTCTCCCAAGTCACAGCTTCCAGCTGATCAGGTGGGAACGAGCAAGTTCCTCAGGAAATATTATTCTTTTTCCTTTTCAAAAACATCATGTAAGTAATATGTTCCAAATGACTTAGACTTCCTCCCCAACACCTCCCGGGAACGCTGCAACACAAGCCAAACTGCGAGCCGCTAAAGGCCAAAACCCAGAAGGAAATAAAAGAATCTGAATTTTGTTATCTTTTGGTTTTACAAACTTGTGGAGAAATCCTGCCTGGTAGTTTTGCAATGCTTTAGGTCAGACAGGAGTGATCAGGTGAACAAGGAGGCCGTGCATATTTTTGGTATCGCTTGTGCATGCAGAACCAGCCATGTGTTACTGATCAGATCTAACCTTGCTCGGGCAGAGGATGTGAGGAAATTACAGAGCACGCGGCTTAGCTCAAATCCCGGGAAATGAGGCTCTCCCACATCGCCTGCCGCTCTGTCCCCTACTCTCAAACGGGTATTTTCTAGTTGAGAAACGGGCCAGAGCACAAAGGAGTCAAAAGCTGTCGCCGGCCGGTGCCTGACCGCGCTGTTTGTATACAGCCTGAATTTTACTAAAGCAACAGCCTTGCAGGCGAGGGCACTTCAGGACGGGCAGAGCCACAGCCAAACTGGCACTGCCCCACGGCTCCCGGAGGGTGGCCGTGCCGGCACAGCTCCCGGCTCTCTCCCCTTCCCTCTGCACCGCGGCAGCTCGGCTCATCCCTGTTTCGCTGCCTGCCAGAGGGTACACGGGCTCTGTGTTCGGGTCCTGTTCATCACCGGGCGCGCGGGAGCTGGTCCAAGCGTGGTTTCATCAGGTAAAGCAAGAGACAGAACCCAGGTGCACAACGAACTGCCGGGCTGGCACGCTGCTCAGGGACATTTGCTTATAGAGGGCCCCAAACTGGAAGTGTTAGAGCCTCCTGATAGGATTCAGACAAGTACAAATCCCTGGGAGCCGGATCTCTCCTTACGCTTTCCTATCTGCTCATTCACGCTCAGATCTCCCCGTCTCCAGCAGGCAGAGGCTGGAGGGAGCTCACGGTCCTGGCACGCACGGCACATGCCGAGGAGGACCACTTTTGCCCCTGTGAGCTGCTTCCCAAATGCTATTCTGGGCAGATCAAAGATTTTTTAAAAAATAATAATAAAATCTCTCTTCCGTCTCTGCACTAACTCACTAAGCCTTCGGCATACGCCCTTTCCAGCATCCCCGAATTAATCAGCAGGTAAGCAGATGAACTGGCTCTGAATAATCTGCGTACACAACACGTGCAGTGCTGCTGAACACTGTTTTGAGCACAGCAGAGCGATGGCTGGGCTCAACGCACACGTCCGTCCCCATCTGCGCAGTCAGCGCAGCTGCCGGGCACCCACCGCAGACCCGGGCTGGAGAGGAAGGGGAGGAAGAGACCGATGGATGGATGGATCAGCTCTCTGGTCCTCAAATGTCCAAATTCAGAGTTAAAGTCCCAATTCAGCTGAGGAAGGAGGGGAAAACTGGAGGAGGTTGGTGCTTTGCCGGTAATCTCAGAGGCAGTCAGGATGGTGCTGCATCAGTGCCCAGGGATCGTGCCCCGCACCCGAAGCTCTCCGAGCTCCAGCGGCGGTGGCAGCGGGGAAGGACACGGCCCTGCAGAGCCGCGGAGCCCCCGCAGCAAAGCCCCGGCCCAGGTCTGGCAGCACCACACCAGGACAAGGAGCTCTGGGCTTCCCTCTTCGCCTCATTCATGGGGAAAAAAATCATAAAAAAAGCCGAGTGGATGTGCCCAAGGCCACGCTGCGTGCTGCACACCGCTCCCTCGGTGGCACGCCGTGGGTCATCTAAGCTGATGTCACAGCTCTTCCTTGGAGGCCACGGATGCCACGGGCACCTGAGCACAAGAGCAGCCACGCTAACACAACACGGGGTTGTGTGGCAAAGCACTCCAGCAACATGAGACGTCTCCAAACTGGGAGGAGGGAGGGAAAGAGGGGTCACGGCTGAAGGGGGAAACTGAAGAATGGCGCGAGCAGCACATCGCTCCGCAGAGCGACTCGCAACACCTTGGCAGGACCCCACCAGCCTGTGCCTCGTTTCGTGCCGGAAGGTTTTGCTCATACTTTCCTCTGCGCGATGAGGTGGAGAGAGATCTGCCCTCGAGCTGTGAGACACGGCGCTGGAAGGACGGAGGCAGCTCTTCCCCCAGGCACACACCAGCCAGCACAGCTCATCCCCCACCGTGCCCGTGGCCCAAAATCAACATCACGAGACAGGTTCAGGCTGGGGTCCGTGGATGGGGGAGACAAAGCTACACCACATTACTGCTTTCGCTTCCATAATTGACCTGTAGATAAACACATGGCTTCCGCCTTAATCCCCCGCAGCCTCATGAACATCAGCCGCGCTAAATTTTTCATGTAATTAAGAGAAAAACCCTAATCCAGTGTAATTAGCTCCCTGATTGCCAACGTCAGGCAGAAAAGCACTGTTTGAACAGCAATTCAGGTCTAGCTGGTTAGGCAAATACTGTGTGTGTGGTTCAGTAATTTAACACTGAAACAACCCCCCCTCTGCTGCCCTCACAAGCTTGCCTTCCCAAACAGCACTAAGTGGTTTCACGACTGCAATAGCCCCGATACCCCTGAAACTGCAGTTCCACCAAGCTCCAGTTTCATCCCTGAAGGGCTGGTCACGAAACCAGCCAACCAGTTCCCCGAGAACCACACCAGTTGCTGATTTTGGAGTGGTCCTCCCACCCCATCTGCACCCATAAGGGACTGCCACCGAGTTATTAAGCCTATACCACCCCTAACCGCCTACTCAGGCTCTGGGAGTCACAATTAAGACCCTGATGGAGAAACAGTCTCCTCGTGAGCGATGCTCAGCACCGCAACCACGACCCACAGGAGATGGAGGTGATGGCAACACTTACAGGTTTTACTTTGTAGGCCGAAATTCATCCCAACTACTGAGCCTTTATGGTTTACAGTGGTATTTTTCTTTTCCATTCATATACATGAAGGCAAAATTTTAAGAGTAAAATGTTAGAAATTTGGGAAGTGAAAGCAGATGGGAGAGGAATAGAGAACATGGATGTATGTGCCAACGAGGAGGCAGGCAAACCAAGACAGCACGGCTAGGAGATACCTTCATTTAACCATTTAATCTGTCCCCCAGCAAAAAGGAAAGGATCTGAACTACTGGCATCACTGTGAAGTATTTCTGTTGTCTTTTAAAAAAGTTGGCTGCGATAGAAATTACAAACTATTCCTGTTCTCAACTCGTTATATCATTCATCTTTGGACTTAATATCATACAGTCTCCTGAAATACTGCATTTGAAAATGATATTGCTCTAGGAAGTCTTTGCTGAGGTTGCTCTAAGCAGGATTTTAAATCCTCGTCCTATGCTACATTACTAAGCTTTTGTGGGTTTGGGTGGCTGTTTTTAGTCTCCGTTTTGCTAGTTTTGGTTAACGTTGCTGTAGAGGCCAAACTTCTGTGCCTGGGAGACTGCAAAACAACCAGCCCGCTTTCCATGAGGAGAAAGCTGAAAACCGTTTCACAGCTTCAGCTTTGCAGACTGAATTCTTACAGAGTACTTGTTTATATGCTGTGGCAGGCGAGAGCCAACCGTATATGTTTTCGCAGCTATAACTCTTAATTCTGACAGAGGCCACAGGCTGATGGAAGGCGGGGGGCTGTGGGGGCTTTGCCCATGTTTGGGCTCCAGGCTCTGGTCTCCCCAGCACTGCTCCCCGCTCCCCTTCTCATCGCACCGATGCTCTGTAAACAAACCAGCAGCGAGCAGAGCAAGCTGCTCCTTTGTATCAAAGCCAGGGAGATTTCTTTACACAAAAATGAGCGAAAATTTATCAACTCAAAGCTCCTTTTAAAGAGAAGCCCCTAAGGAGAGCAAGCCCAGATGCTTGCTTGCATTGTGTTGGTAAGCCAATTCCTCTTTCTCCCTCCCTTCAAACACACATTATTTTCCATGGAACGCACAGTAGATGAACTATCGACTGCGAACAGAGCCTCCTGGTTGGATGGCAACGCATCAATATGGACTTATGTGAGCAGCAATGATATGGCACAGTTTGGTGCTTTGCCATCGCTCCCTTTACGCGGGAACAGCACTTCAAGCCAAGCAAACGACCTTCTGCTTAAATGCCTCCCAGAGGACCTCCAGCCAGCGAGCCCCTGTCCCGCAGGCGCCTGGTGACCGTGTTTCAAAAGGCAATGCTAGAAATTGCACGTCTCCCTCCTCTTCGCTCTGCCTCGTCCCGAGTCACGTTTATCATAGAATCATAGAATGGGTTAGGTTGGAAGGGACCTTAAAGATCATCGCGTTCCAACCCCCCTGCCACGGGCAGGGGCAATTTCCAGCCACCCAGAGGGGGGATGTGCTCACCCTTCCCTTCCTGACCACGCTTTCTGCACCAAGTCACACACACGGATGGGGACGCCTTTGCTAACGCGTTCCAGATGGGTTATCACGTTTGCACGCTGTGGCTGTCAGTGGTCGCAGTGATCTGGGTGTATTTCATTTTTCTGTCCCATAGCAATTATTCCAGCTTTTAGTCAGCTTTGGGGAAATTCTTCCTGCCAAAACCCCCAGTACCAAACGCCAGCGACACATGAGTCTGTGTGTTGACTGGTCTGTGGTCTCTTTGCCTTAGATCCAACAAATTCTTCTCTCCATCGGCCATGCCAAAACAAGGCACCTTAGAGGTCAGCGGAGAGCTGCTAGCTGATGAGAAGAGCTGTATGCAGCTCATTGGGGGCTGGCTGCTTTTTTTTTGCTCACTTTCTCCGTTGCATGTCCAGCGATGTACAACTGGAACGCAGTCCCAGGTCGGCCTGGCAGGAGGCTGCGACTGAGGCACCGACCGGGTATACGTAATAGCCACCCCAGCACCTTCTTCGGCTACCAGCTCACAGGTGATAAAGCTACATCAAAGCCACATCCCAGCGAGCTGGCTATTTTCTCAGCCACCTTTTAGCCAGAGGGTGGTGGAAGCGTCTCCAGACAGACCCCAGGAGTCTCGTGAGGCTTTGCATTTGCGTTAACGAGCACTGGCAGGAGATTTGCAGCTAGTCGGTAGGAAGTGTCAGGGGGTGGTGAAGGGGGCAGAAAGAGGTGTTGGAAGGAAAGGGAGCTGCCCATAGCCAGCTCTTAAGTGACCTGAAGGACAGGACGGGGTCATGAGGCTACCAGCTTCCACCTTCCTACCCCCAGAAGCTGAAGTTCCTAACCAGGTGAGTTATTTGAATTGCTCCCACTAAAACCAGACCAGGCATCAAACATTTCTAAAGCTTTTAGAGTGAGAGCTATAAACTGAGCCCAAAAAACCCAAGAGACAGAACTGGTATGGAAAGCTGCCTTCCAGGACAGATTTTCCCGGGGTCTGAGTGCTGGTACCGCAGCAGCCTCTTTGCACCTACAGCCTGGTGCCACTGCGTATTATCAGAGGAGCCGAGCTACTTCTTCCCTTTCTCTTCCTGTTGCACCGAAATTAATACAGCCCCCTCTCCACATCCACACATCTGCATAATGTAATCTGCTAACGATTTCAGGCTCATATTTTGCCAGCGTCATGATTTATTAGTTAGGTCATGGTTTGCACTCAGCTGCAAAGAAATCTTTCAGTGACCTAAAACCATGCGACTGGAGTTTTGCTGGCGTTGGAGTCCCGGGGCCTGGCAATTCCAACACACCAGGGCTTTTGCTGGTGTTCCCGCAGGTTGTGTTTCTCGGGGAGCAGAGCGGGAAGCCCGGCTGGGAGCCGGGTCCTGCTCTCCGCATCTGGAGTCCTGCGATTCGTGACTTAACCAAACGGCTGAGCCAGCCTCCAAAGAGTCTGCTCCTGAGAGGTTTTATGCCTTGAAAATTTATTCTAAAGCAGCTTCAAAACCTCCAGTTTCCATTATTAATATGACTTCTTTCATCAGAGTCCACTTATCTTTTTGCTTTCTATTTCTGTCTCTACCCTTTTATTGTTTCCCCAAGTGCCTCTGTGCGAGTGCTACCGAAACCCAGACCAGGCGACCGCATCTACCCGCTCTCTCCTTACCAGTGTGAATTTATTTCCATCAAAGCTTCCTTCTTGAATCAAGTTTTTTCCCTTTTAATTCCATCTGTATTTAATCCCAGACAAACACAAACAACAATCTCAGCTCCCTGAGGCCATCACTTTCTAAATCAGTTGCAGCCAACTCCAATTAGCAGGCAAGCAACATGAGCAGCTCCGTACGCTCCTGTATCTTTGGGAACCAGCCAGCCCAGAAGGCCCTTTTCCCCAGACTGTCCCCTTTTTCCTTCTGAAGAACTTGCACCGTCATTAGTTGCAGGCTCTGCGAGATAAAATACACTCGCCTTCGCGGCAGAGTGGGGAAGGATGCTCCGCGGCCTCGTTAACGTCGTTTTGTGGTTCTGTGCTCCCACACCTGGAGGCTACCTGCATCCTTTGATTTAGAAGAGGATCTCAAAGCCTCTACAAGTGCGAAAGGGATATTTTCTTGGTCACTTTAGCTTCCCCCTTAACCTGCACTTGAAACAGCTTCTTCACAGCCCCTCTAAGGCACCTCCCGGAGACGCGGCGGTGCCAGCTCCTGCCCGGGCTGCGCAGGCAGCGAGTCCCTCCCGGCCCCGGCCACCAGAGCAGGTCGCAGACGTACCCCGGAGAAGAGACCACCAGCCCTCAGCAGAGCTCACCACGTTTGACAGAGGAAGCGTAGCAGCTCAGAGGGTCATTTGGCTTAACCTAAATGTGAATTCGCTGTCTTCAAATTGCTTTTAACTTCTTTTGGCGAGAAATGGCTGATCTCAGAGGCTGGCTGGACTCTGCTGGACGTAGCCAGGCTCCGGCGGTGGCTGGGCACTTGCTCTTGAGAGCTCGGGCTGGTGGTGGCCCTGCTCCGTGGCGGCTCTGGGGGGCTGCTCCCCCCCCGCCGGGTGCCCGCAGGGTGCTGGGGGCAGCGGCGGAGCTCGGACCCTTGTCTGAAGGGAGACCTGCAGCAAGCGTGCCCGCAGGCAGGGGCAGCCTCGGCTCTTTAACTCGGCAGACAGCTCTCCCTCCATTAGTGAGCTATTTCGGGCAATGATTTCAAATGAAAATCTGTATTTTATTAATTATGCGTCTGCTTTGCTGCTGAACTCTTTAATGTGTTTCCCAGCTGTATCAATCTACAGCCGTGAAGGAAGCCATTAAATCTAACTGCCTCGAGAGTGTAACATTTCTGCTGGGACGCATCCGTCACCAGGGTCAGCCCGGAGGCGCGAGGCCCCGGCCAAAGCTGCCATCTCCCCTCACCTGCGGGAACATCTCCCGTCTCACCTGGCCGGAGCAAAGCAAGGCACAAGGTGGGACCGGAGCGGAGGACGCACCTTGACAAACCCATCAGGATTGTAAATGATTGCAAAGCAGAGTCCATCTGGTGACGCTGCCGGGTTTCTCCATCTTTCACACCGGCTGGCAAGAAATGCAAGGAGCCAGCTCCGGCGCTGCCGGGCTTCGGCTTTGCGTGCTGCCAGCAGCTGTCAGAGAGAGGAGACGAGGATGGGCGCGAGAATCATTTGCATTGCTGCATACTCTTCCTCCAGCCTCATTTGCTAACCTCAGCGTCCGGGCTAGCTCTGCACTGACTAGTCCCTTGTATTTCTCTGCTCATCTCCTGTTGCACGTACGCACCTCTCCAGCAGCTTGGAAAAGGATTTCCCCAATTCATGCCTTTTCCTACCACGTAGGGATATCAGAAGGAGCAGCGTCTGCAGGCAGGCAGATTTATTCACCTGTCCTGACTGGCAAAACCGATTGGGTTTGACGGACACGCAGGGATGCACAGATGCATTAATGACCAGTTCAGCACGGAAACCGGCTAAGCAATGCACCTCACCAATGTTACTAGGCGAAGTTTATTTAAAGCAAATTTTATGGCTGTGGATAACGCGTTAGATCAGCAACCTCAAGAAAAATCACTTCAGGCTCCTTCCCTAACAAATACATTAAAAATTGTAGAATAAAATAAAACAAAACACCCCCACCCCCCCCAAAAAAAAAGCTGCAACACAGACAATTTTACAAAGCAAACTCCTTGCTGCTGAGGTGACTTCATCCCTTGGGTGGAAACTAAGGCGGTCCCCAGCTCTCGGAAGCAGAAAGGGCTGAAAGGCATCAGCCGTCCCCAGCCCAGCCCCGCACGCCCCGGCCGCGCGGATCTGCTGCCGTTCGCGTGACCTGCCTTCCCCCAGCAAGCACGCCGCTTCAGCCGCCGTATTTTAGAGTGTCCTTGAGACAGAGCAGCATTAATGGGCTCTACTGTTTGAAAACTGCTCTTGCTTAGATACCCGCAAAGCTGAGCAAGAGAGGCACAAGGCTAAAAAATGTTCCCTCTCAAGCAAAACAGATTTGCACTTGGATTGCACAGAAATTAAAGCAACAAAAGGTCTCTGAAGCCAATCGCAATATAACTGAGAAACAGGCTCGTCACTTTGTACATCCATCTGGCAAGGACATACTTTCCATTTCAGCAAGTGCGAGAATGGGTGGACAGCAAAGGGAAATGTGAAAACAGCAAAGAAACAAGAAGAATGAAAACCTGCGGGACAACACTGCTACCCTGTTATGAATACTGTACGTCTATTCATATGAAAATCCATACGGCTGCTACCGTTGCATGCACTCTTCTTACACAGCATGAAATTAAAATTCCTCTTCAGTATCATATTGCCAGCACCACAGAGCAACTTTAGAGTAAGCTAGCAGACAATTTATCCTTTGGCTTCCTCAGACGGGCTTGTGCTGGGATTGAAAGCCAGTGGGGTGAGGGAGACGAGTCTATTGCCCATGGTAAAAAATTCTGCTTCCAAAACAAATCCCAGAGAAATATTGCTGGCCTAGAGTCTGACTCTTGGTGCTAATTTCACAGTGCAGTTTCACATGCATAATTCCCCCCAGGCCCCCCTGCCACTTTCCTTCTTATCTTCCCAGAACAAACTCAACGCGCAGGCTAATTTCAAGGAGTGTTTCACCCAGAGTCCAGCCAAATGTCAGTGGATCCGCTGGAAATGCAAATTGAGACAATCATGCAAAAGAGGAGGGCTTATAGATTGTGCATAAGGGCAACAGAAGGCAAATAAAAGCTGACAGAAAGAGGCAGCAAGGAACAAATCTCCCGTCTCGAGTTGTTGATCATTTGCACGTGTGCTCAGCGAGCAAAGATAGATTTCCAAAAACATACACGTCCCATTGATTTTCAGCATTAAATTGTCCAGATGCCTCTAAAACCCATGTATCTCAAAGCTCCTAAATCAGTGTCCCGCATTCGCTCCAGCCGCTCGGCAGGGCTGGGAATGACCACGGACGGCACGGAGCAGCAGGGATCTGGTGCTGAGCTGGGGACACCAGGAGGGGTTTCGCGGTTTCCCAACTGCAAAGAGCCATCGAGTTGTCAAAAGCAATTGCAGCTTTCACAGAAGGCGTTTTGTTTTGCTCTTTTGGGAAAGTTGGGATAACTGTGGCTCCCGGAGATCGCCTGGGGACAATCCGAGGAAAAGGTACCGGAGACGGGAACCTGATTAGCTCAAACCCAGCCACAAAACTTTTCAGATACAAGCAAATTCATAAGAAGGTTTGCTCATTACGTATGCAAAGAAACAGCAAGAGGAGAGAATCTATACTACGTGCTGTAACATGATATAGAATTAATCCCCCTGGGTTACAAAATTCCTCATAAATCGCAAATGGGACGGTATCTACTGCATTATATTTTATCACACTGTCAAAATATCCCCTGCAGGGAGCCTTTTTGACGATGCTATCACAAGCAAAGCCTTATTTGGGGAGGAAGATTTGAACTAAACAGCAGCAAACTATCAATATGTTCCTTGTGAGACTGCTAGATAGAAAAACCCTTACAGCAGTGTTAGCGGTGCCTAATTTAATGCAGCTCTTTCTTAAATAACGCCGTCTTCTGGTTCAGGCCCATACGGAGCATATACGCTATTTAGTTTTATTAATAGCAATAGTAATACAAGCTGGCTGCTGTGCTTCAACACGCCCCTGAGTCCCCGAGGGACCGCAAAACACTTTGCAAAAGCATCCGATGAGGAAAACTTTGCCACCTCCCCGGCGGTACGGGGCACCGCGCACGTTACACGCTCCGACTCGCAGAGCGCCGGCGCCGAGCGGAGCGAGGGCAGAGCTGAGCGCCGCGGTGGCACGCCGGGACGTGGAAGCGGGGCTCCTCCATCCCCGCCATCGCCAGCCTCCCCCAGCGATGGCCGAGCTCTCCCCGCGGCCGGCTGAGTGCTTCCGCTCGGCTGGGCTCCGCGCTCCTGTAAGGCGCTCCGGTGGTTTTGGCAGCCACTGAACTGGAAGGAAAAGGGCCTGATTATCTCCTCCACCACCTCAGTGGTGACCCAGACCAGTGACCCTTTTCCTGTCACTCTACATTTGCTCGGGATGTTTTACACAGGGAAGGGGCAAAGCCCTCACAATTGATCCAGGCTGCATCCATGGGCTCCGGCTTCCGCACATGGCGCGGAAGGCAGATGCTTTGTTTATCGCGTGGTTTCGGCTCCGTCTCTTGCTCGGGGGCTCATGATCCGTGTGCCCACGTTGGAGAGGCGATACGGGAGGCAATGCCGAGGCGGCAGCACTGGGGTCGGGGGACAGCCCGGATCCAGCACAGGCTTGGCAGCTTTCATCCCGAAAAAAGCTTCATCGCTTCCACTGCCTCCTTAAAAGCCAGCCAGATGATACACCCTCCATTATGCTTTCACTATCCAAAACATTGCCATCCTCAAAAATCTGTAAGTGCACCCGGAGTTTTTGAGCTGCACGGCGACAGCACGAACCAGCCGGCCGAGGCAGCAGACATCCCACGGCTGGCAGCGGGACCACCTCCTCCTTCCCCAGCAAGCACCCGAACTCTCTAATGCCTACACAAGACTATCTCCAGCTTCGCGGTCTCATTGTAGACAACAACACGCAGCCTTTGTCTACGGACTTGTCTTCAGCCGCTGACAGCAGCTTTGTCACTTTAACATGAGTGTCCCTGAGTGAGGGACATCGATCAAGGCAACCGCCTATCAATCAGCTGGCACTAACCCACTCCGACAAGACACTTGGGAGGATGCTCCCCATACACCACAACGAGCCTTAATTATTTACGTCCCCGCGACTTTTTCAATTACCTCTTGGGCAAGGAGGCGAGGTGCCCCGTTCTGCGGCGGGGGACAAGCAGGGACAGGGGGGAGGTGGAAGGTGACATTAGCCCAGAGCACCGGGCACTCCTTTATTGGAAAAATAAAAGCAGTTGGATTGTTTGGAGAGGCGAACACCAGAGAGCCCTGTCTCGTCCCAGGAGTTGCACCGGGGGACCCGGAGCACAAGGGCAGCCGTGGCTGCCACCCGTCCTGCACGTCCCTCGCAGGGCAGTGCCTCCCCCCCTGTACGTGGGGTGAAGGCGTCGGGAGCAGGTCAGAAGCAGCTTCCCAGGACGTGCTGTCGGCCTCGGTCCAGCTTTGCCCGCACCCAGCCAGTGGCTCCAACCACCTTCAATAACGCATCAAAGCCAAAGTCTTTGCGGGCATTGCTTCCAGGTAAAAACATCTGCACTGGGTTTATGTTACTTCAGCAGCAAAAACTGGCCTGCAACGACTCGCTGCTGTTAGCTGACATTAACCCTCACTCACGGCTTGGCCTCCAGCTTTAGGGTAAAGCCCTCGGCAGCATCCACGAGGCATCCAAATCCCCCAAAGTTCCTCGGCGCTGCCTGATGCGAGCCGAGGCTTTGCCAGCCCTTCCACGCGGAGATGCGCTCACCTCCAGCTGAGCCTAGCGTGACCAGATTGTGTGAAAAATGAAAAATAGCCATCTGGATTCCTGCAGTGAAGACAGCCAGGATAGTTTCTGGAGAAGGCACCATTCTGTGGGAATCCGCAGAAACGTCCCCGCAGCAGCGGCTGCCGGTGCCAGCGGAACGCTGGGGGCGGCGCAGCGCGGTGGATTGCGGCACAAAGCCTTTGCCCGTGAAGCCACTGGCTCCAGTCCAGTCCAGACTGGAAGATGCCGCTGCTCTGACAGCGGTTTGGCAGTCTGTGTGATTTCGGGATGGGTTCACATTTAAGCCCTTCTCGATGTTTCAGCCCCGAGTCGAGGACAAAGGTTATGTCAGGGATGGAAGGGCACCTCTGGGCCACGACAGCCTTCCCCCTGCAGCAGGAGAGAAGTTGGGGGGCTACGACCTTCTAACCCAGCTCCAGCAATCCTCTTTGCACGCCCTTGGGCATGTCACTGTCCTCCTTTTCCAGCTGTAAAATGGACATGAAGTCTATCCTCGTTTCCATCCTCGTGTATGCTCCTTGGGGCTGTGTAGAGGGAACAGCCAGCACAGGAGCGGTGGAGGGATTTGCTCTGTATTACTGCGGTATAAATAAATAATGCACAGGTCCCCGCTGAGAGCTGAGCAAAAAGCTTGAGTAGAAGAAGGCAAAAGGAGGCGTGAAAGAGGAGCTCGCGCAGGTGCTCTTTATGCTCTAGTAAAACTGCAGTTCCTTGTACTGAATGCATTTTAAAAGTAAGTAGCACCGGTCAGGCCCTGATCTTTCTTCCAAGAAGTTGTAGAGCAGTTGGGAGACGCCGGGAGAAACCTGTTCCTTTAAAGCCGGGAAGGGCACCAGAAGCAAACTGAACAGAAAACATAAAGGAACCGGAGCGCAGCGCAGCTCCCAGCTTATTACCCAGATGCTGTTTCAGCAGGTACCTGAGCTCTGCTTGCTTTTCCCACCCGAAACAGTTGCAGTGTGATCCTCTCTCTATCCTGCTGTTGATGCTGCTGGGAAACCATTTCGGGGGCTCAGGATACGTGGGGCTGGAAGCAGTTTGGGACACGTGCAGGAGTCTTGGGACCGGTGCTGTCACAGCTAAAGCCTGTCCCGTCCCAGCTGCGGGATGCCACCACCAAGGGATGCTGAGCAATTCCCCAAGGCTCAGCCCCCGCGTTTCGCTCCAGCCCGTTTCCCAGCTGCTGCCCGTCCCCGCAGCGCGCCAGAACACGGCACCCGCCTCCGCTGCGAGCCCACGCCGCGCTCGGGGCCGGGAAAAACGACACCAAGTCTCAAAGAGACCGGCTCGGGCATCAGTGCTGAGGGCAGAGCTCCCAGCAAGCTCTGGGCGAGGGGCCGGGGACGGGCAGGGGGGTGGCCGCGATGCTGCTGTGCCGTAGGTGGTGGCACGGGCTCCCCGCAGGCGCAGGGACCGGGACTCACCTGCTGCCTCACACCGTGCTGACAAAGAGGGGGTCCAGTACCTCTTTAATAAATTCATCCAAGTACTTTTAAATTAACTGCGGCACACTGTGCATCGCCTGTGCTCCCACTTCCCGGAGCGGCTGTAACAGACCTGGGTTGGGGTATATAATTAAATATCAACACATGCATCCTGTGCTCAGCACAGTTTCTGTATTTGCTTGTGTTAATTGGGATGTGAGGTAAAGCGTCTCACAGCAGAATCCTACGTGCTTCCAGACTTATTTTCCTTAAAGATTTAGGCAGTCAAATCCCATCTGTCCATGCTCCACCTTCCTCTCCAATTCCTTTCCCCCAAAAAAGATGCTGCCTGGCATTTCACTTCACCACCTCCTGCTCAAATTACCTCGCCTTTGATGGAGCACGATCATCTCCAGCATCCCCGTATCACACACGCCCTTCTCTCGGGCGCATCTTTTCTGCAGAAACCCACCCCCGTGTCTCTCCCTCGCCCGCTCGCCCGCTCCGAGCCATCTCCCCTGCCCGCCGGGGAGCAGCGCAGAGAGCCGCGCACGCCGATATACGTGCACGTACACGCGTGCTTGGTATGATAGGTGCAATTTTGAGCAATTTCCCTGCCAGTCTCTCGGCAATCTCGTGTAATCTGCCCCCAAAGGGGATCAGAGATCCCATGGTGCCTTTGCTTGGCCATGAAGAATGCAAATCACATCCCCCGATGGTTTTGAATAATGCAGACGAGAGCAGCCAGCACAATCCAGGAAGGTGGGGTGTCTGCTCGCTGCTTGTTAGCGCACGTTTGTGGTTACTCCGGCTCCGCGTTAGATCAGAGATGCACCAAGAGCTTCAGCAGCGGCTGGGCAAGGGAAATAATTTGTTTAGACCATCCAAACTGCCGGCTTCCCGCAGGTCCCATATCTAAAGCTGCCGGGGACCTGTCAAAAGGTGCCCTGTGGGATTTCGTATCCAAATGGTCTCGCCAGCGCCGTGGATGACGGCTCCGTGTGCCATCCGCACTAGCACGGGCGAGCAGACGCAGCAGGTCCGGGCTTTGTCCCGTCGGGGACTGCCCCCAGGGAGAGGCACCAAGGATGGCGATAGGCAGGGAGGGCTCCCCGGGCTGTACCCCACCCCGCGGACGCTCCCCGGCTCCCACCAGCGCACACATCGGGCCAACTTGCCGCTTCCACATAGATTTATCTGCACATGTCGAAGCCGGCAGCTTAATGTACAGTTCTTGGGGGTGGAGGTGCAGGAAGGTAAAACACGGGCTGCTTTCCTCCCGGCGCTACCAAACACCAGCTAGAATTCAGCACAGCAAGTCCATGCATTAAAAATATCTCCTCCTCGTAACACAAACCGCAGCTATTTAACAGTCCAGTTGGCAATTTCACAGGAGCATTATAGCTCAAACGCTTCTCAGCCCTTGATTTAAGGTGGAGTTGGAATTCACGGCTCTCGCAGAGGCACCTGAATGCTCCTATCGCTCCAGTTCTCACCTCGGACCTGCCCGGTGGGATGCGGAGCTGAACCGACCCCTGAACTTCTCGTTTCAAACCTCGTCTTTAATGAGCAGCACTGTCGCTAGCACTGAGCAACACCGCCAGGAAAAGCAAGCAATAGAAAAGGCAAATGCAGGGAGGCAAAGAAAATAAGGAGGGACCGACCACCAATATGTTCTTCTTTATTATTACAAATGGGACCGGAATTGGGAGAAAGTTCCCAAGGGCACACAAAACTTCTCTAAAATCATTTGTCCTTTTGGAAATCGCACTCCGGCTGACAGAGCACTTCAGATTAAACAGAGATTTGCTCATTCTGGGATTTTCCTGTAATCCAAACCACAATTCCCTGATAAGCTGTTACCACATTTGTGAATTGACACGTCCCAGATGCTCGGGCTGCCAGAAGAACCTACAAACCAGTTCCTCCTGGGACCTGTGGCCAATTCCCAGCACTGTCAATCTCCCTTTCATGGACAAAACCAGCAGAAATGGCGTAGCCAGGTAAGAACACGACAGCCCTGGGGTAACTGTCACGTACCGGAGCAAGTATGCAATATTTATCTGAGCACATGGGAAACGCGTGTGTCTGCACAGCCATGAGCGCGCGCTCTCCACACGCACGGGGAGGTGATGGGGAGAAGGCTGATGTGAGCAGAGGAGCTGCAGGTGCTTCAGGCATCTGAGCTACTTCTCCTAATTAAACTAGCAAGCTCTTCTTTCCTAAAAGTTACTACTTATATTTGGAAAAACTGTTCCTTTAAAGTGTACGCATTCAATCTCATTTAAACTCCTCCTCCATCATAGCAGCACTCAGATAAAAAGCCCTCATCTTTTTGAAAACACCCACCCACGAGGCGTTCCCATCTGCTCCCAGAGCTCAAACTGGAGCAGCGCGGGGCAGTCCCTGCGGGCACCGAGCCTCAGCCTCGACCCCACACCGCTGCCGCCCACAGCAGAGGGGAACCGAGCGGCACAGACGTGACGTTGCTGTGGGCTCAGACACGTCACGCACCATGTACGCAGGCAGATGTGAAAATCCCAACCCGGCGAGTGTGGCGGCAGGGACGTGCAAACGGCACAAGAGGAGCCTTCTGGGCAGTGACACGCAGACCGACCTGTAGGAACTAAAGTGAAGGGAGCCAAGGGGTAGACTAATATTTAATCAAAATACATCAAAATCAGCAGAAGGGCTTATTTTCCAGGGCTGATTGGAAGCAGACCTTGTTGCTTATAAAGAAGTAGCAGTAAGCAGGTCCCCCTCCTCCTCCCGAGGCGGCTGCTCGCCTGAGCCCAGCTCGGACATGGCAGTGTGTGACCGTCCCGCGCTGTCCCACGCCAACAGGTAAATTGTCCTCAGCACTACGGGGCTGCCAGAGGCCGAGTCAAATCAGCTCATACCGCAAGCACAGCCCCTTATCTTCTCTCCCTACCCACAGCTCCCCGCAGTGAACACTTTTTCAGTACCACTTTTCTCTCCCTTAAAGGAACAAAACACAGCCTTGACTGTCTACACAAGACCCCAAAAACCACAAATCTAACTTTAAACAAATGCTGACATGTCTTGAAACAATTATTGCCCATCTAGGGGGGAGAGGGAGGGTTGGCAAAAGATTATTTTTAGAGATTAGGTCTAGAGTGACTGACAAACTGATATGCAATAGCGTTTGTTTTTAATCTGAAACAGGTTTGGGATAGAATTTAAAAAAGAAAAGGGGGGGGGGCGGGGGAACACACAGCCACCCACCAACAAGAGCTCCTCGGAGGCAGGAAAGCTGCAGCCAGCAATACTAATGCGTTTCTCAGTTACCAGCCACCCTCTGCTTCAGAGACACTCTCAAACACATCCCCGTTCCCAGCGTCAGCGTGGGAATGTGCCCTCCCTCCCCAGGGATGGGGACGGGCCCCCGCGCACCCGCGGGAGAGGCCGTACTGGGGTGGACCTGCCCGTGGGGCATCGGCCGTGGGCACCCCCAGCCCCCGGGGTCACGGGCTTGCGCTCGAGTCTCGCAGCGAGAGCCGTCAGCTCGGCCCCGTCCTGCGAGGGGCGGCCGGGAGCTCCAAGGCGAAGGGGTGCGGGGTCTGGGGAGCCCAAACAGCAGCAGTTTTGTCCAAAATCCACTGCTGAGCTGTGATGCACCGCACCTGCCCTCGGCACTACGCACAGAAACAACCAAAACAACCCGGTGCTGAGGCTGCGCGTTGCACCTTGCACCCTCAGCCAAGCTGGGGACCTTCTTGCTGATTGACAGGAAGCTCAACACGAGCCGGCAATGCGCGATGGCAGCCCAGAAGGCCAACCGCATCCTGGGCTGCATCAGAAGTGTGGCCAGCAGGGCGAGGGAGGGGATCTGCCCCTCTGCTGCGCTCTGGGGAGACCCCACCTGGAGTGCTGCCTCCAGCTCTGGAGCCCCCAACATAGGAAAGACATGGACCTGTTGGAGTGGGGCCAGAGGAGGCCACAAAGATGCTGGGAGGGCTGGAGCCCCTCTGCTGGGAGGACAGGCTGGGAGAGTTGGGGGGTTCAGCCTGGAGAAGAGAAGGCTCCGGGGAGACCTCAGAGCCCCTTCCAGTGCCTAAAGGGGCTCCAGGAGAGCTGGGGGGGACTTTTACAAGGGCATGGAGTGATAGGACGAGGGGGAATGGCTTCAGACTGGAAGAGGGGAGATTTAGATGAGATNGGGGGGAGGGGTCCCTGCCCAGGGCAGGGGGTGGCACTGGATGGGCTTTAAGGTCCCTTCCAACCCAAACCATTCTATGATTCTGCCATCACACCAGTCAGGAGGAAGCCATGGTCCAGCCCAGGCTCCTGCTCTGCTCCAGCCCACTCTGGTTTCACATTCAGGCTTCCCTACTTTTAGGCACACTCAGAAAGGCTCCAGCCGATGCCAGTGGTGAGGGGATTACAGCCCAGCAGCGCTCCGGGCCCTTCTCAAAGTGGTCGTGGTACCCTGCGCCAGGGGCTGTGTCGCATGCTGGCGGCTCTGTCACATGCCAGGTCCCTTTCAACGGCAATACCGCAGGAGAGCAGCCTTACACAAAGTCCACGCTGCTGGAAAAAGAGAAATAAAAACATATATTGCCAGGCAGTGCAGGGGGGAGGAGGGCAACTTTCAAACTGTTCCACTCCATCAAAGTCAAAGTATTTTCATCCATTATTAGGATTTGCAATTTATTTTTTTTTTCCTTCCCATCCGGGCTGCCAGGGACGGGCGGCGGGAGGTGCCGGGGTGCCCAGTGTGGCTGCACCCCACCACAGCCGGTCCGCTGGGAGAACCACAACCCAACGACGTCACGAGCTCCGACACCAGCCAGAGACTGAATTATGCCAATAAAAACACTAACAGATGAACAGGCACACACCAGCTGCATGAGAAGCTTGGGGTGAAGGCAGAGAGAATTAAATTAATCCCTTCATTATCAACCTGACCCCTGGAAAAATCTGAAGGAATGGCTGTGAAGGTTCACAGCGGAGCACTAAAGCCAGAAGATCAGCTAACACAGCATCTGCCAGCCCAGACGGGCTCTGCTCTAATCTCCACCGCTCCAGCTGGGACCGCGGGCGCGCAAGGCTGCCGGGAGCTCGGCACTCCCACCGGCAGGAGCCCGTGCCGTGCCACGCGGGCGGCCGCTCGGAGGGGAGAACCCGAGGAGAACAGGGCTGCGGGGGAAACACACATGGAAAGGCAGAGCGAGCAACGCAGCCCCGCAGCAGCGTTTCCTACAGGAGGGCTTTGGAAATGGCTTTCGTTACCTCCCCGGTACACGACAGCCCAACGCCCCCTCAGCAGCAGGGCAGGCTGCAGGACGGCTGCCTTTCCCGTGGCCCGGGGATGGCTTTGGCTTGCCCATTTCCTACCCCTTTAGGAGGAAATTCTGTGGTTTTTCTTTCCCTGCCCCCGGTACCTGCATTACTGACAAAGAACTGGATTGGTATATATCAACGCGTTATGCTGCACTGAGTAAGTTAACGCCGTAAAGCCTATGTGCAGATTTAAATATTAGGTGAGCTTTGGATAAGCAGAGAGGGGAGGCAGGTGTGGCCCATCAGGAAGGGGAAAGGAGGTGGGGATGAGCCACCTGAGGATTTTAGGGAGGAAAGATCAGCCATCAAACGTAACTCCAGTGGAAACCTGAAAACCATCTTGTGTTACCGTATCTCTGGTCTTACAGCCACGCTTGTCACCCTCTTCACGGCCGACTCCCGCAGACAGCTCTGCAAACACCCCCAACTGCTGATCCCCCACCACGACAGCGCTGCGGACGGAGGCAGGGGAAGACCCAACCTGCACCCACACCCCGAACCTGCCCAACCGTCACCCCGAGCCTGCCCCCTCCGAGGTCCAATACAGCTGTGCCCCCCATCCGGGTGCTCTTTAAGGTAAAGATGGCTCAGTACTACGAGCAGCTGCCTTAGTTCATCCTCCAACACATTTTAATAAAGATCTCAAGAAGTTAAAAAAAAAAAAAACAAACCAAAAACCAAAAGCCACCCCAAAGAAACCTGAACCCTAGCACACACGGGATCGTCGGTGCTTTCTTGCACCGAGAGAAGAGTGCGGAGCAGAGGAGGCTGCAGGCAGGGCCAGATGCCACATGGCAGAATAAACCCAAGCGCACAGTGTGGAGGGATTTCTGCTCCTGCAATCCAATCCCCTCTGCTGCACTGCCCGCCAAGCGCCCTCCCGGCCCCGCTGCTGCCAACGGATACTTAGGTAAAGTTGGGGGGGGCGGGGGAGAAGAAAAAAAAGAAAAAAAACCCCTCTCCTTTCTGGGATTAATATCTCAAATTAATTTTATTATGAAGAATAACAACTGGGGAGCTAAAGCAGAGAGCAGCAGCCCCCAGCTCATCTCCACACCCCCCAAGCAGCACGGTCGCAGCAGTGCCGGACGGCACAGAAGCGGCACCACACCTGTGGGGGGATTAACACAGCGGGCTCTGCACGCCATTCCCATTCCCAGCACAGAACGGCAGCTGAAAGCAGATTTATCTGCTGGATAATAAAGGCAAAAGATTCTCAAAAGGGACAAGTTTCAAGCCAAATTGCTCGGCTTCACCACTTCTCTTTTAATCCCTCTCAAAACTGTCAGTATTATACGTGGGGAGGGAGGGGGCAGGATGGAGGGGATCTTCACCCAAAAAGCAAAAGAGCAGAAGCCGCTGAAACGCGGTACCCCAGCCAAGCGCTGCAGAGGTGCCGCAAAGGCACAAAGAGGAGATTAAGGCTGAAAGGCTACAGCACCGAGCCAGGCAAGGAGTCTGCTGGAAAGGATGGGAAGAGCACATGGGAAATATTCTGGATGCCTGACAAGGAGACGCAGAGACCATCTGGGTGAGGGGAGGGAGGGCAGGGTGCCAAGGAGAGCCATGGGAAGGCAGGTCGTCCCAGCTGCCTGCGTGGGACCCGCTCCCACCCTCCTCTTCCTCTCCTCAAGAAAATGAAACAACAGGTTGGAGCTCAGAGACCGAAAGACAAGCGTGTTGGTTTGGTATGGAGGACCTGGCTGGTTGCACAGCCCTTCTTCCACCCGGAGAGGTCTCTGATGGGAAGTGCAGGTTTGGTCCCTTTAACCTGTTTTTGTGAACCCAGGAAGATCCCGGGCCGGTTAAAGGACAGCGTTCCCCACGTGTGGGTGGAAAGCACCACGCTGGCACCCACGGAAAGTCCCACTTGGTGGCCAACATGACTCGTGAGCAGTCACGTACCTCGCTCTTTGCCCTGTCCACCAAGGCAGCGCTGGGATCAGGGCTGGGTCCTACTGGGTGAGAGATGAGAGCTCGGCTCCTTGCGGCAGTCCCTAAAACTGCCACCTGATCTGCCATCCCACCGGCTCTAGAGGCAGCTTTCAGGACGGAGCCACTATTAAAGGAGGGTAAGACAAGGAAAGTGGCATTATTCTAATATGGTTTTATTCTTCCCTTACTCTTCCATCCTGGAGGCACAGCGCAGAGAGTACCCGTTCTCCACTGGTACAGCACGACCTCCAGTGACTCACCTGACCCCCTGCAAGCTCAGCCTCCTCATCCTCGCAGGGGACAGCAAGGCTTTACCTCTTCTGAAACAGGCTGGGATGTGCTGATAGGAAAAGCTTCACAAGCCTGAAGCGTGGTTAACAGGTATTGTTTGACGACAGGGTCCAGCTGGTCTTTCACTCACCTACTCAAGGCCATCAGAGAGAGTGGTGACAGCAGGTTTTTGGGATATGGATGCCTGCCCACGTTGGGAACGGGACCAGGACCCAGTGACTCATTTTTCACAGGGCACTGAGCAGCCATTAGACGTTAACGACTTTTGGCAACTACTGACCTGGGTCAGATTCAAACCAATGACCCAAAAGGGAGAGGTTTTGCTTTCCCCGTCAGCAGCCCCTGGGAGCCATCCTCCACGGCACTGCCTCCGAAAAAAGGAGCTTAGAAAGGAAAGCCAGAGAGGTCCTCGGCTCTGGCACGGGGTAACCCTATCAACATGCACTGCAGATAGAGGCGGCTTTTTCCCCGGGAGGAATCAAAGCCTCATTGATACGTGAATTATGAATGAAACCTTAAGCTTTTAAACTTTTAACCTGTGCATTTCTAAGAAAGTCTTAATTTAGCCAGAGACACGGCAGGGAAGAACAATGGTTCAGTAGAAGGTACTGGATTTTCTGGGCTTTTAAAATACACCCTTGTTTGAGATGAATTTTTCATTTACTGAGCCATTCTCAGCGGAAAAAGGAAATCGTGATCCACACTGACCGAAGACGTGGACTGAAATCTGTCTTTCAATGATACTCATGGATGAGACTGACCTACGGTGACATCGTCCCCCCCCCTCCAATTCCAGCTCCGGTCGCTTCCCCAGCAGCGCCCTGGGCTTCTGCTTCTCTCCTCCTCCTCCCACCCAAGTTTCCAATCTCAAGGCACGCTGTGAAAGGCTTTAGTGATGAACAAACCGCCGGACATCTTCCAGTGCCCGACGCCAGGGCGGGCGCAGTGCCCCGCAGCCTGGCTGCCACCCCCAACACACCTTGGAGCGCCTTTTAGGCTGAGCCGTGGGCTGTCCCGCTCCCCGCGGCAGCCGAGACGAGCTCAGGGACCGCCTTTATCCAGCTCCTGGTCCTGAATTTGTCCCCAGCCAAAGGCAGGGAAAGCCGGGAGCAGAAGAAAGCTCTGGGGAAGGCAGCAGAGCCGTAACAGTGATTCAGTGCGACAGAGGTCAGGTCACCTCACACCACAGAAAATCAGGGTGGGTCAGTTCGGTGGAAGTAACACTCATTAGAAGAATAAACTATAAAATGAAGAGGGTGGGGGGTGCTTTGCCTGGGTCTGGTGAGGCACTGTTAGACCTTATACCATCGATTCAGATCCTTTCCAGCTTCCACTCCACTGGAATTCACCCAAAAAATCGCCTTGCTGACCAGTGCTGAATGAGATTTTGTTTATTTTCTAGACAACTGCGGGCACATTGCTTCCATCAGCAGCAGAGCTGGCACAGGTCCGGGGTGCGAGCAAAGCCAGGAACAAAATGAGCCAGAGACTCGAGTCTTCTGCTGCCCTACAGCCGAGCCACCTCCAGCAGGAGGGTGCAGCGACTCGCCTGGGTAGAAAAGCTGTGCAAAACCCAAACCCGGCCCAGAAAGGACAGGGAGGACAGAGGTGTCGCTGGAAGCACTTGGCAGGAGAGATCACCTCCAAAGAAAACAGCTGTATGCGGCATCACGTCCCCCCATCAGTGCCCATCGGCTGACAGTGTTATCCGGACACAGATTGATCGGTGCATTTGTATTTGAAGCCTTTCACACTTCGGAGCTTCATTCGCCCACAGCTTCCCCTAAATTTTAGGATATCTTTGGAAACAAAAGATGCCTTCTGGTTGCCCGACACCTGACGGCTATCTGACTATTTCAGCACCCCAAAGGAAAGGCAGCTTTGAAAACACAGGCACAGTTACGACGTTCTGCAACGGAATTAGCCGTTAGCTCTCACAGGCCTGGCGGGTCTGTGGATCAGGACTTTAACAAATGAACAAATTCTGCTGATGTGTTTCAAGAAGTTACAATCCCCGGCTCCGAGCCCACAGACATTAGCGGAAGGGACATATATCTGTTTCAGCAGCTCAGGACAAAGCCCGTTACATCAATTTAAATCACCGGTGGAGGTTTGAAGCAAAGCAGACGACCGGGTGATGCTGTCTTAAATCACCACACAAGAGTCCTCCAGAGCGCGGAGGTCCGAGTCCCGAGGGAAAGGCCTCTTATGGATTGGGATGGAGCAGCACTGAGGCCAAAAATGCAGCTAAGGCAGGGCAGGGAGGAGGAGGCGCGGTGGGCAAGACTCGGGTCCATCCCCTGGGACACGCGCCTTAGACTTGTCCACCGCGTCTCCTGGGTGGCAGAAGATGTTGATGCTCAGGGGGAAAAAACGGGCAGAATCGGGGCAGGGGAGGCAATGCCGCCCTCGGGTCTGCAGGGCTATAGAGACTTGGCCACATCGTGAGCCAGCAAAGCTCCTCATTTTCAGAGGAGGAAAGGGGAAAAAAAAAATGTTTAAAAAAAAAAATCAATCAGCCACAAGTTATAAATAAAAGAGATGAAAGTTAAGAGTGAAACTAAACAAAGCCCCAGGTGGCTCTCTGCCTGGGGCACTTTTGCTAATTTTAGTTTCTCTGTTCTTCCCTGAGCCGTTTGGTTCGATGATTGTACGGTTTTAGAGTGTTTACTTTGCTGCAACTGCCTAAAACGTTACACACTGGGACGGTCCAACCTGGGGGAAAGGGGAAGGCAACGAAGAGCCGCCCGGGAGCCATCCCCGCCGCGACAAAGCCAGCGGGTCTGGGTCCTTGAGCGGGGCTGGGGTGGCCGAGAGGCCGTTTGCCGACCGTGCCATTGCGCGCACAGGTCACCGTATCTGCAGACCGCAGGGACGGCGGGTCCGTGCCACTGTGGATGTGCACAAACCCACGGTCCCTTCCAGCACCGAGGGTGCACCGGAGCATACAGCCCCCGGCTCACGCGCCTCCTGCTCGCCCCTCTCTCGGGCTGCCCGCGCACAAACCCCGCCGCGCACCCTCTCCAGGCACAGGGCGATGCTCCCGCAGCCCGTCAGCATCCCTCCCGTCGCACTGCTCCGCTCCCTGCCGAAAACGCCGCGGCTCTGCTCGGCACCAGGGAGAGCCGTTCCACAGCCACCACATTTATTCCACCGAGAGAAAAGGCAGCAGCCTCACAGAAGCATCCTATACAGCAGAATGTATTTAAATACCTAATGAAGGAATAAATCTGCGCGCGGGAGACATTTACTGCATACTTATTCACACAGAGCCTTTGTGCAGGCGGGGGCAGCGGGGGGGCGGCGGGGCTGCGCACTGCACCTGCGCCCCTGGCCGACAGCCGCTTCGCCGGGGTAATGAATATGGCAGGATCCTATTAAATGAGACTCTACCTGTCAGGGAGGATATTGAGCGCTCCCAGCCTCCACATCCATTCCGGAGGACTCGTCTCTGCTACGACAAGATGCAGCGCTTTATCGACAGGGGCCTTCCCAGGGGTCTCGCAGAGCAAACAACGCGCTGGGGGGGGGTGGGTGGGACAGAGCCAGATTGGGCCACTTTACAGCATCAGTTTGCCCCTGCACAAGACAGCAGGGCTTTTTCTTTTTTTAACTGCCCCCCCAGCAATGTGTCAGAGGGTAGAAGTCATGAACTGGCAGCTCATCCCATAGCGCACGCAGGGCTGAAGGGCAAGGGCTGCGCCGGAGCCCCAGACCAAAGGGTGCGGGTGAAGGTCCCAGGAGGACACTTAAGTCCTACTTGTGCACTGGAAACGCGCTTCCTTCAGTGGGGCAGAGCCTGGGTCCTCTGCCATTTTACTGCAGGGGGAAAAAAGTGCATTTTGCTTTTGTTGCTCTAAAGAGGGTGAGAACAACCCGCTGCTGCGGCAGAGCGGGGAAGGAGCCGCACGGGGCTGCGCAGAAGCAAGCTCAGATGGGATGACCGGACCGAGCGTATCGCGTTTGTCTGGGTTCGGATGCAGAAACACCATAGCTCATCAAGGCCGAGCCATACCCCACGTCCCCAGCACTGGCTGCCTAAGAAGACACGGAGCAGGAGCTGCCACCACCCCGCCTGTTAAAAACCGAATGCCATGAGCATCACGCACAGCTCTCAGAGCCACCACCAGCAACCCGCCGTGATTCTGCTGCTCCCCTGCAGGGCAGGGCTGCTTGGCAGGGTGGTGAGAGTAAGCACAGGGCGGTGATGAAATATCTAAAACCGTTCACATCGTTCACATCAATTTTACATTCCAGGAAACTAAATGCACCAGCAAGTATTCAAGACGGGCGCTGTGTGATGGAGCAGCAGCCCCCGGCTCGCACCCAGCACCTCACGGCATCCTTACGCCTCCAGCCATCGCTCGGCTTTCAGTTTTACCTCCCCCACCTCCCAAATACAGCCAAACTCATCTTGCCCTCTGCTCGCCCTTGTGCCTGCCCTCCCTGCCGCACGATACAGAAGGTCAGGTTTGAAATTCAGGGGTCAGAAGGAAGAAATCTAGTGGGGTCAGGGGTGAGAGAAGCGGAGAGAGGAGGAATTTCACCTCCCCAACCATTTGCTTCCATGAATCAAGCAGGCGCAGAGCTGCTGCCAGGCACGGGGTGCTGGGCTGCACTGGGGCGCGGGGGGCAGAGGAGGGGGGTCCCCATCCCACCGCCCTGGGCAGAGCAGCCCCCGCTCTCCTGTGGGCTTCGCTCCTTTTTTCCCAAGCTTATCCAGATGCCAGCAAAACCACACCTGAACGCCAAACACCCAAAGCGGAGCTACAGCAGAAATGGAGGAAGAGGAAATTAAAGATGGGCTTAACACATCTGGAGTTTACATTTTCCACGTGCAGAGCTGAGTGAGGCACCCGGAGAAGCAAAGGTCCTTCAGGTCCATCTCCAGGTGCCTGCTAAGGGGACGGAGCTCGGCTCACGCTGCCTCTTTGCAAACAGGGTCTGGGGTGAATAAATATATCATCCCACATTGCCTATGTCATCACTTATGCCCTAAACACTAGCTCTTGGGTTTTTTCTTTAGTCTACATTATCACGTGTACTCACTACCTGCCAGACATCGCCATCAGCTCTTCTTTTCAGAACTGCTTCTCCCCCTGCGGAAAGCTCTGCAGCCAGAGGCAGGCACTTTGGGAAACCCCGAGAGGATTCCTCCCAGCTGGGGATTTTACAGTGGCCTCTTTCTGCTGAAAAGGTACAAACGATTCCTGTGCACAGGAGAAAACGAACGCACTGAGCATCCCAAACAATTTACAACAAGGCTTAAAGAGAGCCAGGGCTGAACACGGAGCTGTAACACCCCTCTCTGGAGCGTGGGAACACAGTGGCTGCCTCGCTTGAAGGTGAACCATCCCTGTACGCGTGTCCCTGAGCCAGCGCGGGTGCAATCGCGCCCAGGAGAGACGGGCAGCCCCATTTCGAGGGAAGGTAGAGATCTACGGCTGAGGAAGTGCAGCTGCAATCGAGGAATATGCTGCGAGAGCAAGAAAAATGCTGTTTTCATGTAAATGTCCCAATAATAAGAGTGAATGAAGAAAGCAACACATACAAACAAGAAATAGTACATTTGTGCTAGAGAAGCAGAAATGATTCTAAAAAGAGAGCTTTATCTACATTTTCCAGAAGGCATCGACTGTTCTGTAATGCTCCTCGGGGAATAACACGTGGGTCCTGCTGAACCCGGGCTGCCCGCTGCCTCTGATCACAGGTTTCTGAACAATCCCAGTCTCGACGCAGCACACTTGAAAAACGTTAAGCTAGTTTGTTTTCCCAAGCAAATATCGAGCCACTATTCTCGCACCCCATAACTGGCATTTTGTGCTGTTTGCCCTCTATCTGCACACAGTTTCTGCAGCCGTTGCTGCTGCATTGCCATGGCAATCCGGGCTCTGGGGCTGCTGGTATCAGCCTCACCCCAGTCAAACCCCACCAGTGGCAACAGGGTTTCCCTGCTACACAGAGGATTTGATTACTCTCTCAGCTACCAATATCGAACACTCTGCTTTTATTAGTTATGTGGATACCTTCCTCTCTGACCATGCTGTAATCATTTAAGCCCCACAGCTTTTCTAAAGGTCAGTGCTTCCCTCTTGCAGGGAGAGGTAAATCCAGTCCGAACTGCTGAAAATAAGTCCAAAGTTAAGTCTTCAGAGTTTATAGCTGGTAAGTCCCCAGCCGCACTCCTAAACAGCTTCCTGGGGTGAGAAAAGGAGCTCAGGACCCCCAGTCCCCTCCTCACACAGCAGCATCCCACGCGCCGAGTTTAGCAAACAGCAGGGAAGCGGGAGCTGACGCCTGTTGTCCCTTGATTAAACGTCCTACCAGTTCAATGGGAAAAGTGCTGGAAACATGGGGTCAGCTCTCGCAGCAGCTGGGCTGAATCACGCCAAGGGAATTTCCACTTTCGCTTTTAATTAATAAGTGCAAGTTGCAGGACACATCTCCAGCAGAAAACAGAAATGCAGCAAGAAACTCCAACAGCTCCTCAGAGGAACAGCATCACGAGCCAAACACCGGTGCGGTGCCGGTGCCGGGAAAACGGCGGCGCAGCGCCCGTCTCACCGTTAGCTCACACCTGCATCCCGGCGCGCAGCGCCCCGTTGAAGCTGGCAGCCTTGTAAAAATCAAGGGCAAATAGTAGCTGTGCCCTGTGCAAGGGGATGAAATGTAGGACATTTAAACATATTTAACAGTTGATTACTAAGAGTGAAGCTCAGTGTTTATCTTGTTGTCTTTGCACTTTGGATTACAAAGTAACTCAAACTCACTGGGAAGTGAGAAAGTGGTGTTATGCTCTTTGCTGGGGGGAAAACCGCAGGCAGAAGGCCTCCATCGTCTTTCAAACGTCTCAGCCTCTCTTCCGATATACCTGCCCCTCAACCTGTGCCTTCCAGGTTACTCCAGTTATTTATTTCTCAATAACAAGACCAAGTTCCCAACGTGAAAGGCTCTGCACAAAGAAAGCACGAGAAGAAAACCGGCGGGGGTCAGCCTGCTGGCCTTTGGCTTCAAAGCTCTGCAGAACGATTTCGCCCAAATGCGCTCAAGAGGTGCGATTGGTCTGAGAGTCCACAGAAAGAAGAAGGTGGGAGGAGGGGACTCTGGTCTTATTCCAGCTCTGCCATTCACTAATTTAAGCATATAAGACCAGGAGAGCCCCTTCGCTTCTGCGTGCTCCCTTGCATTCGCGGTACAAAGTCTCTCAGAGGGGGAAGCTTTAAGAGCGTCAAGCAAAAAGCATCAAAGAAACTCAGAATTGAAAGCAGGCAAAAGGATGCTCTGTTTTCCCGCTAATAAGCCACTGGCTGCAGGATGACTAGCAAAAGCAAACACCACATTAGTCAGCCAAATGTTAACTCAGAGCCGCGAGGTTGCAGGCTGCGAACACTCCCAGCCGCTCGGGAAGGTAAGTGCTCCCAGCTGGAGGCACAGGGATGTTTGTTTGAAAGACCTTGTCTTACCCCAGCCTCTCTTCATCACCCTTTTTTCTTTACTTTGAGCCGCTCAAGGGACCGACTCCTGTTCTTTCCGACTACGGGGATCTCGGGATTGGCATCCTCTCCGAGCAGCAAATGCAAATCACTCTCTAAGTTAGTGGCAATGACCAACTTAACAAGCCCCACTGCTTTTAATGAGCTGATGACGGGGAGGAAGAGGCCGAGGCAAGACGAACAGTTACCACCTACAGTCACGGCGGCGCTTTGCGCTGCCTGCCGTGTGCGCTTTGCGGGATGCTCGGGCTGGTTTGCGTAAGGCCTGCAGGCAGGTTTAGGAGATTAAAGCCCAGCACACAATAAATAATTTAGCAGCTTACCACAATAAAAAAAAAATAAAAATCCCGCACTGTATAATAGCTAGGCTGTATGATGTGTACATTCATTTTAAGTGCTCATCACTTTCATCTACATGTTTCTATTTGATCCAGAAACATGTAACCAAGCGAGAAGGAGCAACCGGGAAAGGTGTTGGGGTCCCCGGCTGAGGAGCAGGCGGGGGATGGCGGGATGGATGCTGCCAAACCCACTTAGTAATTATTCCAGGCCTGCCCCTGCTGCTGCCTGCGCTCTCCGGTTTGTGTGCGTGTTGGAGGAATCGCAAACCCTCGCTCAGCCAATTATTCCTCCACCGTCCTACCCTGGGGTCCCAGCAGGCTGCCCAGTATGGACTGGCGGTGCTGGTGGGAGCTCCCTCAGCTCAGCCCTACCTGGGAACGCGATGCAAAGCCCCGTGCAAACCCCACGGGGCCGACAGCTTTCGGTCACCACCGGGCAGCTTCGGCCCCGCCAACCATCCTCATCGTCCCCCCCAGCGGTGGGATGGCACGGCAAGCCCTGGAGCACAGGGCTGGGAAAAGGGGCCTCGTTTTATAGACAGGGAGTGGATGCACGGGGAAACCTGCCCGTCAGGGGGAACCGCCTGACAGATGGGGACACCGCCACATCTCCTCCACCCCAGACATTTCTGTGACCAGAGCGCCGATCCCTTCCAGTGTCCCCAGCGCTCACCGAGCCCCGGCTGGGATACAGCCATGTACAGGGGTGTAAATCATGTGCAAAAAATGTGCAAATTCAAATTACAGAGCAGAAAATTGCAAGCTTGAGTTAACATATTCAGTGTCAGCTCAATAAAACTAGTGGCCAACATGAGAAGAAACATCCGAGCATCCTTCACCTCACAGTAGCACCACATGTCTCCCCCCCGCCCCTAGCTGTGGCTCCCTCCCTGCTCAGTTAGCATCATCTGAGATTTCCTTTTGAGACACACCTAATGAATGACCATAATCTTCCAACCTACAGTTAAGGTCACAGTGGGGAAAAAACCCCATAACCAAAATCTAAACGCATGGAAAGACGGAATGCGTCGGCCCCTCGGACAGCGTGCGTGCCGGGGGGGGGGCTGGGAGAAGAGCCGGGAGTCGCTCCCTTCGCTGGCGACAAGCCGTCACCTTTAGGTTTAGTGTTTTTTTGCCCAAGTGATGGACAGGAAAGCCTGTGGCCCCACCACAGACCCCGGGGAACGTCTCCGGTGTGGAATTCCCCTGGGTGCCGCGCTGCCCAGCCCCTGGAGCTCTCTACCGTGCGCGGGCAGAGGTTTCTCTCCCTCCATCCTTGCTCAGGCCGGGCTGCCGGCAGAGAGCTCCCCGAAGGCCTGAGAAATGGAGGCATCTGCCCGTCCATGCATCTCCGCAGAAATGAAAAGAGGGTAATAAAAGGCAGGGGGAGGTGGGGAGACTATGCATCATAACAGGCGTAATGGACTAACGCTAATATAGAGACTGGCCGCATCCAATCCACGCCTGTCTGGCGCATCCATAAATTCCGGGCAGACGCTCAAGTGATGGATTTGCCTTCGCAAACCGTGCAGCATTTTACAGCCCCGCTAACGCTGTCGTCGTCCTGGTCGGCAGCAAAAAGCAACCGTAACAACAATGGGTAGTAAACCTGATTGTGGGATTGAGGAAATATTAAAGGCGGCATCAGTCAGAGATGCACAAGGGAAAGCCTAACGGCAAGTCCCATCACAAGCCACGGCGCTACGGCTTTTGCGTGGCGTTTCACTCCCTGATTTTCCCCGAATCCCAACCTTTTTGCAGCAGCAGCAGCATGGGGGCTGTGCCAGCGCACGGGACTCTTCCTGCGGATTCCCCTGTCTCTCCCAGCACATTTCTGTTTGCCACATTTGGGGTGTTTTTCCTCAAGAAGGCATTTATAGAAGCAGCATAACACGGTCTTCTCACAGTATTTCTTGCCACCCAGGGATTTAAGATCTTACAAATGGACCAAAACTCATGTTATTTTGACCTCTGAGGATTTTAAAAGCCTGCAGAAAAATATATGCAGTAAGGAAAGCGTGAACTTCTTGACTCATAAATAGAAAGGCGGGAGTCTAACACCGCCCTCCCCCCAAAAACCAACGGCATCCAGAACACAGCAACTTCTGCAGATTTACACTCAGAGGAAAGCAGGGGACAGAGAGAAGAACTAACATGAATTCACAAAATAGTTTGGTATTTCCTGATATTTTTCACCAAGATTACCTCAAGAAGAAATGCATTACTGAACTAGATGAAAACGTAGCTCTGCTTCTAGCACGGAACGGAGGAGGAATAACTTCTGCCTCACTTCATGCTCATAAAGGAGATTAAAACCTCTTATAAAAGGTGTGGGGATTAATTATCATCTAAATGTGTTAAAGAAAAAAAACTTACATGCACAAGGGGGAAAAAACAGCTTTTTTGGTAACTATTTCCCAATAGTTACTTTGGTAACTAGTCCCAAAGTGCACAGACTGACGCACCTCAGATCTCCCTTTACCCTCATGTGTGCTGCTCCAAGCTTTAATCCTGCCCGTATAAAAGCCCAAGAGCACCGGGAAAGGTGAGACGTGAGACATTTTCCTGGTTTAAGGCTGTGTGCACCTAAGGGAGGCACCGAGAGAGACTTCTTGTCAAACCTCCCAGGACCTCGCGGTGCTGGGGGCGGTGCAGGAGCCGGAGGTGGATGCCGCGCGGGAAGCCCAGCAGCGCGGGGAGCCACAGCATCCTCCTCCTGCCCCTTCCCCGGGAGCAGGACACCTCCTGCGGGCACCGCCAGCACAACCTGGCCTATGCTCGCGATGTTTAAGACAATCAGTAAGAGCGTTTGATGGGGAGCGCCAGGACCAAACCCCAGAGGTGAATCTCTCTCCAAGAGAAACCCCCTCCAGCAGGCAGAGCCTCTTGCCTTGAGGGTGCTGGTTGCCGCCGGTGGAGCTGGTGAGATCTCTGAGGCGGGCTGTTCTTCATGCAGAAGGCTGTCCTGCCACTCGCAGCCTTTACTAGCTCCACTTTGTTTGGAAACGAAAGTTTCAAGCTGATTTTTCAAGGTGCCTGAACCTGAGTAAGAACCAGAGTCATCGCCATCTCATGAGCCAAGAAAGAGCTCAAGGCAGACTCTGAGCCCACCTGGCTCCATTTCACATACACAGCATTTCCTCAACACCTGTCCCTCAGCTCTCCAGCANTTTTTTTTTTTTTTTTTATTTTCTTATTTCACTTGCTCTGCCAGGCAACAGATAACAGAATTGGAGAAGTAATGCTGGGAGAAGAGGAGGCCAATTTCATGCCATTAAGAGGTGGTGGGGACATTCCTGAACTGCTCAAAACCAGAGTCTAGAGGGACTTGGCAGCTCTGCCCCTTCTCCAGCCCTGAAACACGCACCTTAATGCTCTCCTTTGGTTTCCATCACTTTTCATATTCCCTTGCACAAATTCCAATTAATATGACTCCAATTCCTGGCTACTAACAATAACAAATGTGAGGGACTGTCAGGCATTTTGGGGACACATTTCTGGTGTCACAGTTTGACAGCGCCCCTTACGAACAGATGGAAGCAAAGGGGAATTACTGCCTGAGGCCGGAGAATCCTTGTTTAGGGTGAAAAAGAATCCCAGCTTCTCCAGCCGCACCACAGCAAATCACCAGCAATACAGTACCAAATAAATACCCCTTTCTTTCACGTCCTAGGGCAAAAACGGAGACTTGTTTCTCAGACCTTTCAATTAAACAACTTCTTCAGTCAAGCAAGAACCATCTGCCATCTCACACCTCTGCGGGAACACAGAGGTCTGCGCTCCGAGGGTGATGGATTGATCCCCGAGTCAGCGAAGCACCTGACCTTACAGCCCAGAGCTAAAGTGAGGCACCTCCTTTGGACGGCGTCTGCAAACGGATGATTTTCGTCTGTTCAGCAACAGCCCGACGTCCTCTTGGCTTCTCTACACACTGATGCAATGGACTTTTTCCTAAAGTGCTATGGAATGCGTGCGGGGGTGATAATTAAGGATAAATTAAAAGGATGAGATAACCATCCACAGAATGAAGTCAGATAAGGACAGGTTCGGACGTATATTTCATTGTGAAAGACCTTTTTTATTCCCACTAATGGAACAAATTAAATCAGCCGAGCTGAATAAAATACCACATACCAAGGCACAACAACACACTTAAAGTTCACCTTTCCCCTGACTGCGTAATCCAATCAGTTATCGCTGTCCCTTGCAAAAGCGGAGCTTTGCCTCTGTCGAAAGCAAGGCCAGACATTCCGCACCACGCGTTCAGCAGGTGAACGGGAACGCCTTTCCAGTCACGAAAACTGGTTACAGCACTGCGTATTTGTCCGTAGCATTTCTCCTCCAGAGCGACCCCAAGCAGCTCTCCACGGGTCACCTTGTGTGCCAGAATTGAGAACTGACCGAAGCTGCAAGCGGGACAGGGCGTCGCGGGAGCTCGCAACAACGTCTGAGGCCCCTTTATCCCGGAGGATCGGGTACGAGTTGAGATGTACACACTATGCTTCACCTCAGGGCATCTGAAATAACCAAACCTGGGGTCTTGCCTGTAGCACCAAAGTTTATGCCGGAGACGGAGACAGACGATGCAGAGCACTTTCCCTTTCCTTTGTAGAGGCGACCGTTGGATGCAGAGCCCAACGGCCAGAGCTGGCCTGGATAGCTCTCGCACACCCGCTCCGAGCAGCGTGCCCCGCACCTCCGAGCATCCTCAAGCACACGGATCAAAGCCTTATCGCCACCGGAGCAACTCAGTGCTGGGTGAAAACCAGGTACAACGTCACCGTTACCGCTCTTCCCTGGGAGCCATTACATGGGCCATCCAGGAGCGCACGCAGCTCACGTGAAGGTAGGCAAGCGATGGCGAGGCTGCGGGAACTGCCTTTCTCCCGCAGCAGGCACACACAGTGTGATGGCAAAGTAATACATAGACGGTGCACTGTCAGACATAGAAGAGACATTTATTTATTCCTGATCACAAACAATGTCCTGCATTGACAAGCTGAATGAAGGGCACTTCACCGATTTATTAGATCTAATAAGAAACACACCTCTTGGGATGAAATACAAGATTGATTTTTAGTGGTGAGCCACGCTGCCATCCCAGCCACCGTGCTCAGCCTGATGAGATGAAACCGGGCACGCACAGGGACAGACAGAGTTGAAACAGCATTGGGCGGGAGAAATAAATGGAAAGATTTCCACAAGGAAGGGCAGCTGAAGTGGAAACAAGGCTCACGCTAGATAGCGGCCCTTCAAACTGACGGTTACTCTTTTCTTCCTGCAATCCTTCTCTCCCACTAAGTTTATATATCTTAAGAGAAGAGCAGTAAACTACTAGGAACTTTAAGGGCAACTCTGGTGCAGTTCTTGGGAAACCTCCACGTCAGACCCTTCCCATGCACGTGCTTTTCAGAGGAGCCCCTCTAAAGTGTAATTTTCACATCAGTCTCAGCATCTCACAGGCAAACCACATTAGCTGAGTTCCGTGGATGCCGTTTTCCATCAGGAAAAAGACAACTAGCACAGCAGTGCTTAGCTTGAGGCCCTATTAATAGCAGTCCTAATTATATGGCTGCAAATTTAATTCCTAGCAATGATTAGTGTCAAAATCAAAGGCATCACCCATCAATATTGATGGAATTGTATGAAGCCCATAAACAGAACAAGCAAGCCGACACATCTCCCCCCAGCAGTTAACTGTTAACTGTTGCTTTAATGTCTCTTCTAATTTTGCTCGATGAAAATTGTTTTCTTGCAGAATCCACAATTCTGAACGATTACGTCTCTAACATGACCCCCTGCCCCCTCGCTTCCCCGGCCACGAAGCTGAGAGGCTTTGGAAGGAGCGCTAGACCACCGAGCTGCAGGGAGAGCTGCATCCCACGTACCGGCGCTTTATCCGAAAGGTCACGGCAGCATCAGCACATTTGCTTTTCACCCGCTTCAAGAAAACTGCTGAGGAGCAGTAGTTCTCAAGAGGAGCGGGCTACCAGGGAGCAGGCGGGGGCATCGCGTGGCGCAGCCATTTCGTACACTACACGCACCGAGCGCACCGGGAGTCCCCTGCTCGAGCCATGCCCCGCGTGCAGGCGGATCGCCGCGAGCGGCAGCGGGCTGGCTCAGGCATAGAATCATAGAATTGTCGAGGTTGGAAGGGATCTTTAAGATCATCGAGTCCAACCATCAACCCAACACTGCCAAACCCACCCCTAACCCACGTCCCTCAGCACCGCATCTACACGTTGGTTAAATCCCTCCAGGGATGGCGACTCCACCACTGCCCTGGGCAGCCTCTTCCAGTGCTTGACAATGCTTTCAGTGGAGAACTTTTTCCTAATATCCATCCTTAATCTCCCCTGGTGCAACCTGAGGCCGTTTCCCCTTGTCCCATGGCCTGTTCCTTGGGAGCAGAGACTGACTCCCCCATCGCTACTCCCTCCTGTCAGGGAGCTGTAGAGAGCGAGAAGGTCTCCCCTCAGCCTCCTCTTCTCCAGGCTGAGCACCCCCAGGTCCCTCAGCCGCTCCTCATCAGACGTGTGCTCCAAACCCCTCACAGCTCCGTTGCCCTTCTCTGGACACGCTCCAGCACCTCCACGTCTGTCTTGTCGTGAGGGGCCCAAAACTGAACACAGCACTTGAGGTGGGGCCTCACCAGTGCCGAGTACGGGGGGACGGTCACTGCCCCAGTCCTGCTGGCCACACTGTTCCTGATACAGGCCAGGATGCTGCTGGCCTTCTTGGCCACCTGGGCACACTGCTGGCTCAGTTCAGCCGGCTGTCCACCAACACCCCCAGGTCCTTTTCTGCCGGGCGGCTTTCCAGCCACTCCACTCCACGGCTGTAGCACTGCGTGGGGTTGTTGGAGTCAGCGCTGTGCGAGAAAACTCCTCCTCCAGTACTGAATTTTAATGGAGAATAGATCCATCGATTCATCCTTCTCCCTCTTCAATAGTAACCAGAGACACGCTCACCCGTGTCACCAGCTGCGCGAGGAGCAGCCGGCCAGCCCAGGGCAGCCACAGCAGGAACAAGCACACCCTCAACCCCCAATCAAACCCTGACCCCGCCAAAGGCTCTGGTTCCCCGCAGGAATGATGCCAACTTCATTGTCAGCCAATTTATCTGGTATTACTGACTTATTTGCCAGCACCTCCGGCACCAACACCCCTCCGGCGCAGCGCGGCGGCTACATCAAACTCGCAGCCGGGCTGTGCGGACTCCACTCTGGCCCCGCACCGGCCAGACCCCGCAGGGCTCCGAAACCCGCAAAGCGAGCGGCGAGCTCAGCCTGGGAAAGCTGCCAGCCTCGCCACGGGGCTCCGCGCTGCTCCCGGGCGGACAGAAAACTTCTCTCTTGACACGGCAGCCAGCGCTGGCTGCCGAAAGGAGCAAAAAGGGGCTTCAAATGTACCCAGGAGACGGGGAAGAATTAGCAAACACGGGGCTGTACGGAAGAGTGCAGGCAGGGACGTGTGGGCAGGCAGGGGCACGGGGTCCATCAGCACTCAGCTCCTTCGGAGGAGAGAGGCTGAAGCAGCGGCAGCCACTGCTCTCCCAGGGAACGTCGCATGAGGCAGTTGGGTGAATAGCTAATGGGAAGAAGGACATCAGTGAGATAACGCAGTGTTTTCAGTAATGAATTCTCACTGGGGAAGCACAGACAAATTTGAAAGGTTTCAGAGCTGGCTCCCTGACTCTTTCCTCCAGCTACATGGAAGTGTCTTCTTTGAAACCCCAGACTGAGCCACGTGCTTGCTTCCAAAGTAAATCAACGGCTGCGGGAGAGTGAATAGGTGTGATGTAGCTTTCAGACATTAATCCTGTAGGTAGATATGCAAGGTGGCGAGCTGGAGAAGACAAGGCATCTGTCTTATCTGTAAATCTCTGGCACTTAGAGAGGTGCGCACATTTTTACCATCCTCATTTCACATATGGGGGAAGAGGAGATATGGAAACAGTCCTGAGCATCCTGAGCACTCGCTGACTTCAAGACATGTCTGGTCTTGAAACACACACAAGAAACTGTTGACTTCCCGCGGGGCGTGTGATGGCTGCTCTGCAGCGAGGCTCCCAAGAGCCCCACAGTTCAACGCAAAGCTGCTTCCTACACTTCACACAACCTCTCTTAGGCCATGTAAAAGATAATCCCGCAGGTCAAATGAGAAAAGGTTTACTGACGTTGTGGACAGGACTGCCAGATAGAGAAGAACAACATTCCCAGCCCCACGCACAGGACAGTGATCGCTCCAGCTGATGATAAAATGAGGCAGAGGTCTCGTCGGCTGCAGACAACTCTGTACATGTGAAACGGGGGTGCTTGGCAGATGCCACGGAAGGCTGCCTGCAGTGAGCGCCTGGAATGAATTTGTTTGAGAGAGGAACCGATTTTTCTCAGTGCCTAGTATACCACCGGCTCAAACACAGGTAAAAGGCGAAGGATTCCCGCAGCCCTCCTTCCCCTGCCGCAGCCCTGCCCCGCCGCCCGCTCTCTGGGCACAGCGAAGGCGATGGGCACGAATAGACCAACTGCGCATCAAAAAGATCGGCGTTCAATGTAGAATAGCACCAGGAATTAAAACGGCTTCTTCTGCAACCCTAGAATCCTAGAATCGTTACGGTTGGAAGGGATCTTTAAGATCATCGAGTCCAACCATGAACCTGACCTGACAAAACCACTCTAAACCATATCCCCAAGTACCACGTCTGCCCTTTTTTAAACACCTCCAGGGATGGCGAATCCACCACCTCCCTGGGCATATTCCAATGCTGGAGAATCCTTTCAGTGAAAACATTCCTCCGTAATTCATGGGATGGGACCGTAATGCCCGGGGTGCAGGAGCTGCCTGCTTGCTTCAACTGCCGCTACACGAGGCACCCCCCCACCACCCCCCAAAACCACCGCAAGGACGGGGCGGCAGGGCTGGCTTGAACCGCGCCAGCCACACGCGTGTGCGAGGAGCTGAGGGTGCCTCTTCCATCCGTTTACCTGGAAAAATCCCGGCGCTGCCGTGTGCCGGAGGGGCCGTGGGGATGAGAGGGGGCTCTGCTCCCCAGCCCACCGCCCCCCGGGTTCCGAACCGCCGCTGACCCGCGGGAGCCGCCCGGGGGGGGGCACCTCGTTTACTGCTACTCAGCACTTGTAAAGTGCTGGATGAATATTAATGAACTGATGTAATTAAAATGATGCAGACATTCAAGTGTAGTATCTGCCTGTCCTTGTATCTTCCCGGGTAGATGAGGAAGAAATTCCCTGCTGCTTAAGGACACAAAAAATTAGCAGCCTGCTGTTGACTACGCTTGTTAACTCTTTCCCTGCTAGGAAGAAGCAGGATCTGCATTTAGCGGGTTCACCTAATGCTACCATCTCCGTTTCAGGTTAATTTGCAGGATGTCAGCTTTCCAGGGCAGCATCTCCAGGGCTGGGCTGGCCGGGCCGGACCGCTGCGCACACTGATGCGCGGGCTTCCAGCGCCAGCTCCCACTCTAACGACCAGCACCGGGGGGGGATGTGTTCCCCTCCTCTTCCACGCCCCGAGGCCATTTCCACACGCATTTTAAATATGGAATTCCTGAGAGAGAGGACTAGCGAGGCCCACACTCAGGAGACGTACGACTGGGCCTGACCAGCCTTTGCACGCTACTTAATGAAGAGCGGTTCAGAAGATACAGAGGGGGGGGAAAGAAAATAAATCACAGTTTGACTTCAAAATCCCCAAACCCACCGGAGCCCCCCACCCCCTTCGCTGGGGAGGAAACCAGCGGGAGCATCTCTTTGCCCTGGGCAACTAGCCCCAGCTTTGTGATGCAGAGGGTGAGGAATGTTATCTTCCAGGACTGATCAATCATCCAGCTGTCAGAGGGAAGGGCAGGAGGTAAGAGGCAGCAGAAGCAGTAGGACTCTGCCCTGAGGCACAGTTTCCAAAAGCAGCCAAGTTAACCCATTCCTCTCTCTCCATGACCAGATATCCTGCCACCATCAGCAATTTTGCCATCAACGAAAGCTTCGCGGTCTTCTACACAAGGATTGCTGGGAAACAACTCAAAACTATTGCAAGATTTCCATCAGTGTGTCAAAAAGGAGGAAAGATCTGCGACCTTGCATACAGGTTGCCGAGATTCCCTCAAACTCAGAGATTGCAAGCCAGTTCCTCACTTCTCTCTAATCGGATTAGCCCATTATTGCCCTGATAATTTCTGCATCAGCCCCACAAACACACACCATAGTGTACCGAATGATAAAACGCAAAAAAAATCCCAGACAAACAACAGGGTGAGGGTGCAATACACAGGCAGGCAGTGCACGTGAGAGTGCCGAGACTTGTATTACCCTGCCGCTGAAGGAAGCCGCTGGCTGGAAGCACGGGACCGTGCCCTCAGCCCATGCAAGGGGATGCTCTGGAGCTATAACGCCGCAGAGCAATGGGAACCCTGTGGCCTCGCTTGCTCCCTTTGCCAGGACCAGGCTGCAGCCGATTCCGCTGCACCTTTCCCAAGGCTTGGCACTTCTCCGCTTCAAAAGAAACCACAGCAACACCACTCTGTACTAACAGCGCTGATGGATGAACTTTGCCTCACCACAGCAAGGCTCTCTGTGACCCAAACTTTGTGATTTTTTCCTCCTGACTGGCTCCCAGTTTCACACTGGGAAATATCTGTAAGACACAGCAGCAGCTACGCGCATCAGAGACTCCGAAGAGAGATGAAAAGTGGATCCTCTGAAGCCATGGCAATAAGCTTACCTTCTTCAGCTTGCCAGTCTTAGTCCCCACGAACACCACGCTGTAGCCGTTGTAGACGTAGGAAGCAACAGAAGTCATCCGGTCCCGGCTGGAGGTGAAGAGCGTCACCCCGTCCACCGGTGTCGAGCCTCCCAGGGGCTGGTTGATGTCGAGCCCACAGAAATTGTCATCGATAGGGACTGGCTGGAAAGACAAAGGTTTGGGGCAGCCGTGAGCAAAACAGAGCACAGGGCAGCCCCCCACACCCGGGCTCACGTGGAGGGGAGCCAGCGATGCTGACAGCAGGGCGGGAGCCACCACCACGCAATCTCCTGCCCAGGGACCCTGCCGGCTTCAGCCACCTTCTGCAATGGCTCATTCCCTTCACTGCCCGAGGCCAAGACACTGCAGCTGCTCCAAAACGTGTTTGGACAGGGCTGAGGAGGAACCCTAAGTCCCACAGACTTATTGGACTGCTGCTTATTTTCTAAATCTACGAGCTTTCTCATGGGTTTAGCCCCACTGCATGGCCACACAGGAACTCTCTCCTCAGCTCGCTTCACCTCCTTTGACCTGGTTTCTGAGTAGCAGTAGCAGGAAAGTGCTCAGCACTTCCATATCAGCAAAGCCTTCCCTTGAAGACCACACAAGCCCTGCTGCCAACAGCTCACAGCGGTGGTGGCAGTGCCACGCTTGGGGTGGGACAGGCTCGGGTCAGTCACCAGCCGGAGGACAGCCGGACACGGCTGATCCCACGCCATGAGAGAGGGGAGGATGCTGCGGCTCGCTCCTGTTGGGAGCAGCCACCTCCCTCTGGCACAAACAGCTCAGCTCCAGGGCAGAGTTAAACCCTCCCCACGTGAACACGGGGCTGGTGGAAAGCACCAGCCTGGCTGCCCTGGAAAGGGGGTGACCACACAGGGAACCATCTCTGGCAATATAAATCACCCGAGTCCTAAGCAGGAAGATGCTCCTCCCACTGCCCAGCTGTGCTCTTTCCCACAAGCTACCTCGCTGTGCCTCAGTTTCCCTTCTACAACACAGGGAATACGGATTCTGGGTTCCCCCCAGGACATCACTTGCCACAAGTGAGGGAAAAATCACTATGCGGACAGCTAAGTATTATTAAGCCATGTCAGCTGAGACTGCTCAGGTGAATTCCTGCATGGCATAGGTGGTGGGGTGGTGGCACGGGTGGCCGCTCACCATCACACTGACTGCGACCCACTTATTTTCCACATGGGACATTAACTACCAAATGCTCGGGCACATCTAGTTGCAACTGCGATGGGATGAGCTTCCCCTGTGCGAGCCAGCGCTCAAGCTTCTCTTTGTCTTCATTTCATTTCAGCCACGTTTATCTCTTCCCACCAGCCAAACTTAATATGCCTGGCAAAAGAAGGCCCCAGGGATTCTCAAGTCAGCCCAGGAACAATCTGCATGTGAATCAAGATTAAAGAAATCAGCTGAATAGAAATACAAAAGATGCAACTGTAATTTGTATTTATCTTGTTAGTTTGTTGATACCACCCTCCTGCGTGGAGAAGGGCGAGAACTTTTCCTCTGGCTTCCAGAGCCCCAGGTTGGGAACAGCAAAGACTTCCAGCAAGTTGGACACCTTTATTCATCTGCCTCAACGCTGCCCCTTCCTTTCATTGTCATCACTGACAGTATGATAACAACAGGCATTGAAGAGGTAAAGGACTGCTACATCTGTTCTGTGTGCAGGGAGGCTGAGGCACAGAAAGACTGATCCTGTTCCACAAGCTCACGTGCCACAGGGGCAGACATTGATACCGGATCTCGAGGGCTACCGTGGCCAACAGCTGGAGCATCCTTACCGCTTTAGTGCACTGGACATCTTTCCCCAGCAGCCAGTTGAGCTCCAGGTTGCCTTCCCCCTGGTAGCAGGACTGCAGGCGGTCCTTGATCTGAGCGTTGACGGTGCGAATGGGGAAGACACAGAGCGCAGAGTCGTCGGGTGGCTGGTGGTACTGCTTCTGTCCCTTGGAGAAAATGGCAAAGAGCACATCCTCCTGGGCCGTGATATTGAGGGACTTTGCCAGCACATCTCCTGGCTTGGAGAGGTACGCTGCTTGCAGGAGACGGTACTCCATGTCCCCCTTGACGCAGCCAAAGGGCAAAGAGACGTAGGAGTGGAATTTGGGGTCATCTTTGCAGAGTCGGACGATGCGAGACGTGTAAAAGAGATCGCTGGCGGAGTTGATGGAGACACCCTCTGGGGTCTCTGGCTGGACAGTCAAAAAATAGACAAAGTTGCCACTGGCAAAACCATAGATGTAGAAGATGTCAAAGTGCGAAACAAGGGCCAAGGTATCTGAGGGGATTTTGATGAGGGATGAGACAAAGTCACTGTGGAGCTCATAATCCAACATTGCTGATGACTCTGGGTCCCGGGGAAGTTTGCGGCTGGAGAGGGTGGGGAAATAATCCTGCTTCCCATCCACGGCTGTGCCAATGAAGAGCTTCCCATCTTCACCTTCCGAGCGCACGATCACCCCATACATTGTGCCCGTCTTGTTGACGCTGGAGAGGTAGTGCTCCTTTTTGTGCGAGGGCTCTACCAAGATGAAGAGGTCATCCAGGCGCAGCAGCTTGCAGACCCCCTGGTAGAGGCTGCCACACGCCAGCAGCCGGTTCTCAGAGTAGTCGATGATCAGCAGCTTATTGACATTGTTGGTGAGGGTGAGGATCTCGCTGCACGGCTGGACGATGAGGGGTGGGTAGCAGGATTTATTGTCCTCCTCAGGACCAGTTTTATGAGCCACCAAAATGGTCAGGTTTCCCGAAAGCTTGTAAACCCTGTTGATAGCTCCAACATAGACTGCTCCGGTGCCTTGGTGGACAGTCAGGTGGTTGAACGTCCAGTCCCGGTTCTCAGAGTGGAAAGTGCTGAACAAGGCATTGCTGGACACATTTCGGGAGAGCGATGCCAGGAAGAGACAGAGCAAAGCCACCGACCAGCCATCGGAGTCTGGTACCCGAGGCCAGTTCTTCCTCTGATCCATCCTGGGAAAGGCAACTTCGTGTTCCCCGTGCGTGTCCTGTGCCCCAGCAACGTCCCTCACATGGTTCTGGGGAAAGAAAAGAAACGCACAGAGCAAAGGATTAGATCCAGTGTGCCCTGCAGATAAAATTCAAAGGAGGCTTTCTAATTACACAGTCCTTGAGATAAAGTGAGGACGTCTTTAAGCCCAACAAGAATTAAGGAGGTCTCCTAACTTATTGGTAAACAGTTCAGGCTTGATGTTTTGCCACTTGGTTCAGCCTCTGCGTGTTAATTTGTTATGTGGTTTAGCTGTTTATAATGTACTCTGCTCAGCCATGGGAGAGGATAATCAGCTTCAGCCCAAGACAAAGCCCGCAGCTCACACACCCAACCATCAATCTGCAGTCTTGGCTACAAGGACGTCTCCTGCAGGGTATGTTGTTGGAAGCAACAGAGGAAATAAGGAGTGTTTTCTACCTTTAAATCCTCTATGATTTAATTTGGAAACCTGAGGAAGAAGTCTCACACAGGCAAGTTCATTGAGCACACACACACCAAAGCCGCCAGCGTCTCCCCTCCGCCCCTCCCCGGAGCCAGAAGTACCTCTGCAGGTGCTTTTCAGGCAGAAACTTCTCACTGCCTTCACAAGGTACTTCACTGCTGAAAAGCAGCTGCCACCGGGGTGGGGGCACCCGTGGTTCGATCAGCGACCAAACACCACCAGCAACACCCCGTGCAGGGGAGAAACGGGCAGTCTGGGAGCCTCGGACACATTTCCCGCTCTAACAGAACTTGCAGGTGATGACTAAAACCCACACAAAGTGACAGCTTGGACACTGGGTCCAGAAGACCCGATGCCAACCAAATTGCCCACACACCCTTCCCGATAGCTCTATGGATAACAGTCAGCAGTAGAGTCTCCTTCGTCTGACATGTTTTCACCCATACAGACAAGGTGAGGTAACCTCTGGCCAAAACCTACATGGGAATGAAGCACGGAAGACAGGCAGGTTGGTTTGTTGTTTGTTTTGGTTTTGTGGCTGCTCCCAAAGCACCCAGACCTCATTTGCATGGAGGGGCGGCTGGAGCCCCGCTGATCCCCATCCTCCCCGCTGGCGCGGGCGGCTGTCAGGCTGAGTTAGGAATCACCAAACTGGAATTTCCTTAGGAAGCGGGCGCTCTCCTCGGAGAGGCTCCGGCTGCGTGGGGCATGTTTTCATCAGAGCTTTCCACCCGCCCTTCCGGCCAGCGCACACAGTAGCTGTTGAAGAGGACCCTGATAACCCTCTGCCTGCTCCGCCTCATCAGCCGGCACCTCTGCTAAGGCGGCAGACTCTCCTAGCGGAAGTATGAACGTTAAAGACAATCCAAATCCATGCATTTCCACACCTGTCTCATCTAAGGGGGGGTTCTGGCTTGGACAGTCCCCAGCAGGAGGTATCGGCTCCATTCCCAGCTCAGCCCCAGGCCTCCAGCACCACCTCGGGCTCCCACAAAGCGGCTGCAAGTGGTGCCAGCCGAGCACCCTGCAAGGCAGCAAGGGCCCGGCTCCATGGAGCCGCTCAGAGGAGCCGTGGGGCCAGCAGAACAACACACTGGGGCAGGCACCGTGTCAGGGCCCCGAGAGCATCCCCGCACCAGGACTCTGCACCTCCCTTGTCACCACAGACATCCCCGGAGGCCACTGGATTGTGTCTTGTCCTTGTTATCACCTCCAGACCTGGCTGTGACTTGGGCTCCTGGCTTGAACTCAGCCTTGCTCAGCACCACAGATGATGGGTGACAAAGCTGGTGAGGGGTCTGGGGACAAGTCTGATGAGGAACGACTGAGGGAACTGGGGCTGTTCAGCCTGGAGAAGAGGAGGCTGAGGGGAGACCTTCTCACTCTCTACAAGTACCTGAAAGGAGGAGGTAGAGAGATGGGGACTGACCTCTTCTCCCCGGTGACAAGTGACAGGACGAGAGGAAATGGGTTCCAGTTAAGCCAGGGGAGGTTTAGGTTGGATATTAGGAAAAATTTTTTCACTGAAAGGGTTATCCAACACTGGAATAGGCTGCCCAGGGAGGTGGTGGATTCGCCATCCCTGGAGGTGTTTCAAAAAAGGGCAGACGTGGTACTTGGGGATATGGTTTAGAAGTGGTTTTGTCAGGTCAGGTTCATGGTTGGACTCGATGATCTTAAAGGTCCCTTCCAACCTCAACGACTCTATGATTCTATGTGTCTGACCGCCAGGACTCAGAAAACCACGACAAAATTCTCCTTTATCCCAAATTATGCATTCCGTACATGTTCCAGGTTGGACAATCAAAGGAACCACTTCAGCCTGCCTTGGGGAGAGATGTTCTCTACCACCTCATGGCACCGCAGGGTCACACCAGTCCTGGGAAGAGGCTGAGGACGAGCCACCATTCCACCTGCCCCCTCTGCACCGAAGTCCCATCACCTCCCACCATGGCCACGTGAGCCCCAAGCACACACACCGGGGAGAAATTTGCACTCTTGGCAGGTCTGACTCTCCTCCCCTGCCCTGTGCGCAACGGCAGGAGGCTGATCCTTAGCACAGCCCACGCACCACTGTCCCCACCCGCGGGCAGTCACCGGTTTGATTGATGCTGATCTCCGTTTTGGTATTTAAAATAATTCACGCTGCTGAAAACCTACACTGAGCTCATAAGCGAGTGTCACCGAATGGCCGCTCTTTAGGCTTGTTAACGCCAGGAGCCGGAGACGGGTGTTTCTGAAAGGTGACAAAGGAGCTCTGTCCCTGGGCTGCACGTCTCCGTGTCACTGACAAGACAGGAGAAAGAGAGCGGTAATGGGTTTCTCATTCTGCTCAGGGATACATTTCCCCAGCTGCTTGCTTCTTATTTCCAGTCTCTTAATTTCCACCTTTGGCTGAAGCAGTTTCTCTCTCTCCCAGCAGCACGCACACGCTGCTGCATTCTTATTATTGTTTGGATGATTGTGGCAGAAAGCAGCTGCCCGCGCTGCGGACCCGAACGTGCCTCAACAGCACCGGGGTCACCTCCCCGGCTCTTCTCATTAAATTTCTGAGTGAACATCCCAAAACTGTTATCTGAATCTGGAATCTTTCAAAAGGGCACAAATCAAACGCTTCCCGAGGAGCTGCTCGGAGGAAGGCTCTCCGTGCTGCCCGCCCGCGCGAGGGCTGCTGGTGGCCCGTGGTGGGCACCAACGACCCGGGCACGGGCACCGGCATCTCAGAGCAGCTTTGCTCTTAGATAACGTGGCCGTGCCGCCCGAGACACCGAGAAGTCCGCCTGTGTCACTGGCGGAGACGCCAGCCGGCAGCGCGGTGCCCTGCGAACACCCGGGCAGCCCCCCACCATGGAAGGGCTCCGGAGGAGCCCAGCGCAGCTGGCAGGAGAGCTGCAGATTCGGGAGTCCCGTGGAGCAGCCGAATCGGTGGCAGAGCACCTCCAGATCAAGGCACAGGGAACCTCGAGCACCGCGGTGCCCCGAGCGAGCGCTCGGACACGGCCACCCCACTCCCCCACTCCCCGTGCCTTGGGGAGGGCTCGGGGGGGGGGGGGCACAGAGCAAACAGGCTTTGCCCCCCCAAGGCCAGAGCATCCCTCATTAGCAGGAGTCCCGAAATAAAGCCTACCTCAGTTTCCCATTCCCCGAGAAGCTTCTGGGGCAGAGGGCTCTGGCTCAAGGGAAGTCCAGAAAGTGAAAGAAATTCTGCAGAGAAGGGGGAGGCTGTGCTGCAAAGCTCAGCGCACAAGAGTTTTCCTGCTCGGCAGCTTTCCAAGTTTTAAAAAGTTGTTCCAGCACAAAGTGAGAAAAGAACAGTGCAAGCTAGACGTTAATAAATTTAAATAATTCATTGTTATATACGTATGGGACAGCAGAAGCTCTTCACTTAGACCGCAGCAGTTTTATATCTTTTCCAGCAAAGTTTTCGTTCAGACACCATCCGAAAGCCGGAGCCCGTCCGGAGCTGCTGCATGGCCGAGCTGTCAGCTCGAGCCAAACTTCTCCGCAGTGCCCCACAGCGAAGGGTTTGCAGATATCTGCGAACCGCCGCTGCCAAAGGCAAGAGGGAGCACCCAGGAAGAAGAATCTGCAATTCCAAACGTGATTTGAAGACGACAGGGCACGGCCGTGGGCTGACGCTCTGCCCGAAGGAGCCAGGGGACAGTGATCCATCCCTGGTCCGTGCCACCCGCGGGAGCACCTCCCCGGGGCCGGGGTGGGCAACGTGTGGGTGCAGGGCACGGGTTAAGCAGTGTTCAGCGATACAGATATCAAACATGAGAGACCCACTGCGCGCCCTGCGGAGGGGTTTGGGAGGGCTCCGTACAGCCGGGGAGTTAAACACCAGCGAAACACGAGTGTGGGCAATTTTAACTGATCCTTAATACTATTTGACCATTGATTTTTTTTTTCCTTTTTTTTTTTTTATTTGGAAGTGAGTTTAAAATATGGCCTCAAAAGCAATCTGAAGCTATTAGTAACGCAAGGTGAAAGAGAGAGTAAATTCAGGGACACAATATAAACCCAAGCAGCTGAAAGGCCTCAATTAGGCTGAAAGGAGTTATCTGGTATTTAAATAATTATTAGATTGAAGGAATAATCACAGGTCTGAGCCGATTTTTTTCCCCCACTGTCATCCTAATGGAGACTATAATATTATTATTCAAATGCCCATGATTCTCATTGAGGGGGGAAGAAAAAAGGGCTCATTTAATCTCCATGCGACAGGGCTTCAGGAGGCCCGATTAGTCATTTCTCTTAGTTCAGCTGTCACTCACTCACGGGCACCACGGTTTGTCATTAGTGGTGTTTTATTCAGATGAAAAAAAAAAAAAAAAAAGGAACGAAAAAGGAAAATTAAAGCAAAAACAAAAAGAGAATCTCCGGCAGAAAGTGATGGATCAAAGGAACAATTTTGATGTCACCAGCGCAGCAGCTGCGTTTGCTTGGCGGTGGTGGCATCTTTTCTCTTGGGGTCGGGTTGGTCTCGTGAGCAGTGGTTTATACACAGCCCCACACCAGCACCGCTCTGCCCACCCCGATCGCCTCCGCTGCGCCGGGTCCCGCGCTCCTGGGACGCTCCATCCCCTCGGCGGCGGCAGCTCCCACAGCCCCGGCACCTCCGAGACACCCCAAACATCTGCATCGGCCCCGGCATCCCCACCTCGCCCTCCCGGCCCCAGCTCTCGGCATCCCAGTGCCGTGGGCTTTTGCCGGACTGTCCCCGCATCAGTCCCAGCCCAGAGGCCACCAGGGTCCCCCACCGCCCCGCAAAGGGGGAGCAGAGTGGGCGATAAAACCCACGACAGTTTTTCTCCTAAAGCCACATGTGTTTGGGGAGCTGCCGCACAGAATGAAGCCTCCTGAGAAATAACTGAGCTTGCGGGGAGGGGGACAGCCGGGCCAGGATTGCTTTCTCTGCTGGAGGTGGATTCTGCCCTTTTTGCTTTTTATAGTCAAATAAGATTCATTGCTGCGAGGCCGGGAGCAGGGAGACGGGCTGGCTCGCGCCGCTGACCTCCCCTGCAGGTCACCGGGCTGTCAGAAAACCCCCAGAATTATCGAAAGGGTTACCAAAGGGGCAGGCTACACTGTATAAACTAAAATACAAGAACAAACCATTTGAAACAGCCTCACCCTTGCACCAGCCTGACCCTTTCTCTTTGCGTTGGCTCCATATCATATCTGCCAACTGGAATGGAAAGCTGAGAGTTTGGCCGTTTCTTCATAGCAAGTGAGAGAACACGCGTGCCGGGTCTGCATCCCTCCCAAAGACCATCGGGAATTTTTCTGTAAAACCTTTCCAACCATTAAAGCTGCTGCAGTGATTTATCCCCTTTGAAGAAGAGATATTCAGGACACATTTGTCAGCTATGGAGGAAGACCTTAAAATAATTAATAGGGTTTTGTTTTAATTAGGCAAAAGCTCTGAGCCAAACTGTCTGATCTAAGCATCTCTGAGCTCTGGGGTGTTTCCAGCCCGGATCAGAGCTCCGGGTCTCAGTCCTGCCTCCTCGGCCAAGCCACCGCAGCCAGATGAGCCCCGCGCTGCCGCATCCCCCCGTACCCAACCGAAACCCGCACACCCGCTGGCACAAGCCCTTTCCCTCCTCTCAGCGCCCTCGGCTCTTTCTCCAGCGAGAGAAGCCTTGGCACATCCCAGCCCCGAGCAGAGGATCGTCCTGGCATGGGGCAGCGGGAGCCTCAGCGCCCGTCGCAGCGGCGGCGCCGCGTTTTAAACCCAGGTAGCGTGCAGCAGCCTGCTCAATCCTCCACTGCAGAGCTTGACACCAACTGAAGTTACTGGCAGCTTGATGTGAAGTAATTACAGTTTTGTAATACAAAGCAACGGGGAGGGCTCCTAGCACCTTTTCTTTGTTTTTTTTTTTTTTTCATTTTAGAATATTTTGACTCCAACAACAATACGAGCAAGTTGTAAATCACCAGTGAGGTGCCTGGCATCAGGGCTGAGGTTTCTGCACCACAGAGAGGACGAATACCAAAGCCTTTCCTAAAGCATAACCTGTAACACTGAACCCTTTGGGTTTCAGGCTGAAACACAACTTTGTGCCTCCCCCTTCTGCTCCGCTTCCCCTCGGCGGTGCCTGTCCCCGCTCCGCGGGGCTGCGCTGGCAGCCGCAGGCAGAAACCACGCCAGGAGCTGCGTCCCCACTTCCCCAGAGCTGCTTATTCACGGGGATGGTATTTCACGGGCCGGTCAGCTTTCTGAGAAAGAGTTAAGAGGGCAAAATACAGTATTGTGATTATTGCTTCCTCCAGCCCTGGGACAAGGAAGAGGAGGGGAAGAACGAAACCCAGCCACGAAAAGGCATTTCCCTGATAACAAACACGATTGCATGAATTATGCACAAAATTTGTTCATATTGTCCAGACTTCAGATATTGTTTATACAACGCATACCGGATAAGCCACCTCTCCCCGCCGTCTCCCCCTTCAGCACACACATCCAAACAGGTCTGGGGTAAAGAGAAACAGAAAAGCCCCGGGGGGACCCGCTGTAAGCCCCGTCTTTGCAACTGCATTTCGGCGAGCACGACGCAGCGCCCTGACCTGACGCTACTCCTGCCTTTGTCCCGGACTTGCTGAATAGACCTGGACAAGTCGTGTTATTCAGCCTCAGTTGTTCCACCTGTGAAATGGGGATAATGCTTTCATACATGAGGCCGTTGGATGTGCAATTGATGGAAAACTCAAAAGGGAGTTTCCAGGCAAAAACTGCTGTTGTAAAGTATGTGTAAAGGACTGGTTTAGCACTTCTTGGTGTGCCTCTGCTCATAAACTCTTTGAGCAGAGATGGTTCAGCAGAGCAGGGCTACTCTCCCCCGACAACCGTGACAAACAAACGCAGGCACAGCTACCTCTAACCCCCAAGGATGCCGAAACTCTCTGCCACACAGCGAGGAGGCATCTCTTTAACACTGACAAAATCATCACCGTCTCCAAGGGAGCACTGGCTCCTCCGGCAAATCTAAAGCAGGACCGCAGCTGTGGCTCCGGCGTGGCTTGCACCCAGCTGTGCATTGCAGCTGGAGACATTTAACCCACCAACCCCAAAAGACATCCAGAAAAATTCATAATCAACCTAGGACACCTAGGTGGCAGAAATTAGACACCTTTTTCTTTCCCTGTGCTGATACTTGACACTTGCTATCTGAGAAACCACAGCTGGCAGCTATTGAGCTTCAAGTACACTGCTGCGAAATAGCTTATAAATTACCTTGCATCAAGAGAGGTGCTGGGAAAAGAGGACTTTATTCACCATGCAGTCCCCGAGGACGGCGACAACACCATGCTCTGGAGCAGGGAGCAGAACAGACCCTTATTTTCCTGGTTGCCTTGAAGTACGGCACGAAGGGAAAATTTAACACTTCTTAAGTTTCGGAGCTGATTTATTCAAGTTTGGGGAAGTCTCAGTTTCATCCGAACCCGTATAAACAGGTCAATGGCTTTGGATAACGTTAAATCATACAAATTTGTGATTCTCCAATCCAGTCTCCTGCTGCAAGGACCAGCTATAGTCATAATTCAAGTGATGTCTCTCTAAACTGTCCTTAAGGACCTCCAGAAACAGAGTCCACAACCCCTCCAGGCAATCTAGGTCAGCATGTCTCTTAAAAAGTGCTTTTTCTAGTTTCTTACCCAAGTCCTGATGGACTGAGGTTTATCCACCCCTCTTCACTGGTGCACTTGAACATCATTTGATTATTCATGGACTTTAGTCCCATCAAAATAGAATTTAATGGATGGTGACCTTAGGTGCAAGCAGATTAAACGATTAAATGATTTGCCCAAGGCTAGTCCAAAGGTCCCAGTGGCAAAGCTAGGAGTTTTATCTCCTGAGCCTCAGCCCAGCACTCTCTCCCCAGGTGACATCCAGCTGCAGTTTATTACAGGAGAATATTACAGTGCAGCACAAGGGAAGATCACAGAGCGGCCATCGAACCGGAGGAGAAAAATAAGCAGCAGCTTCTCCTGGCCTCACTCCAAGTGCACCACAGGCAAGTGAAGAACCCCAGCTTCAAATTAAATGGGTCCCCAGCCACTCCATTAAACAGAAATCCTGAAACAGAAATCCTTTGGCTGTGCCAGCCCTGTACAGCGAGTGGTGTTCGTTATCCCCAACACTCCCTACGGCAGCCAGATGTATTTACACAGTAGCCACAGTGCTGTTACCTAAGTAAACCAGGAAATTGTACATTTGTTAAAATTAGGTTCTGAGATGCTGAATCCCCAACTGTGCAGCTATAGATTTCGCTCAGCCAGCAGCGCTGAAATTATTAAGAGCACACCACTGCCTGCGTTCACATTCAGGCACGTTTCCCCATTTGAGAGGTGTTTACTGGTTATGATGCTCCACGCCACTCCAGAATGGGATTATCTTTTCCAATTATGAGCAATAACCGCCAAGCCAAGCCTACACAACCGCAGGCCATCGTCCTGGCTGTCACTGCACCTTCCCCCATCGCACCGGGAGGGCAGGGGTGCTACGGCACCAAACCGGGGCAGGAGCCGGCGGGACGAGAAGTGGAGGAATGCACGAGGAGAGAGGTTCATCCCCGGTACGTGACCAGCACTGTCGGCTCACTGCTGTGCTCCAGATTTCAGCTCCCAGTCACAATGCTGGCATCCCCATGGCAGAGGTGGAAGAAATTATCATCCAGGTACCGCCGTGGGATCACAAGGATTTGGAAAGGCAGAACACAACCGCAAAAGCCCTTAAATTAACAACAAAACTGAAGCAGACAGGTTGATGCAGGAGAGAGCCACACAACACTGAAGAACCCTTCAGGGACCATTAACCAGCCCTCATCAGGCCTGTCTTAGTGGAAGTATGTGCTATGAACTGCAATCAACACCAGCTTTATCAGCGACACGAAGGAAGTGACTTTACCTCTCGAAGCCTCTTTACCCAGGGCTGCCTGCCCTTTTAAGTGCATCGCTGGGGCGCTTGATGCAGCTTTTGAAAGTGTTTCGAGGTGCCTGAACCCTGGGAAATGTAAAGCATCTTCATTCCCTGCCCAGTGCTTCACCAAGGATGCCAAAGCAGCGACCATCGCAGAGCTCACAGCCACGGGGACAGTGGCTGGTTGCTGGTGGGATCCCAGTGGGTCTCGTGCATCGGTGCGCAGGGGGCTCCCAGTGCTGGCAGCCAGGTGCCCCCCAGCCTTGTGCCCCGGGCTCCAGCCGAGGACCCCAAAGCCTGGAGCTCCATCCCACCATCAGCTGAACATCATCTCCTCCCCTACAGCACTTGGACATCGATGTCTACCCGAGAAAGTGGCGTTTTCCCACTCATCTGCTCCACGCTCCTCTGCCCCGCTTTTCAATTTCAGAGCTCTGGCAGATCACTGATTAATTCAAGCCTGTTTAATAACCCTTCTGTTTAGATGAAACAAGCTGTCTTGTTTTCTTTATTTTTAACACTAACTCTTGTTTCTTTGCTAAGGATCTTTCTGTCATTTAGAAACTTCCCTCTGCAACCACGCTGACAATGTGATGGAGAAAGCATCTGCTTACATCCACATCTGACATCAGCCAGAAGTCACCCCATGAGGCTAAAGAAGGACTGGACACCTTGATGGGCAAGAGGTCCCAAAAACCCGAGCTTGTCTTGCAAAACCATTAGCATCTCTCCACTTGCTGTGGCGAACCCCTGCACAGCTCAGACCAGACTGCAAACGCGTGGGACCGCGGGGCCGGCTCCAGGCAACACGGGCAAGAGGAGTGACACGGGAGCCGGAGTGCCCAAACGCCTCGTGCACCTCATCCACAGGGAGCGTCACTGCGCTTCTCCACCCTGTTCTGGGTGGGAAACACGCCTCGGAAAACCTGAAAGCCGTTACACTGCTGCCAGCTCTGCCCCGCGCCGTGCCCCCGGCGCAGCGATCGACTGGCCACAGCCTGGCCTCGCAGCCCTCTCCCCCCACCCGCCCCCAGCTTCGCTTGCCGTCACCTGCTCTCCCGTGGTGCGCGCGCGCCGAGGGGCTCCGAGGCACCGGCTGGTCGGCAGCGTGACCGCTGCCCCGCGGGAGCCTCCTCCCTCCCCACCCGCTGCAGCCCCCCACGTGCGGCGCACAAAGAATAACAGACACACAAGGACCCAACTCCCGATGGGAATGAGTTGGAGCCTCTCAGCTGTCTCCTGCCTCTTCGAATTTCAAAGCTGCACTTGTCTGTAGAGCAACTGAGTCATTTCCTTCCTATATCCAGCCTATCGGACTGCATCCAGCAGTGCCCGGAAAACAATAAATCCTTCAAGGACTTGTAAGGCCATATTTCACAGGAATGCAGCAAGCCTGCCTGCTTGCAGAGCTCCTCGCGCACCCTTTAGTTCAACACTCCTGGGTGGAAGCTGTCTTGCCCTGGCCCCCGTCCCATCCGAGCACAGCAGCCGTCCCCATCCCTGACGCTCCCACCTCCCGGGGCAGCACCGGGGCACTGCGGGTGCCCGAGCATGGACCACCCCCACGGTCCACGCGGAGTGACACCACCACCACTACCCCCAAGCAGCTGCATCGCCAGGGGGCTGGTGGATTACAAACTGATAATGAAATTTCCTTGGTTCCATAAAACATAGGGAGGATCTAGGAGGAGAGAAGCTGCAGCTGATTTTGTTGCAGGACTTCACCAATACTTCGGCAGACTGAAGGAAGGCAAAGGAGTTTGCTCTACAAAATACTCCGGAGCAAAGCAACATGCGAGAACCAGTGCAGGTTGTAGGAGTACTTTCAGCTTGTTCCATTTTATAAGTTTCTCCTTTACAACCACAAATTGTTTTTCCGCATCCACAATACATTTATATCAAATTCATCAGGGTTGTTGGGGACAAAACCAAGGCAAAACTCAATGATTTGAGCTATACACAGCCCGGGAGCTGCAGAACTTCTAGAGAAACAACAGGGTTGAGATGCTCAGTCAAAAAGAAACTCTCCACACCCAAATTTGGGTTTCCATACAGCTCCGAGGAAAATTGGTGCATTTTCCAGGATCATACAAGTGCTGCTTCCATCATTTTTTTAGAGGTCTGAAGCAAAGCCCAACTGATGCACGCTAACGTTCACAACACTGTTAACCAAATGATCCCACATACATCAGAAAAACTAAATGACAAGGAAGTGAATATTATGTCCTTCTCAGTAACAAGATGGCTAAAGCAGATAACCTGGCAAAGTGTCATGTTTATAATGGAAATTTGCAGAGAATGTAACAGGAATTGTCAGAGATGAACAGATGAGTTAATGTTTTGCCTTTCCTCAAGTTAAAATTTGCACTGTTTCTAGGAAAGACATTTGCTGGGTTGTGGTTTTTTTTTTTATTTAAATCTTGGAAGGAGAAAGAAATTAAGCCAAAATTGTTTGGTTTTCAACGGGTCTTTGCAGCTCACCTAAAGGACAGTGTGGGAGCAGATGCCGGCAGGGACGGTGAGCTGCCCAAAGCCCCGTGCCGGCAGGACTCGCGCCCGGGGAGACCCTCCACTGCAGTGGTGCAGTGCTTTTCCCCCACCAGCCACTGTCTTCAACCTGCTCCCTGGCTTAGAGCTTCGAAACTTTGACAGCGTTGCCATATTTTTGAAATCACCACTGGTATTAATTCTTCAAGGTACTGAATTTTGCGCTGCCTGGCCCCAAAAAAATTTAAAAGCAGCTAGCCCTTCAACTGGACTACCAAAACCCACTTGTCCTCTTAAAAGCAAACGAGGGCTCACATGAAGAACAGGACTGACATACAGCTCGTTTCACAGACATCTGCAAGGAAGTGAATGGTTAAAAAAAACCCCATATTGCTGAATTCACACTCAGAAGTGAAGAACCCCACCTGCAGAGTCAGTCCGATCCCACCCAACTTGTCGCTCCTGAGGTTAAGCCTCCCAGTGACCCAGGACCCTGCGCAGGGTTTATTTTTTTTAAACAAGTTATACAACAGCCTTGGAAGTCCTTAGAAGAGCCTCTGCTTTTGTTTCTTTCTGAGAATTTGTTCTAGCACTTCTCAGCTCAGCCCGAGACAAGTTGTGACCACCTCCAAGTCAGAAAATTTATTTGGTGGAACCGATGGAACAGATTTGCCCCTGTCACACAATTTACTCCTTGAAAAGCCAAGTTACGCAAGCGCTTGTACCAGCACCTTATTATATCCCAGTGGACAAGCAAAGGGGCTCCTGCCTCTTTCTCCCAGTGAACTCCGGAGTGCTTGCCCACGCTCCTTGGTTGCTATGAGATTTTAAAGACAGTCTAAGCCTGCTGCCACCAAATGGGCCTTTAACACAATTCCTGCTCCGTAAGGCTCCTCATCTGCCAGTCCAGCCAAATGCCAAACGCACCACAGGCCACTGATCAGAGAAGGGCTCATCACTGCCGCCGCGATTAACTCCTTGTGAACTGCAGAGAAAACTTTATAACAACTAGGAGAGAAATAGCCCACCGTGAACCCTCCGCTGCTGCATCATCCCTCAGCCAAACAGATTATGTACTGTGGATGTTTTCCCTCCGGCCCCGCTAGCTTCTGGAACACAACGGATGATGCCTCCGCAATGTTAAATTGATTTGGAAAAACAGAGGGGTGGACATCAAAGGTCAGAATTTTTATAATGTTTAGGGCAAACACAGAAGCGCTTCTCATTCCAAGGTGGACTTTGAGAAGCTCTTACTCCCAATTTGCTTACTCCAGATTTTGAGAAGAGCTTTTCCCCCCTGTAAGTATATAAGCAGCATCTCTGGGAAGCACTCCATACACAACGAACTGACTCAGAAAAACCCCAAAGAAAAACCAGCCCTCGCCGAGCAGTGTGACCACGGCAAAGCAGCCGGGCCCGGCTGGCTCCCCGACACCCCCAGAGCCGACGGCGGAACCGAGGAAGGGATTCCAGCACTTTCGTTCTCACTCATGCCCTACCCTCAGCATCAGCACTAAATAAAATGAAAACAGCAGAAGAACCATTTAGGGGCCTGGAGCAGCACCGGTAAAGTCTTCATCCACAACAAACCAGCGCACTCCTGCGCCTGTGTGAATTTCGATAAAGCAGGTGCCTACGGCATCCCACAAAACCCCTTCTCATCAAAACCCAGGACAGCCGAGATGCTCAGAGAGGGCACAGTCACACTCAGGTGTCCCCGGAATCCCACCAGCAGCAGCTTAGCAGCAGCACAGAAACTCCCAGTGGGGGGTTCGCTGCCGGGACCCCACCGCGCTCCCACACCGCAGTCGGAGCCGCAGCGCCCAACCACGCTCTCTCGCCACCCGGGAGAGCAGGAGCTCCCGCGTTTTAGCTTCAGCGCAGGTTTAAAACCTGAGAGATGGCAAATCTTCAGCATAAGATTAATTTAGCCAGTTGGGTAACCCACAGGCATGCTGCTCCCTTTTCCTCCCCACCCCACCTCTTCGCACGTCCATTAAAAATGAAAAGGAAATTCACAGGCTTTTGTTGTTGTTGTTGTTGTTTAAATAACATTACAGGCTGTGACATAAACCAGCAAAGGCAGGAAATATGATCACGAGGGCAGTGCTCCATCCTCGGCTCCTGTCGCTGTGACTTTTTGGGGACTTGGCAAATGAATGAGTAAAGGAGACAGCCTGCGTGTTTTATGGAGTTGAACTGTAACATCCCTGTTAAGCAGCCAACTTACCATTTCTCTGCTCCGACATCCATAAATCTACCCAGCCACGGGGAACAAAGCTCTTCACATGAACTGGCTACACGTGAATCCCTGGGATTTGGCTACCTGGGCAAGCGACCAGCCCGCTGTGGTCTGCGGCACTCGCTGCTGCTTTTGTGGTATTCTCAAAGAAGTGGGAAATCGCCCGGTTTGGTAACACGACTTGGGAAGTTTTAACCCCACTGCTGCCCCACTCATGTTCGTTACAGCACCTGCTTTTCCAACAGCCCATTCCCAGAACTTCAAGTTCCCGCTCCTGGGGGGAAAATTGGCCACTTTAGGCTATAAAGAAACCCCGAACTTGACAAGGTGTCCTGGTTTGACAAACTCTGAAAGCCCAGCAATCGGGAAGCGAGTAGAAAGAATTCAGAGCCTCTCACCGAGTTTTGCTGCTGTAACCATTCCCGCAGAGATAATTAATCTCAAAACCTTGGAGCTCAAACTCACTTTTTGGAAGCTCATTCCTGGGTTAACACACCAAAGCGGCGTTAAGCACGAACACCAAGGAAAACCCCCGCACACCCCAGACTTCTCCCCTTCTCTCGCTGGATGCCCAGTTCCCTCCAGCACACCGTGCCACACACCAGGGATCGCTCCGAGCTCTCTTACCACTGCCATGAAACCACTACGGAGGAAACACTACACATAAATCTCTCCGGGAGGCATTTGTTCCCAGGCTCGCTGAGCCTGGAAATAACACGAGGAACTCATTCCACGCTGAGTCAGGGTCTGACGGCGGCTCCCGGACCAGCGGCGGTGGATCCGCTTCCTTCCCAGCGCACGTCACGGGCAGCAGAGCGAGTGAGCGACAGCCCAGCGCTGCCCCACAGGTTTCCTGTTTTCCCCAGCGCCGCTTCCCGAGACACGGTACGGGGAAACGGGGCTCCGGAGCCTGACACCGAGCTGCTGCAGGAATTAAACCCCCTGTTTTTCAAATGCTGCTAAGAGCCAGCCAGGAGCTGAAACCAAAACGAGCTGTTTCCTTTAACCTTCCCTGATACACGCAGGGAACGGCCTCTCCGCAGACTATCGCTCCCCCATCCAACCATCCCTACAGTGGGAAAATGGAGTGAGATTTGCCTGTGCATCCCGAGGGCTTCCCCCCTCGCATCCCGGAACTCCCATTGCTCAGCCCCATGCCCCAGTTGGGGCCACAGCAGGCGGGAGCTGCTGGTCCAGCCCTCGGGAAGCCCTCCCGGCCCCCCGAGCCAGCGTGGCGAGGCAGTGCCCACGTCCATGCTCCGCTCCTCCTGCCCGCACCCGCTCCTCTGAGCAGCCTCCCGCTCACACGGCTTTTTGCTGCTGTAGCTGTTCCCACAGAGGCTTCTGCTTGAGCAGAACCACCAACAACCAGTGCCCCCCCTTGCTACCACCAGCACCAGTGCCCACAGCTGGGCTGTGAGCCCGGCTCCAGTGTTGTGCGGCACCGGCACCCACCAGGAGAGCCCACGTCGCTCCCGGGAGCGGCTCCCGGCCGAGTCCGAGCAAAG
>VZSZ01006916.1:960490-1057254 GCA_013398815.1 Ibidorhyncha struthersii | reverse complement strand
CTCACCGCCGACGGCTGCGCGTCCCTGGGCGCCGGCACGGCTGGGCTGGGGCCGAGCGGTGATGGAGATGGAAGTACCCTCACCTGTGCCCTCAGCTGTCCCACATTTCTTGGGCCACAGCCTCCGGCCAGCTCGGGGGAGGATGGAGGCGATTGGCTTCTCTTCCCGGCTCCGACCCCTCGCACACAGTGCTGGTGGGGAGAGTGATGGAGTGATGCTTGAGCTCTCTGTTCCTCAGTTTCCCCGCCTATAAATGCAGTTGGCAACTCAGTTTTCTGCCAGGGCACCATCAGCAGAGCAAAAGCTGTGCAGGTGCTGCAGAGCCCCTGAAGCCACCGACCTCCGCGCCTCCTGGCCTGCCAAAACCACAGGGCCTATGGCCAGCTGGGACAGGGAGCCCCGAGACCACCCACTGCTGGTCACCAGGGGGTCTCTCTGTGGGACCGAGCAGCTCACCACAGAGCCACCACCTTGGCTTCACCCGCTAGTCTAGCACAAGTGTTTGAAAAATACCTGGAAGCTGTAGGGTACCCAAAGTGAGGAGCATCTTCAACCACCCCTGAGCCACACCGGTTATCTGCATTGGCCTACACAGGCTTGGGAACGCCCGCAAATAGGGAGGCAAAGCCATCCCCAGTGATGCAGCAGGACAGCACGGCTACACTGCTCCAAAACCCCACCAGCCCCACGGTCCAGCTAAGGCTGCCCCAGCGAGGCGGCACCGGAGCAATTTTGAGGAGTGCAACAGGTGGAGGGAATCAATAACATGATGGATTGCTGTCTTCCATTTCTTGTCAGCATAAGTTTTTTAACAATTTACTTGTTACGTATTGAAATATTTGTGAGAGAAAATTATAGCCGTCATCCCGTGCCTCTTTCACAACAAACCTAAGCGACTGAACCCACCTCATCTACTTTTGGAAAGCAGCGCCCAGGGCAGTTCCCCGCCAGCCCCTCTCACCTCCAGTGCAGTTAGCGTGGCCACAGAAGGGACCTCGCTGCACCTTCTCCTGGTTCATCTGATGGAGGGACACGCCTGACGCAGCGCTTGGTGCATGTTAGCAGGACCCTGCAAGAGTGGTTTTGAGGGGGAAAGATGCAATTGCTGTTAGTTTTGCTGTTCGCCCCGTGTACAGGGGTCAGGAGCCTCTCGCACGGGGATCCGGCAGGGAATGTCTTTGCATCCCACTGTGCAGCTCCAGATCCTGTGCTTTTCCCCCCTCCTGCGGGGCTGCAAACCAGAGCCTGCACTGCCCCCTCTCCAGGGAGAAAATGACAGGTTAGCTTTGCCTCTGTTCCTCCCTGTCCTCCCCATGCTCACCATCCCTCAGAAAAAGATTTCCCTTCCAATAGTGCCTGTATAACCATCAGTGGAGCAGGGGCACCCCTCCCTTCACATCCCAGCCCCACTGCCATGGAAAGGGTCCCCTCGACTTCACTGGAAGCTCTCGAGCGGGGGATTTTGACATCCTGAAAAGACACACAGGTTGCAGCTGTTTACCTCAGGAGAGGAAACAGAAGACACTCAGTGGATGGCAGCATTGGTTCCTCAGCAAGCTTTTCTCTTTCGCTGTTCTGTCCCTAATACATTTACTGTGTCATACATTCACGGCGAATGGCACTAAATCCTATTACAAATACCATCCTTGGTTAAGTGTGCATCCCACTAATGCAATTTCTCCCTTTGCAGAAAGCCATACAAGGCAGGTCAGAGTGTCTCAACAACCATTTCTCTCCTCTTTGCAGGACTGCATCCTGTCTTCTGTTTATTATTTATTGACGGTCAATTATGTTCCTGTATGGAGAGTCTGTCTCAAGCTAATTACAGGGTTGCAGCCCCGAGACCTGCAGCGTAGCTCATGCACAGGGCGTGTGAGCAAAGGGCTCTTCCAGCATGTGCGGAGCGAAACAAAGCAGGTGGAGGTTCACCTGGGTTTGCTCAGGTGATGGATGCGCCGCTGGGCTAATGACTTGTCTGTGTGCTTTAAATATTAGCGAGGCCTGTGCTGAAACAACTGCTGGAGAAATCCTTCTGGGGATATTTGCATTTACCTTTTCCTGAAAAGGGTGATAGGCCTAAGCCTTGGAATCAAAGTCTGGAGCCGAAAGAAAAGAAAGGACCTGCCTCTAAATCAATTAAATACATATGGTGACAAATGTATAGAGATGCACATACACGTAAGTGCACAGTCCTGTCCACAAAACTCCACACAACCTCTGCACACATGCGTATTACGCACACTCACAGCATCACCGCAGAGACACGGACTAAATAGGCAGGAGTGCAAATATGAGTCCCCGCCTGACGCTCCCCAGCGCCGTACACCCGGCGCTGGGGGACAGAAAGGGCCCTCGGCCCACGCTGGGGGACAGCAGCGTGGGATGCCCCTGGGGGCCAGCGGCTGCGTCCTCGGCAGCAGGGTCACCGACAGGGGCAAAGAAAGCGTGGGCAGCGCCGCTGTGGGTGCAGAGCCCCTCAGTGCGTCCCCCAGGGAGCTCTGAGCTGTGCCGCGAAGCAAACCAGGAGCTCAACAACCTTTAAACTCTGGCCACACAACTTCTCGTCCCCGTTTCCTCCAACACAGGGAGCTGCGCCGAGCGCTCCTTTCCTGCGGGGCAGGATCCGGACCGCAGATGACAAAGCAGTCTTTAAGCAGCTGGTGAAGCGAGGCATCAGTGAAAGATCGGTCTCTGTTTCTAGCCTGTGTATTCACAATTTCTCTCTGTCCTCATCTTTGATAAACTCCCTTGCTTCGGAGCGCAGGGGTCATGAATCTGTCTGAGCCGTGCGAAGCGACGAGCCTTTCAACCCTTCCAGCACCCGGCTCTTCATAGTCCCTAAAAGTCCTGGATAACGCGGCTTCGTACATTGCCTCTGGCGCTCCTCTCCGTGCCCGCAGATGCAGCAGGACCCGACGTCAGTATATGCTCCGCATTTGCCATTCCCAGGGTAATCAACCAGGTTCTGCTCTTCCGAATTTCGAAAGCAGGAAAAGATCCTTCTTCTTTTCCTCCCTTCCCCGTGTCCATTTAGGACAAGCCGCCGAGTTCAGGAAAGCACAGTCCAGGCCTCTGATCCGCAGCCAGGAGTGACTTGGAGCGGCTGCTGAAGCTGTGCGAGGGGAAGAGCACCATCTATAGGCACCATCATCTATAGGCACCATCTATAGGCACGGGCCGCCCGCCTGCGCCGAGCAGCACTCGACAGCGCAGACGCCAGCGGCTGACAGCTTCTAGTTACTCGCACCCTATCTACCCATGCAATATTCAGCAGAGCTAATAATTATTCAGCACTAATCACTACAATAGAAGAATCATAGGCAGTTATTTAGAAATGATTGTTTCCACTCAGTTATTACCTGTGACAGTGAAAGGAAATATCAAATAGTCAAACCCACATGTATATGGGAAGCTGAGTGAAAGATCAATGGGAATTTAACCAGCACTTTCTGCTATTCTTCCTCTTTAGAAGAACCTTGTCAAGTAATTTTTTTTTTCTCTCTTCTGTTCATAATACCTTCTTGGAAAATGAAAAAATGAAAAGGATTTTTCTTTCCCTAACACACCTTTATCCTTTCCCCTCCTCATATTTTCTCATAAATGTGAGCTTCGGTTCCCGCCTCTGTATCCCCTGGTTTGAACTGAGCTGAAATTAACTCAGAAAGATTTTTTTTCTTTCTAAAACAAACTCTGTTTTCATTAAGTGCAAGGGCAGGAGAACAGAAAGTCTCCGAATCCTGAGTTACAGAGTGTCTTGTTACTGTCAAAAACACAATTGCCGACAATGTCTGTGCTGAGGTTGTGTCAGAAATTCAAGGTGCAGACAATATGCCATTTTTAGTCATCTTCCTACAGCTAAGAACTGCCTCAGCTGAAAAGGGGGGGATCATCCAGGGAAGAGCACAAAAGTAAGCCTGCAAAGCTACTAGTAATATTTAGCGATTTTTAAAAAACACAACATGAGAACATTGGTCGTATTGGCCCATACCCAGAAGGTAACTGGATTGCCTTTTCCTGCCTCTTCCTGCGGCTCCACAGTGCGACCACTCAAGGTCTACACACCGCGCAGCTCCCACCTCTTTTTGTTAAAATAAATATTCTGCTGCATCCCTGTGTTGCACGCTCCTGTGGCTGCACATCGCCCTGCCAACGCGCCGCCAGCAGCAGGGAGAGCTTTTCCATCTCAGCCATACGCTAAGCAAAACGGTCCAGAAAAAGGTCATCCGAAGAGGTTGTCAGCTCCTGGTGGCGCTCCAGTCTGTTTTCAAAAGCATCACCACAGAGATTTGCGAGCCCATCGCCATCACGCAGAGCTGGGCAGAGGCACCAGGACAGACGCCGGGATCGGCGGGTGCCCAGGAGCGGGGGAGCAGGCTCCTTCCCCGGGGACGGGCCGTGGGGCTGGGCATCCATCCATCACTTCTGGAAGCGATACCCGTCCCAGCCGCTGGCCCGCGATCCAGCTGTGCTGCCTTGGCCCCCAGAGCGGCCCCTCCAGCTGCTGAAGCGACGCTCGAGGCCGGGAGCTGCTTCGCTGGAGCCTCGCAGGGCTGCGGGGGGCCGGGCTGCACCTCCACCCCTGGAGCGCGGCGGAGCGGGGTGAGCGATTACAGCCCCTTGAGTCGATTATCGACCCTCTCACGAAGGAGTCTCCGCACAGCCTTTGACGGGAAACAGAAGACCAGCGCTACTCCGGCCTGTCATGTTGAGAATTTACAGCTTCATGATTTCCTAAGGGCCAAATCCTGTTCTGACACGAGCGCGCCCGCTTCGCCATCGATCGGAGGCAGGTTCTCCAGCGGGGAAGGGACGTTCCCTGCTCGCGGGGTCACCCCTGAGCTGCGCACCAGCACCTGCTCATCTTCACTGGCCGAAGCAGATGCAGCAAAAGAGTTTGTGGGTTTTCCTGCCATTGGCTTTGCTCCATTGTTAATTATGTACTAATAACGCAGTTACAAACAAGCCCACTGTGCTTGAGGCGGCCTTTGAAGATATGCAGTCTGTGTTTGTTCTAGTAACAGGGGAAAAAGTCTTTATTGCACTGAACTGCAGAAACGCACGGGCCAAGGCACGTTATCCACCCTTATTCCAAGATGCTGGTGGCAAAGACGGTCCCGTTTCCCACCACCTCCATCCCAGGCTGTTGCTGGTGAGCCCTCTGGGCAGCTTTCGACGTTCTTAGCACCCTGGCTTGGGGAAGATTTGCAGAAATCGTCAAAAAGCACAGCAGGGCCCATTGCGACACAGATGCCCAGTGCTTAAGAGAGGGCTCTCCAAGGAGGAAGACTTTTAACAGTGAGCTGGAACTGCGGTTTTCCAAAACCTCTGCTCTAAATAACCTGCATCTGAGTTTCCTCAGGACCGGCCACAGTTTGTTTGCAGGGTTCCCGTTTCCCCAGTACACTGAAGGGGGCTCCTGGGGGAGAAGCATCTACAGAACTCAGTTACTCGTGTTGTGAAGCCTGAAAGGTGGTCGCTCTGATTAACAAGTAGTTTTAGCAATAAATCTCCCCAACACGCTCATTACAGCACGGTCATTGGAAATCTTTAGTTCCTGCATCATAAAGAAATGAGTACTTCAGGCTCCCTGTCCTAATGAACATAAAATACGGAGCGTATTGTCAAACGTGCTGTGGCTCTGCCTTTTTTGCTACAATAATCTTTTTAATTTTTCTGTAGACAGTGTGTATTACTGACAATGCAAAACTGAATTAAATGCAAACCTAAATTATTTAAAACCTTAATTTCATCTCTTTTTCCCCTCATCTGAGGAGACTGAGATTTTCTCCCACCGTAATGGGTGGGAGGGGGGTGGAGCTGGAAATCCTTTGATTTGTGGGTCTGTGAGTGTTAATCTGCTGCTGCGAATTCTGCAAAGCATTTTGTAAGTGACTAAGGAATGAGGAGCCTGAAGTCTGCTTATCGTTTCATACTCTTTTCAGTAATTCTTAGGACTTTTTTCAGGAAAGGGAGGGGAGGGAGACATTGGTAGTCAAATGCAAACTCTGAAGTTTATAGAAACTCCTTTCTCTTCAGGGACTTCAGCAGAAGTCAGAGAAAGGCAGAACAGGTACAGGTTCATTTTAAACATTCTCATTATCAGTCTTGACACAATCATGAAGAATACAGACTGCCAAAGGAAAAAAACAACAAAAAAAAGAATACTTCAAGAGCGCCGACCTTTTAATTTACCTCCTAATTTAACCAGTCACCTTTCCCTCTAAGCTGCTTCTCCAGGATCTCCTCCTAGCTCTCCCGGTGCGTACGTGCATGGGTGCGCCGGGCAGAGCCGTGCGAGGAAACCCCGGGTCCTCCCTCCGGGGAGATGCTCCGCTGCAGACCGGGCTGGCCGTGCGCCCAGCCTGACCCGCGGCTCCCCTCTCCCGCCTTCCCCCACCACATCTCCTCTGCAGAGCAGTCTGCCCCGAGTCAGGAAAGATGTATCAGAGGGAGCGATTTATTTCATGTGTGTGAGTGATTATTGCAGAAAGGTCTTCGGTTTAATTGATGTATTGGATCACGTATGATAAGTGTATCCAGGGAGTTTTCACATCACAGGCAGATGTATAGAGAGGGACCTCCTCTGGTTCCTTTCTTTGCCTCAATACCCAGCAAGGGGCCCAGGAATATTGGGGGATTAATGTCACAACAGAGGGAAAAAGTCTGCCATTCAATCTATTTCAACATTTTATTTCACCAGTGCACCAATTAAACATTCCCTGTCTGAAGAAATCACGGATTAAAGCAATAGCAATGCTGAAAAAAAAAAAATCTCTTTGGAGATGTGTCTATGGACGGATCTTTTCTCTCAAATGATCAAGGAAAATATATGAAATTGAAAAAAAAGGCCTCTTAGAAGTAAACTTTAGGGCTATGTGAATAATTTCTCCCTTCCTTGTCTGTGCTCCCTTTCATGAGCTTCTTTTACTTTCACTGGCACCTTCTCCCTTGCAGCCCATTTGCATTGCCTTAATTAACGGGAGCTGGCAGCGACGGCAGCTCCGCCGACGGCCGCCTACTGCCCTCGGTGGGGTCTGGCTGAAGCACTTCAGACGCTGGGCCAAGCACTCAGGTCTGGGAGAAGTGGGTGACCCCACGCTCCGCTCCAGCGCTCGCAGTCCTAGCTCACCCTGGGATCAAACCTACGCCCACAAACCAAGGCAGTCCACGTCAGCTTACACCAAGACCAGGAGAAAACACCGGGATTCCTCCAGCGAGAGCCCTGAGAGCTCTCCCAGGCGGTCTCTGCTGAGCTGGTGGTGTCTCGGCAAGCTGGTCTGCTTTTCAACAGTTTCCTTCTCACTTGAGAAGGACCAAAAGAACCATTTTTTTCTCCCAAAAGGCCACTCAAGTTGGTGGTGATGGCACCTCCCTGGTGCCAGCCTGGCGGGCAGCGTAGCCTTGCTGATTGGGAGCTGTGATGAAGTACTGGAGAATAAAAAAAGAATAAAATGCCTGGCCAAACCCTGTGTTACTCTTGCTCCGTGACTGACACCAGAAACGGTACCATGTGGTTCGCAAGCTGTGCACCTGCTGGTCATCTCTTTATGCAAAGCAACTCACGATTTCAAAATGATAGGAACAGACTAGTCAAAAAAGACTCAAAAAAAGAGGAGACCAAGCATATTATTTTTCCCAACTCCATGGCTGTGCCAAGACCTACTTCCAGCTCCTCTCTATTTATTTGGATAAGTGGAAGGTTTAAAAGAGAAAGTTTTCCTTGGCAAATATGTATTGGCAGCAGAATCGGACCAGTTAAGCACACCCAGCCCAGACAAAAGGAGAAGACTGTTTCTAATTACAAACACTCGTATTTTTCTATTCCATGGTTTCTGATGTTGCTCGGGCCAGAGGTTTAACTCAGGGAGAGAGGAAAAGGGGCAGGGGGAAACCAAATATGCAGATGTGCCAATATCTGAGCGACATCTCTGAATTCCTCAGGACCTCTGGCACCGCAGCATCCTCAGGCTCTGCCTCTCATGGCATTTTCAGGGCGTGAATCATTTCAAGCTACTCATGGTGACTCCAAAAACACGTTTTAGAGCCCATTTCTCCGTCCGATGGGGTAATTCCCCTGCAAGAAGAGCCCTCACCTCGTGTTCGGCCATCCAGGCGCTGGTCCAGGAGCCCTCGTGCCCCTCGCAGGTGGCGCCAGCAGGTTTCCCATGACGGTATGACCCTTCCCGCTCCCGCTCTCAGGATGCAGAGAAGAACAGAACTCCTTTGCAGAACTCCGTAGCCTAGAAGTAATTCAAACTAAATTTAAATACAAAGAGATTTCAGCAGACTATCCAAGATTATTTTATTATTTATTTCTTCTGCGGTGTTGGACACTAAATGGGAGAGACACTGGGCAGCCATTCGGCAGTTATGGCTCTTGCCACAAACAAGTAAGAATTTACTTTGTGTTATAGAGGCTTTAGGAGAATTACCCCAACGTGCTGCAGCGAATGTTTCATGGGAGAATCCGTGTGGGTCTATATTCTGCATTGGTAAGCTCTGGGCTGTACTTCATTGCAAGATATTTCTTACCCTGAAAGAGCAGGAAGAAAAAAAAAGTCAGAAGAGACTACACCACCATCCCTCGCAAGCAATAAAGAAACATAAGTCATTAACAAATCTAAACAAAAATAATAAAACAGAGCCAGAAAAACTGAATGTGCTTAACACTGAAGAACAAAAGGAAGGGGAACCATTTGTTACCTAATAAAGGAACTGGAAAAGAAAGTCTTTGACGGTAAGGGAGGACGATTTGCTCTCATGGGCCAGTGAACATCCAAATATATACAAGCTGTTCGCAGCAGACTGATTGCAGCTAGGCCATAATGCTATTGTACATGCTCTGGAAAAAAAAAAAGGCGAAAAAACACTACCACAGAGAGGTACTTCAGAAATAGATCACGGTCTTTTCATTAAAACAGATTATTTTAGTGAAATCTATTTTTCCCCTCTCTTTATTGCCATGTTTTCTTTTATGTTAATTTTGCGTCTGTTTAAAGTTGAATTCCTTGATCTGCAACATCTTTAGCTTTAATTTTTTTCTCTTCTCCTCTTACCAGTGAAATGAATTCAAATCATTTGCATTTATTGCAGAGAACATACAGCCTCATCTGTAGCCTTTAGTCTGACTGAATTGCTTTTCTGCTTCACAAGGCACACAGTGTAAGCTGGAGCATGCCCCCTCGCCACTCCGCTACAGCCAGAAATAATCTAGTTGGCACTTCCATGTTTCCGTCATATTTATCATATTGATCAGATATGAAATAAATAAGCAAAATTACATTATTGGAAGCAATGATCTGATGAACCTATGGACCAAATCAATCATTTGGCAGAGACTTAAAAAAAAAGCAGCAGCTTGCTCTCAACCATTTCCAAAGTCAATTTTCCTTACAAATAGGTTTCTCATCAACCTAAGCACCCTAGAGAGAGAACGTGTCCTTCCACTAGACCGCCTTTGAAACTAGGTGTGTTATATACAGATGCTACGCCAAATCTAACTTCTTTGGAAGTACATACATCCATTTCTTTAATTAACTTTAAAATCTTCTTTTAAAAATATTGTATTCATTTCATGGATTTAGCTTAAAGAGACCCAAAACACTCAGGGGGAATCATGATACACGGAAACAGAGCTGGCTTCAGACTAGGTCTATTTATTTAAATAAATTTGTAAAAACTATGACTGTAAATACAGAGAATTTTCTCAGCTTGTATTACATTATCATCTCTTGTGCTACAGGAACAACATTCTTCCTGCAATCCTATATGGAACCAGGGGAAGGAAGTCGGAGACCCGAACTCAGACAACGTGAAAACTGACCTCAGCAAATACATCATGACGAGGTCAAGCTTGCTCCAAGCGGTCCTCTGCGGCTCTAAAGCCCCAAGTGCTCCATTTCTCCACCAAATTCCCGCTCCACAGCCTCTCCCTTGGAGAAACCGGCTCTGGAGCAGAGAAGAGGGAAACCGCTAGGAGAGATTTCAAAGGACGGCAGGGGAACCCCGACACGGCGGTGGATCCCCAACGAGAAAACACACTAAAGCTGCGTTACGTTAAGCACAGGCATCCTGTTATCTCCAGCCTCGGTAAATAGAGATGGACTTGGGGACGTGCCCGAGGGCGCTGCAATTAGGGCGAACACGGAGAGGCGGAGGCACAGCGAGGAGGGTGATGACTGCCCAGAGCATCGCCACTAGCGGGGACCCAGCGGGCGGCCGATGCTGTCGAGGGGCAGCGCGCAGGCTGGGGCTGGTCCTTTCCCAATTCCTCCAGCAGCTTTATCAGCAGCAGCAGATGCTGCTGCAGTCAGATGGAAACAACACAAGGAACTTTCCACATGGCGTCTAGTCAAAGAGAAAAAAGAGGATCTGCTAGAGGCTGGCTGGGGATGCGGGGGAATCTCACTGCGGGAGGCAGCCGCAGCTATTCTCAGGTCAAACTTTCGCTGCTGCAGTGCCACGTACGCCGCGGTCCCAGAGCACTTCGGGTGCAGCACGAGGTCCTGGCTGTACCTCTCCAGCTGAGAGCTGTTGTATCTGTTTTATTGACAGAGAAGCAAAAGATTGAGGCGGGGAAGTGACAGCAGGAGGGGATGCAGGCAGGAGAAAAACCTGAAAGTCGTGGCAATAATCTCATTGCATGTTCTGTACTTGTAATCTGTCTAATGCCACAGATTCACGTTTCCTATAACTTCCAAGTTGACATGTTTAGCAGTAGCATTCACAATACCTCAAGTGGCAATATCTTGATCTTAATCCTTCTTTCCTCTCTGTCCCTCTAAACCCGGAGTATCGACCAGTGAACCACGCCAGACCCGTTACAGCGTCACCGAGACCCAAACCCTCTGCCCTGGTGCCCACCTCCCACGAATGACCTCGGTTCCCTTCTCATACAGTCCACAGTGGAGAAGAATTTCATGAGAAATCAGCTTGACTGGGGAAAGATTCAAACTTATTGATTCCAGTATCAGACGTAGCTGTAATTAAACACCACGTAGGCTGTGGACTGGTTGTCTGCCCTTGGGTTCGTTCCGTGAATAACCTGCAGACGGACAGACTGCTCCCCTAGTTGTGACTGCTGTCTTGTGGAGTGTGAATAAATTAATCAAGCCTACCTCGCTCTGCAAGAAAGCCAATCAAGCTGGCTTTTCAAAGTATAACTGCTATAAACCCTGCATAAAAAGGGAAAAATACAGCTGGGACATACGCATAGGCTTTTTAACAGCTGTTTGTAAATACGTCTAATAATTCATCCTGTCAACATGCTCACTTTTCCATTACAAGGAAATATTCATAAATGGTATTCCCAGTGCTGATGGATCCATTTCCTTAATGAAATACACATAGTTTACTTTACAAAGTTTAATTGTTCGAAGAACGGGTGTCAGGTTTCTTTGTTCGACCTGCGGTACTGAAATCCTTCCAGCTCACATGTACAACAAGTAAAGAAGTTAATGGAGTTTTTGCAGCAGTGGCTTAGTAGCTAAGCCACCTTTAAGCAATAATCCCAGCAAATATAGATGGAGATGCTGGAATCTCCTGCCTTCTAGGAGTACAGATGTTAAGTGATATGAAATTCAGTCCCACTAATTGACTGAGCAGGGCATTTCTATAGGGAACGCCTATAGCATTGAAATCAAGTCATTGATTATATCTCTCAGATATGAATGTCTGCAGCAGGACTGCGCAGCGAGAAACGCTGAGCTGCAAAAGGAACAAACTGCATGAGACGTCATCGGGGCCGCGCAGGGATGGGGTAACAGCATCGTATGGGGTTACGGGGGCTAAATCGGCATATCAATAACCCGCACACCAAATTTCTCATGTTTGTCAGCTTCCACCTTTCACACATCCAATTTGTGATAAACCGAAGGCTGAAGTTGCTGGAGTGTCTCTGTAGCGTTGACACCGAGGTAGCAGAGGAGAGCTCTGCATTTTCCCACCAGCAAGGTGCCTGAATCTCATGAGGGACCTCAGACCATGTAAAACCATCCCCAAACGGGGCACGGCGCAGAACGGAACGTGCATTTCAGCAAACGAATTGCCACGCACAGGACCCGCGCACTGCAAAGCCCGTTTCTGTTAGCACTCCCGGCTAACGCGGCTCTCAGCGTGTGCGCCTTCCCGAAGATGGAAATGGTAAGCTGTGTGCACACACTACTAATGATCTAATCTGACCCCAAACAAATGGAGAGACATTTAAATCAAAGCCTGAAATACATCGCTGAGCCAACCGTGGTGGTGTGATTTTGAGAGACATTCAGAAATGTTACTGAAAGCTAAACAAACTCGTTTAAGCATGATCTCTCTCTCCTTCTGTATGCTAATATGGAAAATGGAAAGTAGCCTAGAAAATATTGTAAGCTTTCGACAGCAGGCGGGAGGGTTAGCTGGATGCCAATACTTAAACACGATCCATCATTCCTGGGAGCGTGTAAGCAGATCTCCCCGCACGCCACAGCAACTCTACGTTACTGAAGTTTCTCCAGTTATGTAAAATTAAGTTAAAGACTTACTACTGACAGTCTGTGAGGTGTATGAGCGGGGCATGGGTACAACGGATTCCTCATTAAAATGAAATATTAATGCTTTAAATCAAATCCTGACCACAGCATTTCCCGGTGCTGTTCATGGCCTCCTAGCTGGACTCCTGGAAAGGTCTTATATCACATAGAGATTTTGCTCCATGAAGTTCCAACTACAGTCAAAAGAAAACATGATTTTTTTTTTTCCCCCTGAATTTTTGTTGTTTCATGGTATTTCATGCTGGAGATGACTGGTAGCGGAATAGGTCCAAAAATGTGCTGGGATCTTGTAGATACAAGATAAGAACGATATAGAAATATAAGTTGGTTCTTTCCTGCAAACTGCATGTTCCCCACCTTGGGGCAGGCTCAGAAAGGGGTGAAAGCCATACGGCACATCCACGTTCCTCTCGTCCCGTCTCCTCTGCGCCAGGATCAGCGAGTCCACGTCGTGGTTCCCTCCCGCAGCGAGACCCAAGAGCCTCGCCGTACAGTGACAACCATGAAGCGCCTAAATAGGCACAGATTAGTTACAGTATTTAATCAATTTGTGTAACGTTCACAGAGCTGTGAAAAGCCTCAGTGACGCTCTTGGGCACGCGAGTCGTTTTAAGGTACTTTTCAGCCAAACACAAGGGTTGGTGACAGAGGCCGCCTGAGGAGCGACCGTGCGGGACGTGATGCTGGAGGAGCGTTCCTCCGGCCCCGGCTGCTGGGGGAGAAGGAAGGTGTCCCACAGCACATCAGTTTGTCACGATGGTAAGTTTAGCACGGGGAGACCTACGCTGCAGGTACAGGGGGATGTTCCTCCGCCAGCAAATCGATATTCATGTGCTGGAACTGTGCTCCTGGGGAACGTTCCCCACAGACGGTGGAGAAGCTGCACAGACCCTGCCCGGGGGTGACTCTGCCCCCGATGGGGTCCGGCCACATCGTCCCCCTGCTCGGCACCGCCTGCGCTGTGTGGGTCCAGCCCTTCGGCGAGAACGGGAGAGGTGATGGAGGAGCATCCCCGCACAGCCCGCGGACTCGCTGCTAACGGGGTCGGCAGCGGGAGGGGAAGGGCTCGAAGCCTCTGCAGGAAAAAAGGCCAGAGGGCTGTGTATTAACCAGCACGGCGGTTTTGTCGGGGAATAGAGGTCTGTTTGTTTTTACTTCTGTCTGACTCCAGCAAAGCAGAAGCTGATCATATGTGAAAGAGCCAGGATTTGAACAAGATCTCAGACAATAAAAAGGGCAAGGCAGAGGACCCTGCAGGAGGAAGACTGATGCGGCGTTATTCCCAGATGCCCGAACGGAGGCATTCTCTGCTGCTTCAGATGTTAAGGTCAGAGTAGGATAGATAACAGAATCTCCTTTTAAACCTCGTAAGGTGAGTGACCCTCGTGTAGTCCCTCTCTGAAGGGGACGGACTATTCTGCTACGCGCCCTCACAGAAGTACCTAGCAGAAGAGAGGCTTCATCCCTTTGAAAAAAAAATCAAGCTGCAAAGGCTGGCTCTGCTCAGGTTTCCAAAAAAGGGGTGTGGGATCTTCCCAGGACCTGGCTCCCAGCCCGCCACAGCGAAGCTGGCTGTGAAGCAAGGCGCTGCTCACAGCACTGCCGTCCCGCAGCCCAGACGCTCCGGCTACAGCCTGAAATAAAGGCTCCAGCTCACATATTTTTGAAAAAGAAGCGCTGTTTAACACAACCAGCGCAGGAGGCAACCTTGGCTGAAAGAACCGAGCAATCCTCCACCACCGACTGCAGCGACAGATGCCGCTTGCTCTGCCTCCGTGCAACGGTTTGTAGAACCCGGCGCGGGAGCTCCCGCCTGCCAGCGCCCGCAGCCCGCCAGGCAGCCCAGAGAAACAGCCTACCTCCCTCTCCCCCTGCTCTTACCCTTTCGTCCCGTTCCTCTATGCTAACGTGACGCCAACCTGCAGAAATAAAGCGCGGCTGGTGATTCACGGAGCAATAGGGGAAAAAAAGAAGCCCACAGGCGCTCTCCGGTCTGGGCTCCCAGATCGTCATACGACGCAGCCACCAAGATAAACACATGCTAACGCTTGACTGGGTGAGAGCGTCTGACAAGATGGGTTTTTAAGCCAAAAAGCGTACCTGTTAACATAAATCCTGCCAGCTCTGTGTGATCTTCAGAGCCCCTCCCCGAACAGCCCCCCCTGCTACGCAGGGCAGCAGAAGCTCTCCCAGCCCCGCAGCCCCGTGTCCCCGCAGCCCCACGTTCCTGCAGCCCCGTGTCCCCGCAGCCCAAGGACTCTCCATCTGCTACTGGAGTACAGAGTCACAATTTGGTTCCATCTGAAAAAGGACTTTCAGGCTCCGATCTGACCTTCAGGCTCATTCTGAGGCAAAAGACAAAGGGCGGGAATAACAGAGACTGATCATTTTTGCCTTCATTAGGTGGGCACATAAAGCTTCGTTAGGTTTACACAGGGAGTTAGTAAAGCCCTCCAAGTGCCTGAGCACTTTTGTCAATCTGTCCCCAAATATCAGACTCTGCTGTAGGCAAATGCTGCAATTTCCCAAAGAACCTTTTCATCCATTTTTTATATGGCTCAGTTTCTTCAAAGGCAGACTGGGGCTGGCTGTGAGAAGGGAAACTAATATTTCACTTTCATTCTGTTGCATTTTAATACTGCAGTTTGGCACCTGGCTGAATGCTGCCCCAGTTTGCCAGGGAAGACATCAGGAGTCAGTGGGTAACTGAGATCCGAGCCATTAGTGCACAAAAGGACAAAATCTGGTTAACTATATTAAAAGGCTCTTCAAATTTTTTCCTTTTTATTTTAAAATCAAACTTGCTGTTTGATCCTTCCCATACCATCAAGTAGTTGTCCCATTTGAAAGAGGCAGGCAGTTAATTAAGAGCTATTTTCTTTTACTCTCCAGGGAAGAAGGAACGAACCAAGCACTGAAATGTTTAGAATGGTGATCATATGATTTACATAATTTAGCTTAATTTCCTTGGGACTTTAGGAGGGCTGACCGATGACCAGTCTCCACCAGGAAAGGATTCATCTAAGGTAAAGCAAGGATAACGCTGGTAGAAGGGTTTATCTTTTTTGGCTCTGCTTCCGTATAAATTATTGTTCAGTCTGGCATCGTATCATATCAAAAGACAGACGTGGCGAGCACACTACCCAAACAGAGGATTATGACAGCGGCGACTGGCAACGCAGTTTGGCAAGCTGCAGCCACGCCGCCCTGCTCCGCGCCGCCACATCAGCCGCGCCGTGGGTCCTGGTTCCAGCGTGCCCACGCCTTTGCAAATGCCGCTGGCACCCGGTATCGCGTGCGCGTTGGCCTCGCGGGAAAACGAACGATGAGAGCCTCACTGGCTGTGGGTAATCCAGCTCCGCTGACTTCAATGCCAATGGAGGATCCGTCCCCGTAGGAGCAAACCCAGGAGCAGCCAAAACCCTCACTCCAGAGATGCTCGGGCTGGGCTGCGGTGTGCACTGCTGCTGCGGGCAGGGAAAAGGTGGATTTGGTGTAAGGGATTAAAAAGTTCACAGCGAGCTCCTCTGAGCCTCGCAGCTCTGTTACAGGTTTCCCACTTTCTGTCTTGGAAAGCTGGGTGTCTCCAACAAGATGGTGTTTAATCAAAACAAAGCCTCACCATGAGACTTCAGCCCCAAGAGGACACAGGAGCTAATTAGAGTTTTGGTCAATCTGCAATTTTTTTTCCCCTAATATGATTTTGTTAATTTCATGTAGACTTTCAGTTGTGGGTAGTGTGTCAATCTGGGAGGAGATCTTCTAGCAGATAAGCTATTTCATCATTAAAAAAAAAAATTGACTTCATTTCTGGCTTGTGTAATAGTTTAGATTAATGTCCTATCTCTTCAGTTCAGGAACCGCAATTTAAACCCTTTCCTGTTAAACTCGATCAAGAAAGAATCCAGCCTGGTCCTGGTACAGAAATTAGTCCGTACAGTCTACGTTGTTAAATATTAATTTTACCTGATGGTTCCTCAAAGCTGAGTGAAACACAGCCAGGAGCTGTGCAGAGCCCTCCTCCCCGCCTCGGCCCTCCTCTGCTCTCACCGTTCTTTTCTCATCTTCATCACTTCTCATTTCTGTTCATTTATTTTAAAATGTTTTGGTTTTAATTAAACCCATAAGCAGGTACAAATAACACAAAGAAAGGTAAGATTAGAGTCTGTTACCTACTAAGTATAGTCGGGATGAGATATTTTAGATAAACGAGCAGAGCGCAGCACAGCTACAGAGTCCATCATACTGTAATTAATTCAGCAACAGGGTTACACCCCGGGTGGGTTTTCACATTCGGCTTTTCTTTGTGGCACAAATTTGTTACCTCTTTCCTCCCTCACATTGACTTCAACTCTGAGCAAAATAAATCTTACTTGACCAGAGTGTTGTTTCCACCTTTGCACAGAATTTATTTCTCCTGCCTTTCCGATCAGCATCACCACAGGCTTCAAGCACGTGGCTGTGAATCCGCGTTCTTGATTTTTATTGCTGCCTCCATCCCTGACATCTGACTTATGATGGGCCGAGAGGGACTTCTCCATTCTCATCCTCAGCTTGTTCTCTTGTAAAATGAATTCTAATTAATAAACGTCGGTATGTCAGCTTGAGTTCCTCAGAAGGAAGGCAGTAAAGATCTACAAGGTGTCATTAATTTAGAATTAGTTTCAGAGACATCATTTCTTTAACTTTATAACTGTCTATCCCTTCACCAATCCATCTCTACACAATTTTACCTTGTGATCATTTACCAAAATATCCTAGAGGTTGTTATATTTTAAGCCTTTTCCATTTTTCTTTGTGGTTGCTCTGATTTAGGCTATGGACTCTTGGGGAAGACACATTTACCAGGCTGTGACCTCACTTGCTGTCAGGCAAGAGGTCGTCGCCGTTAACCCTGCAAGGGCTACAGCAAGATACAGTCCTCTGCAGCCAGGCAGCATACGGTGATTGTTGTTTTTATCAAAATCCTGATCTATAATTCATCTTAAAATGCTTTCCCTCCTTGTCACTCCCCTTATGAATCCCTCCAAGAACACTACCGTATGTATATTTAATTGGGAACCGGAGAAGTGCTCGTGTTCAAGGTGAATAAAGAGCAGAGGACAAGAAAAACTGAAGCACACAAATTCTCACACTTTTTTCCCAGACTTGCCTAAACCAAAGCAATAGGATGGGAAATCATCACACTACTGCAAATAAACAAAACCCCGACGAAAGTTGCTAACGTTAAATAGGTAAAACGGTGGTGTAAGAGCCTGTTGTAGCAATTCCCTTTTATAGAAGGTTACAGCACTCTCAGAGCCTATGTTGCTGCTATTTTCCCTGCTTTTGAACACGACCTTCCGGTTTGTTTTTATTTGGTTTTAATAAACAGGGTTTAGGAAAATAAATAAAAACATTTCATAGAAAGTTTGGTATCCGGAGAAGCTGCTCATGTATTAAAAAGGGATGATCTATTGACTGCAGATTGGCAGATCCTTTTGCAGAAAACCACCCAACTCCCTCCAACATTCTCCCTCTGCCCCCAGCTAGTGGGAAATGCCTTTTGTTGAGTTAATGCTGAGATTCAGAATACTTTTTTTTTTGAAAAAATGACATCCCCTCCCTCTAGTTCCTAGACAGACTGTTCTTTGGAATTGGCAAATTCCTGGAAAACAAAACCCACAAACCCCAAAGAACCCTGCCCTCCCTGCAAGGCAGTGCCCACGGCAGCTCCAGGGGGTTTGTTTTCACAATTCCGCACAAGCGAACGATTCTGCCAGCAAGACCAGGGGAGAAGCCAGGGGACCCGAGAGAACGGAAAGCTGCGCTGCCCTGGGCTTCTGTCATTTGGAAGGGCAAAATTACAACCCGATGTGTAGGCGTGAAGCGGGGGGTCCCGAAGCCCTTCTCCCACGGTGTGGGCTCCGTGGTCCGTCCCTGGTCAGAGCGGGTCTGCAGCCGAGGGAAGGCCACGAGCAGGACCCGGAGCACGGCGGCTTTGCCGGGAGCGGATCTGCTCAGCAAAACCCAGCAGCCTCCAGACGTTTTGTTAATTGTTTTGTTGTTTTTATCATTTTGCATGTTTATTTCTCTTTGGCAAAGCAGTTCTGGGGACAGCTGCAGGCCGTGGAACATCTCACATGGCCGTGCTCCATCCTGCCACGCGGAGGACGACCTTCGGGAAACCAGGCGGCACAAGCCTCCGAGCGGTTCTGTTTAATGAGAGAAAAATTGATGCTCTCATGTCTCTTCAGTTGAGAGCTCTCCTCAGGGGGCTTCATCTCCGCTTCTCCAGGAAGAAAATCAGAAGAGTGGGAGGGGTGCTGGGGATACACGTGCTCCTGCCAATATTCAGAGGTTACAAAAATCTTTACAAGAGGAAATGCCCAAAGCACTTGTGCTCGCTCCGTGTAGCGGGGACAGCAACACCTCCTTCACCCTACCCCTCCTTTTTATCTTTTGTCCTCTTCTTTTTCTATCTCACATTCTCCTCTGTCCTTTCTCCTTCCCACTGTCTCCATGCCTCCTACACTCCGAGTCCTCACAAACAAAATTTTTCTCCTTGCCAGTTTTGGAGATTAAGTTTCCCAGCCAACTCCCAGGGAGAGAGGGAAATGGGAAACGCACCCAACAGGGATGTGACAATGTTAATAGGAAGACAAGTCACTCACGCAGCCTGCCACCGGCGCTCTGCCGCATTGCCCTTTCCTGCTTGACCCTATCTCATCTTCGGAATTTAAAACAACTTAAGACCATGTAGCATAAATGTATGCCTAATCTCATTACACTAATAATTCATAGGTCTTGATCTGCAGGAGTTTTGCAGATAAATGGGGAGAGTTTTATAAAAGTGCCCATCATCTTTAAGAAGTCGCATTTGGAACGTGTCTGCCAGATCATCCTTCTGGCAACGACGGCTCTTAACCCGTGCCACGGGGCTTCATCCTTTTAAATGTCACATTTTAAAGCCCCCTTGAACTAAAGCAGCAATCAGACGGCACCTGGGTTAGTGTGCTGGCGAGAGCGGCGTGCAGCTGTGCGGGGCGAGACCCAGAGCTTCCTTGGGATGCTCCGAGGCGTTTTGCTCACGCTTTGTTGTACATTTTATTCCCCAGTTCTCTATTCTCTTTTTTGTTTTTTTTCAGGAAACAGATTATTACCACATCAAAAATTACCTGTATAGGGAAAACACAGACCTTTACCGTATGTTTCTCATGATTTCTGTGCTGAAAGCCAGGCTGAAATTCTCCAGCGGGCAGTGAAACCCGGGGTTTGGGAGGAGGCACTTGGGGCTCCCGGTTTGGGACCTGGCTGATTGCTGCTGCTCAGAGGGATTTCTGTTACTGCAATTATACAAAAACACCTTAAGCCATTCCGGAAATGTGAGCCTATAAATTTAAAAGGTTGAAACAAGACTGAAGGACACTCAGCATGTACCAGAAATACCTAGAGAGACCTTTTTTGAAAGCTGATGCGTCCACTGGGGCTTCTCCTCTGTCGCGGTCCCCAGCCCAGACCCATTCGTACCAGCGGGGAGCATTTGCTTTGGCTGCGCAGCAACGCCTTCACGAGACGCAAGCGCTGTGCTGAGTTGAGCAATTTGAAACTTTCCTTGCTGCTCATGGTTTTCGCGCTGCAGTTCCCCCCGTCAGGGATGACGGTTACGGGGCTGTTCCCGCGTGGGCTGTACCGCTCTCCGGGACCGTCTCTGGAGCGATGCCGCACGGTTTGCTCAACACATTGCTCAGTTATTTGTTGGCTTTACAGAAGCAGGAGCTAAATCCCGTTCTAACATTCGGACACACATGTAGTACAACTGGTGTCACGTAACTGCTGCACAGATAAGGCAAAATCTCAGCAATTATCCTGGCCTGAGCCGAGACCAGTCACCGACTGCAGAGTTACGGGATCCATGGTAATTTGCGTTGCCTGGAGATCGGGGAGTTTTGTCTGACTCAGAACCAGACAAATATTGAACAAACAGCTCAGGAATTGTCCCAGTAGGTGGGAATTATATTACAACCAAGCTCATAAAAATGTAGATATTAGTAATGGGAAAGCTGCTAGATTTTTTTTCCCATTTTAGCCTCCCAGTCCTAGCCCCGGATGGTTCTCAAATGCCTTTGGCTAGCATGATGCGTTCGTCTGTATGTGTATGGCCACTTCCCACACAAGCCAGCCGAATCCCAACTTGTGGAAACACACAAATACAAAAGCAGTCAACCTACCCAAAGAAACAATTAAAAACTAATGTTATTAGCCTACATTAAAACAGGGTAAGGCTCAGAAATGAAGGAGAAATTGCTTTGCATTAGTTTCTCTGCATGTCATCCTGTTCCTAGCAGGGTTTTAATAATAACCATACTTATTTGAATAGTTTGCTGATCGCACTCATCAATCCTAAAATGCAGCCTCCTGCCAGAAGAATTTATAACCCTTTTAACACGATCTGACATTGGAACGCATTCAGACTCGTGCGAGGAGGAACAGGCGGCAGTGCCCTGGGCAGGGGTGTTGGCTGCCACCGCCACCAGCAGCCTCGGGGACACACAGTCCTCTTCCAACGGCAGAGAGGACGGGAGCCAGGCATGCTCGTGAGGAACAGCGATGGTTACACCCGTGGTTACCTTCCGGGAGGCAACAGCAGAGAAACGGAATAAACTGTAAAAAAAAAAACAACCAAAAACCCACACCAAACCAAACCCAGATTTCTGTTGTTGTTTTTGAGAGTTTGCCTGTTTTCTTGGCGAAGACTTCACAGGCAGCAGAACATTTTCAGGCTCTTTATTACACACAAAATACTCCTGGGAAATGGATAAAAAAGGAATATTTTTGCTCTTAAACTTTAGTTCCTTCTTAAATGATGCCAGTATAGCACAAAAATATAGGAGAATGGCTGCAGATTAAAAAAAAAAAGAAAAAAGAAGTGGCTGTGTGCAGACCTGGAAGCAGTCCCTGGCTCCAGGGACAGCATAAGCATTATATCACCCCATCACATATACCCAGAATTACTCGTCCCTGTTGGCTTTTTTCTCCCTCTTAATCCTTTTCTGCAGCTTTACTGTGTTCTTTACTTTCTCTTTATTATTTCCGGGGGCTTGAGTCAAGTTTTCAGTCAGGCTTTAAAATGCCTTATACTTTTTGTGCCTGTAAGATCTGGAAACCAACAAATGCCAGAATAAAGCTATTCGGACTCTGGAGGAGCCATTTGCAGGGGTAATTAGACACTCACAGCTGCAACTGATCCCAATCACGTTCCCAAGTAGTTGCAAGGAAAAATATTAATCCCCTGATGGTCTGTATGCGCTGAGGTTCTGCACCAAATTGGGATATTCACACCTCAAGGTATTTCTGTTGGAGAAGGCTCTCACCTCAAACCCGATGAAGTCAGTAAGATCATTTTAATGAGCTCTCAGTCTACGCCGTGGGGCACCTGCTCGCGGCTCAGAGAGGCGCCTGGTTGCATGGCTGGGCCAGATGCCGTTAAATAACCCCGGGTTTAAATCGTTTAGGACGGTGCGGTAGGGTCTCCCTGAACTCAGCACTGCAGCAAATGCTGATTTTTTTAAATCCATACAGTGCGGTGACTCGTGCAGGAGTGGGCACCACCGGCAGCCCCTTCCTCAGCGGCTGGCTGAGGTTAAACGCGACAATGCCAACAAGCAGCGATACAGAGCGAGGCACTCGTGTCAATAAACCTACTTAGTTATTCCTCAGGTGTTGCTTATTTTTTAATTATTAATGAAGATGCTCCATACAATGCCAGGAGGTACCCAAGAGCCTATTTTGCAGCATGGCCGGCGGCCAGGTCTCTCAAGGACAGTGCTGCTTCCTCTTGTGCTTCTGCTCAGGAGCGGGAATAGACTATTGTTCTCCCTCCGATAACTTATGAGCTCAGTGAAATTTGTTTTTCATGTGTAATAAAGTTGCCGGTGGTGTGCAATTTGCATTTAAGTTGGCTGTGTGCGCGCTGACTGGGACTTTTAAGCGTTGTTCACAGAGCTAAAATAACACAACAGTTATCTGTCATTGCAACCCCTTCTAAAGAAAAGAATCCATGAGAAAATAATTTTAAATATAATATCACCAACAGATCTTCTGTCTCGTATTAAGTCCCCTTGACAGGGTTTAGAGCAACTCAGAAATTGTTAACAACAGGCAATCGCTATTTTGGAGCTTGTGGAGAAGCACAAAACCAGGCTGCGGCGGCGGGAGAATGAAGGAGCTGCTGCCTTTTTTGTGCTGCTGGATAATCCGGGACTGAGCTGAACCAAACCCGTAACACACAAACTGTGCCCGAGACGGAGCGCGGCTGCCCAAGAGCATCTGGGACAAGGTCTGTTTGCAGAATCAGGCAGTGTAACACCACGTGGAGCGCCGCAACAGCCGGAAGAAAAGGGACGAACAGGTCCGAGAGCACCACTGTGCTCAGAATAACGATGTGCTCGTATCACGAGACAGACCCCGCGGCGCAGGTCTGATACCAAAGGCTGTTGGAGTTAGTGTTCCTGGGAGAAGCCATCGCCCCTGCTGCTGCTGGAGAATGTCACCTTGTCCTTCAGCCCAAGCCACGGCCAGCCGCCCTCATGTGAACGCCAACGGAACAGCGGAGAGGGGCTCCCATCGAACCGGGCCAACAACCAAGAGGTTTCCTCGAACACAAGCCGGACGCTGACCCGCAGAGGGCTGGAGCCCTCTGCCCTCCGCCGCCTCCCCGGGCCCTGCCCCCTGAAGGCAGCTCCATTTCATTTGCAAGCTGATTTCATGATGGAGCAGAAATGCCAATCAATTGTACAGCCATCAGCGCGAGAGCATCCCCAATCTGCATTAGCCAGCCGGGCAGCTTTCCAGAGCATCATCTACAACACATGAATTATTGCCCAAACATTACTGCTGTCAGCACATTCCTCTCTATACAACTTCCTATTATTATTTTTTTGGCGGACAACCCTGAAATTTTAAACAGCTCAATCTTGCTAAAGTAATGCAACTGCCTACTGCCTCCAGGATGAACTTTTCATAAAATTCAACAACAATCCTTCCACTGAGAATAGCAACAACCCCCCCCAAAAAATCCTTTTATTTTTTTCTTTGTTTGTTTTGGGTTTGGTGTCTTTAGCAGCTCCGACTTTCATTCTAATTTGCAATAACAGCCTTTTATTTGTCTTGCAGAGGCAAAAGAGACTTAAGGGATCCTTAAGCTTCAGTGACAGAGTATGAAGCAGCTTATAAATCAGGCCACAGACGGCAGGGTCAGCCGCGCTGCCGCTTGCGTCTCCGCTCATTAAGAAAAACGCGCACCGAGTACCGTTTGCTTTGAAACCGTTTGTGCTGCTGTGATTCATTCAGAGAACGCGAGAGTGCAAGAAGCACCAGAAATAGTCTTAAAACCCCTGAAAGCAGGGTTGGTAAATTAGTTACTTAGTCATTACTACTCCTTTCCGTGGCAACTGCAAAGCAGTAATGGTTGGAGCGAAAAGCGAGGCTTTGCGCAATGCCGCGAGTGCCGCAGCAGCTCGGCGAGCGCTTCCCCGGGCGGTGTTCGGCCTGATGGAGACACCTGCAGTGTCCCAGCCTCGCACCTGAAAGTTAAGTTCAACATTTCCACTGATATAACATACACACTGAGCTTTTCAATACTACACCCACATCTCCCAGGCATTCCTATTCCCCTGCGAAGGAACACTCCTTCCTCTCAAATAAATAGGATGTGGGAAGAAGAACTATGGAAAAAACCCTATAAGTTGTATTTACATAGAGATGAAGGTAGAGATCTTGCCATAATTACATGAATCAAAGCTTTCATTTAGTGTCGATAAGCAAATTACCTTGATAACTCTTCTGGTTATGGAAAACAGATATATGTATTTCTTCCAGGTCCTGAGAAGTGTATGTGCTATTACATAATTAATAGATTGCACATTTCTTCTTTTAATCAATCATGGTTGAATTTACAATGCAAACTTTTAGCATAACAAAAAGTGCAGCTGATTATCCAAAAATATTTATTCAAGATTAAAAAACATGCAGCATATGAATACTTAAATAAATATTAAATATTTATGTCTCCTTTCCAAAGCTTCCATAACTGGGCTTTTAATTAATTTGTCATAAAAAAATTATAGACACAGGTAGACTTTTAAATATAATTATTAAATTATATCATTAAGCTTCAGGTATTCAGTTCTTTCTTGTGCCAGCACGGAGCAGGACGAGCTCCAGCCACGCCGGGGAGGCGGCACCAGCACAAACAGATTCATCTGCGGGCTGGGAACGGTTGAAAACAGCATTTTGTGAACTGTAGGGATACACCAGATTAATGGGCATCTGCATTTCCCTACAGCACGGGAACGCCAGCTGAAAAGCGGGAGGCCGCGTTTGCCGGGAGACGCACGCGCTTGGGAAGCGGTGGAGGCTGAAGGGCCGCAGCGAGCGCCGGGCAGGGCACGGGTCGGAGCAGCACCCGAGGCGGGGACACGTTTCCCCGCTCCTTTTCCATCTCCCGTACATGGAGTGCTTTAGTGCCTCTCTCCCTCCTGCCTGACCTTCTCCCACCTCACGGAGAAGGTGAGCTCAAGGGACAGACGCAGGACCTGGGGTGCACTCCCCAAGTAGTTTCGGAAGGAGCGAGGAGCTGGCAGTGCCTGCGCTCTCCGGGGCCCCAGCCTGCGGCACTGCTGCCAGCTGCGGCGTTGCGGCGCTGCCCGGGCTCCCAGCCAGGAACCAGAACGCCAGAACACCATCCCGCTGCCCAGCGCAGGAAGGAGGGGGAACTCTGGCGAGGGGTGGCCCTCTCGGCACAGCCACGCCGGCCGTTCCCAGGACAGGCCGGAGCAATCCGTTCCCTGCACACCTACAGCGTCGCGGAGACATCTCCCGGCGCTCACAGTCACAGATTGCGTTTGCCGGGACAGCGATGCCCCGATTTGGGCAGATGACAAGAAGCCCAAGCTGTCTACGTCTGCTTGATTGCACGGCGAGCCGGCACAGCCCAGCCCTTCCCGCTGCCGAGCTCCAACACCGCGCTGGATGCCCAGGGGATGTAGGGCACGTCCGCCCTGCCCGGTGTGGCACGCCGGTCCCCGTGCCGGCACTCACGGCACCCGCTCCGCTCCCCACACCTCCCCAGCACCGCACGCTCGGACGCCGGCCTTCGCGGGGATGTATTTTCCTTTTCGTAGCCCCCACAACAGCTCCCGGCAGGAGCAGCTCGCTGCCCAAGGAAGGTCGGCCAGAGCCCAGCTCCGTGCCCAGGGATCCGAGGAGACAACGCCACGTCTGAGCTCGGCTTGGCAGCGCCGGGTGTCGATACAGCCTCTTGCTGCTTGCCACAAACCTGCCTAAATCTCTCCAGCAAGCTGCTGCGAGGAAAACAGGAGTCACCTTTCCTCAAATCACAGCAAAGGAGCACGCTCCGCTCGCTCTGTACTTATTTGACCCGCTGGCAGCTGCGGAGTTGAAGGAGAAAGAGATGGAGTCAAGAACTGAAATGCTGAAGCCCATTATTTTCAGGAAACTGTGCTACTGGAAGCCCTCGTAGCTTTTGTAATCACCTCCCTGTGCCACTGAGGAAGCTCAATTGAGCAGCAAAAGGCGGCCACAGCCATGCGAGCAGAGCCCGAGCTTTTTCAGGGGGATGCTGAGTAAGAGAGAGCAGCAGTTGGCCATCCTGGAAGAGGCAGGGACTGGGGTTACCAGTAAATTGTTAGGAGGAGACCTGCAGCCACATTTTCAGCATCTTCTATTAACTTTAGCTGATGTTCACATGACATTTCGGACAAATACAGCATCCCTCATTTCCTTGCATTTTAGAATTCCTGTCATCTGTTACAGAAATTATGTCATGTAGCATCCGAGTGCCAGTGACGGCCCCCCAGAGAACCCCGAATGAATGCGCTGGCCCCAGTAAGAGACTTTGAGTCAAGCCCCAGGGCTAACTACCACAGAACTGAGATCTTTTTGCCAAATGAGCACTGAGATAAATCCCTGATCGTACTGCCCGGCACACAGCTTGGCCACCTGGCAATGCCACTGCCCTCGGCGGAGGGAAACAGATGCACAGAGCCCAGATCCAGCTATGTGACCTCCCAGGAGCTCCACTGTTTTCCTCCCATGGGATTGCAGCTAAACATTACATCAGCCTTCCACAAACTGGAAAAAACAGGACTTGGGATTTTTGGCTGGTTGCAGAGCCACCAGGAAGTTTTTGCACCAGCAATTCAGGAAAAGCTGAGGGACTTGGGGCTTTTCAGGCTGGAGAAGAGAAGACTGGGGAGGGATCTTATCTTATCACCTGGACGGTGCCGGGGGATGGGAACAGTCTTCTTTCAGTGGTGCCCAGTGACAGGACAAGAGGGAACGGGCACAAACTTGACCATAGGATGTTCCATCCAAACCTGAGGAGGGACTTCTTTGCTGTGCGGGTGGCAGAGCAGTGGCAGAGGCTGCCCAGAGAGGGGGGGGAGTCTCCCACTCCGGAGCCATTCCAACCCCGCCTGGACGCCGTCCTGTGCCACCGCTGGAGGTGCCCCTGCTCTGGCAGGGGGTGGCACTGGGTGATGTCCAGAGGGCCCTTCCAGCCCTGACCAGTCTGGGATTCTGTGATTCTGTAACTCAAGTCCGTGTCTGTCTCCACTGACTTGCCTGCACGGAACCATTCCTCTTCCCACACCGGTATTCCTTGCCTGTGGGGGTTGGGATATTTGATTCTGTATGTACAGACAATATATTTACGGACCAGGAGGCGCACACCCGGAGGCAGCACCGCGGGGCAATGACCACTGTGCCCCGCGTGGTCCAGCGGCCGCAGCCGGGTGGGCTGTCCTCAGCCCTCCCAGCTCTGCTCCGCGCTCGCGGCCAGGGCACGCGGCCGGGCTGCCAGGAGGCGGCACAGAAACAACTTCAGCGGAGGAAGTCCAAGTGAAGCCCTCTGAGTTACAAGGAAGGGCTGGGAGTGGTTGAAGGAATCACTGTGCATAGCGCTGCCCTTTTCTCCCTGTTCCTGCTTGCCCAGCAGCAGATAACCCTCAGTTAATTGTTCTTGGCTTAATTACCTCTTCGCAGAATAAAAGAAAGTTCACTTTACCAACAGCTACCGGAAGCTTCACGGAGGGAAATGTTCTTGCCTTACGTACGGTGCACAGCCCGCTCTACATAAGGCACCGTGCCTCACGCACACCCTGCTGCCGCTCCACGGAGGATGCGCAGCCTTGGGGTGCCGGCTGAGGCTCCCGGAGAGTTTCCTGAGGGCTGTCAGAGCAAAACCTTCCTCCCCGGAGCGCTGAGCGGGTCCGTACAGCGGGGGGACTGCGGGCCGGCCCGCGGGGATCAGGCCCATGCGTGCCCTCCCTCGCCCCTGCCGATGGCTGCGGTCCCCCGGCTCCCCCGGCTGCTGTCAGCACGCTCCGTACAGGCAGTCAAAACAGTTTGAATGCAGCTTCTTGAACGTGGCCAACACTGATTTTATGATATACTTAACACCCCATCCAATAGCTATTAGTTTTACTGTCAGGCACACAATGTATGCGATCCATCTTTCTTCTCAGGCACGCCACGTGTCCCCTCTCAAATGACATTACACCACACCACAGCAGTCCTTATTTGTTACCAGGGGGGTTTTAAGCACTAACATTAAAGCTCTTATCTTTTTGGTTTGTTTGCTATTAACGGCACATTTTATTTAATCGGGATCAGCCTGCGGTTCCTGTTCGGACGCTGCAGAGAATGGCTTTGTTTTCCTCTTTGGCAGCCGGGCTCTGCAGCCCGGAGCTCCTGCCGCAGCGCTGCCCTGCGGGAACACGGCCTTCCCGCCGGCTGCTTAGAGGGGACGATGCAGGGAACAGCCAAACCCTCCGAAATCCCATGCACAGGCTGGAACGCCCCTCTTTCTTCTGTCGCTGTCAACCCTCTTTCTTTGTGCAGCATCACTGCAGCGGCGGGGCAGGTCAGCCCCGATGCGCTTCCCCGCGGCAGGCTGTGGGCTGCGGGAGCCCTGCGCACCCCTCGCTCCTGGGCTGGCCGGGGGGGGACAAACCGCTCCGGTGCAGATGAGAGCCTTCCATCACCCCGCACGGTGGCATTAGTAAAAGCCACCTGTAGCTACGGCAAGCACGCCCCAATTTCAGGATTCGCCGGCATCGCTTTGTGCCCCCATTCCCACAGAGGACGATGCGCCGGGAAAGTCGGGTCTAGCAAACCGGCACGTAAAGCTTTCCCCACGCCAGGCCGAAACGAAGCCGTTTGCAGGAGGAATCACGCTGGTTCTGTTTACATGCAAAAGCATTCAAAGTTGTACAAATGTCCATCAAAGCTCAGTCTCAGCCCCCATTAAACACCAGGGCTGTCAGCTGGAACACGGCCACATCAAAAGCCTCCATGAATTATTTCAGAAGCATTAACGGAATAGTTCTCTTGCAAAAGCGCTCGGGCTCTCTGAAAACAGTCTTAAGAGGCGTGAAATCTTACCCTTGCAAAAATAACAGTTAACGCTTGAGCTATGAGTCTCTCAACCCTATCTTCACAGGGTAAGTCAACCAACAACATGAACAGAGTTAAGACAATTTACATCACAGGAGGAAGTGTTTATTTTCCTAATTTATTTTGTTGCCCCATCTGAGTTTGTCTCCGTTGAAGAGCTGCTCTACCATCGCCTGCATCCGAACACCCTGAGTAACAACCGAGGTGATGGGCTACGAACGTCGGCTATTGCACAGTCTCTCATTGGTGGGTACACACTTCTGTACCAGGGACAAACCGTGCTGCTTCAAAATCGTTTTACACGGAGGAGGGTAGAGCAAGCTTTGTATGGACAAAGTACTCTGATAGAATATTAAACTAAATAATAGCAATTAATTAGGCTTGTGTAAAGCTATTAACCTTCAAATCCCCATAGAAATAATAAGTAATGCTCAAGTCCTCTGGGATGCACATGATATTACCCCATTCCGTAGAAGAGGAAGCAGAGATCCAGAGCAGTGAAATGATTTTTGCCCAGGGCAATGCTGTAGCGGGGCGGGGGAAGGCTGGAATCATTTCCAGTTCCACAGCCCAGGCTGCTGCCTTTAGACCACACTCGGGTGGGCGGGTCCAAGCCATCCCCACAGACACACGTGTACTGAGCCCCCCCATTTGGAACCCTTCCTTACAGCCTGACACACCATGTTTGCAGGCTGGCATTTGAATCATACAAAAGTGGTATTTCCTGGAACAGGTGACCCCTGCAATATTTTTCTTCTCTAATCCCCACTGCAATCCTGTGCAGCTGATCGCAACAGCCTTTCTCTCCAACTCCTCCTCAGTGTCAGCATCACACCCATACGGAAAAAGAGACATCTTAATCTTCTCCCAAGCGCTCTTCCCAAATGCCTTCCTCAACTTCTGTAGGGAACATATAACAAAAAAAAGCTGAGCATCAGCTTAAACTCGGGAGTCTCTCCGGGGCTTTACATCCACAGCACCAATAAATCTTGTAGGTTTTTTGCATAGTATCTCTACAACTCAGCCTTCCCTGGGGCACGCAGCTAACCTTCTCCGGGTTTTCATCATCTTGTGGCCTAATTATTGCCACCACCCCGTCATTTTCACCTTTGTTCGGAACACGAGTAGGTTTTGCTTACATCACCCCTTTCCGTGCATCTCTCCACCGGCTCATCCCTCCTAATTGCATCGAACACAGGTTCCCTCAGTTTTCAGAGCCCTTCACAGCTTGTCCTCCCTTTCCCACCTTTTGTTCAGCTTGGCCCAGGGCGCCGGGCTCTATCGCACATTGATTATGGTAAAAGCTGCCTATAAATACCCACAAAGCCACTTCAGTGCTCTGCTTCAAATCTTGTCTCAAAGCTCACTTGCTGCAATGTGTGAAAAAGGCTTGAAAATAGTTAGACTGCCTGCGTCCCAAACCCATTAATTTTAATGTTTGCCCATAGTGCCATTATTTCTAGACTAGTTCTGTACTTATCTTCTCACAGATTATAAGCACGCTTATAATTAAATTATGCCATTGCCTAGTTTGGAAGTTGCACAGCACTTACTAACACAACGGTACTCCAGCCTGCAACCGGGTTCCCCACGCCCGATTACATTAAATGGGAAATTAATAACAGCGCTCCCAAAAGCTTACAGTTTCCTGGGGTGGGACTGTCCTTCCAATAACACTAATGAATCCCGGGGTGGGCCCTCGCGCTGCTGTTCACATGGAAATTACAGCTCCCGGCTGACGGGGCAGGAGGAGCTCTTTGCTGGGGTACCTTATTTGCCTTTTTGTGGTGGTTCGATTCCCACCAGAAACAACGGGTCTTCCGTCAGAAAGTCTGTTCAAACCCACCACAAAGACCCTATAATTAGTTGGCATGATGGCTTCCAGAAGAAAGGAGAGACACAAAGTGCAGCTCAGGGCATCTTAACAAGGGGAAGACTCAGCTCTGGAAATCCTTGCTCTTCAGGGGTGCAAGATATCCCGCTTTGCTGTAATGAAAGTCCTCTTGTCCAACGTCCTCCAACAATCTGCCTTTAATGGGGTTACTATTGCAGAGGTAAAGCATTTTATATGGAACCAGGTTTACATTATCCTGCTATTCGGAGATCTAGCTTGCAATGCTGTTCAAATCCTTTAATCCATAAATAGGATTCCAGCCAGAGCTGGGCTGCCTTCCAAAACTGTAATCTCCAGTATATGAATTATTACAAAAAGATTAGGGTGTTTCGAGTAATAACATTTCAAATAAATCAGCTTTCATGGAGGAACAACAAACTAATATCGGAAATAACAATATAAAGACATTTATATAGCCACTTGCTGGAATAACTTCACTAACCAGAGGGATTCTTTCCTCATTTGCATCGTTTTCTCTGAGAAACGCACCTTTGCCTTTGTCCCTTCACTACTGGGCTCTGCTGTCTCAGCCATCAGCCCCTTCGAAGCCCCAGCGCTCCGGTGTTCAGAGACAGAGCGGTGTGTTGGTGTTACTGCAGATGATGCTGTTCTCTCCAAGCCTTCAGCTTTACATAATGCTGCGATGAGGATGGGCAGATAATCCTGAAGGCCAGAAACATTCCCCTAACTCCATTTTAATAATGATGAGCTTTGAGTTTAATTATTATTCCTAGTGCATTTGCAAAAGCCCTCCCTTGCACATACACAACACGCACACGCATGCAGGGAGGGCTAAATAACTATCCCTTCTCGATTATTTCCTGCTTCTTTTGGCAATATGTTACATGACAAATTTATTGTGCTTTTCTTCCCTGCAAACTGTATTGGCGCAGTAGGGAACCATGTCTACAGAGCTGAAAACAGTAAGATGGAGAGAAATTAAGAGGCGCAGTGCCTGGGCAGGTGAGATGGCAGAAAATGAGAGGTGGAAACGAGCAGAGCTAGCAGCACACTCTCTCTTGAGCTGCCGGGGACTGGGCAGGGGCACGGGCTGGGCGGTGGATAGCAAAGCGCGGGTCTCCTTTGGTCTGACGGCGAGGAGAGCGAGGGGATGCGTGCTCAGCACCACCGCCAGCCGCGATGCTCCAGGTTGCCTAGTGACAGATCTGAAGTCCGAGGTGCCCGTGGATTTATGGCGTTCCTCCCCGCCTTCCCAGTGCTATGAATAAATGACACATCTCAGTTCCTTATTTATCCATTTGTGAAGCTTAATGGGCAGTTGTAGAGAAGAGTACTGAGCCTTTTATGGGGTAGGGCAGGCTAGTTTCCTGATTTACACCTGCATCAATAGAGTGGAATATGGACTCTGCAAATCTTATTTACCTTTTAAAGAAAACAAAGAAATCCAAAGAAACACAGCAAAACTGTGCATCCTAAATAATAAACTAAACCTGGTGGCAACTGGGAGCTCCCAGTTTGAATTCAGACCCGATAATACTATCAGAAAGGCAAGAAAGGCCCTGCCAGATGCGGTCCCAGGCCAGTGAACAGGCTTGTTCCCTTCGCAGACCCCACTGTGCCCTCCGGCCCCGCTGACGGCAGTGCCTGAGGACGCCGGGCAGAGAGACCCCGGTACAGACCGCACAGACACATCCAAGCACACGCTCAGCTTTAAGATGCTCCACCTGCCTATGGGAGTCAATGGGCCCATTTTGAGAGGTGGTGTTAAATAATGTATATAAATGTTTTCAAAATCTGGGACTAAAAGTTACAGGTGGTCCTTGCACAGTACATGGCCCGTGTTATTGCTGCGCGGCATAACGGCCAGCGGTGTGTGCGGGGCTGCGGGGATCGCTGCCCACCGCGTCCCGGGACAGCCAAACGTTCAGATTAGCGGCTGCAGGAAGTTCTCTTGGCAGCCCATTTTCATCGATTGTTCTTATTCTCATAAACTAACCCCCCGAGACCTTCAAAATCCAATCACACCTAAAGCTCCTGAAATTAGATCTTTAATAAAAGATACCCAGTGTACTACCAGAAACAGCTCTCAGACATTTTATCATAAAAAAAAAAAGTTTGATGGTCCCCATCATTTTTGGCAAGCTTCTTCAGATATTCAGCTGTGATTTACACAGGACATTTTGCTCTCGTATGATAAATTACACTAGGACACGAAGGAGAGTGACTAGCAAGAGAATCAGTGCATCTGATTTTCAAAGGTCCTATCACAAGGAAAATTAGAGCCAGAATTAATTATTTTTTTTAAATGCTGTGGATTTATGGAAAACATTAAATCATGCATATGATTTTCAAAGGAGCACTACTATAGAGTGCTCCGTTCTTTTAGTGCAGACCTTTTTTCCCCCTTGTGGTCACACACACCATCATTAAACCTCTTTTTGCAAGTATCTCAGTTATTCCACATTCAGTGCAAGTCTAAAAATACTAACAAATAACCACAATGCCTTTTTTCCTTTTTACTTCCCAATGGACAGTAACGCAAACAATCCATAATCACATGAAATACAGCGCTTTTTGCCAGCCTATAATTTTTTCTGTGGTGCATTAAGGTGGAGAGCAGCACCTTGGTTAGAGACTGTCAGCACATCCACTACACAACCAGGATTATTTTTCCCCTGGAATTCATCGTTCAACCATTTCAAATTGAGCTGAAACTTTGACACGCAGACTGTCAGTTCAGGGAAGAATTATTATTATTCCCAGAAAATTAAATAAGTCAGGTCAAACTTTATGACCAGCTTTCCCACCCACTGTGCATAAAACGCCCAGTTCCTTCCCTCCCCCTGTTCAGCCGCTTCTGAACACCTTCAGTTTTAAATGAAGCACAAATGCTGTTTAGCACCGATGGGGGCAGGGTCCCCCATGCCAAAGGAGGGCATTGCTGAGGAGCGCGCGGGAAGGCTCAGGGCAGCACAGGTCGGGCACAGGGCAGGCTTTATCCAGAGGCTGCACGGTCCCTTTTCAGAATGCAAACTGAAAGAGCAGCCTTTCACAGAGAAAAGCATCACTCAAGCTAAGGAACCCAATGAAAAAAAAACAGATTCCACTAAACCCCAGAAATACGGAAGCACAAGCATTTGTTGTTGCAATAGCCACAGCCCACCAGCGCCAGCACAAGAGGTAAAGCTATCCGCATGGAATACTTACCAGCAACCCAGCTACCTCCATCCTCTTTCCTCCCAGCCCTCCAGCAACAGCCAGAGCAATTAACTCGTGGAAGTCACCTCACAACTTTCCAGGTTAAACAAAAGACCAGATGTTTGATTTAATCCACTCTAGGCGACACATAGCAATGATTTCTTGCACTTTTGTATCTCAGGCAAAAAAACTCCAGTGCCCATGCAGTGATTCACAGCATAATTTTTCCCCCCCCATACTATTATTTCTTATACCTTATTTTGGCTGGAGATCATAAAATCATAGAATGGTTTGGGTTGGAAGGGACCTTGAATACCATCTAGTCCAACCCCTGCCCTGGGCAGGGACACCTCCCCCCAGCCCAGGTTGCTCCCAGCCCCGTCCAACCTGGCCTTGAACACCTCCAGGGATGGGGCAGCCACAGCTTCTCGGGGCAGTTTGTCCCAGTGTCTCACCACCCGCAGAGTCAAGAATTTCTTCCCCATATCTCATCTAAATCTCCCCTCTTCCAGTTTGAAGCCATCACCCCTCGTCCTATCACTCCATGCCCTTGGAAAAAGTTCCCCCCAGTTCTTCTGGAGCCCCTTTAGGCACTGGAAGGGGCTCTGAGGTCTCCCCGCAGCCTTCTCTTCTCCAGGCTGAACACCCCCAACTCTCTTAGCCTGTCCTCCCAGCAGAGGGGCTCCAGCCCTCCCAGCATCTCCGGGGCCTCCCGCTCCAACAGGTCCATGTCTTTCCTGTTTGGGGGCTCCAGAGCTGGATGCAGTACTCCAGGTGGGGTCTCAATGGTATCTGTTGTTTCGTGGACAACCTGTGCCACGGCACTCAGAGCCCCTGCCCTGCCCAGAGCATCCTGCCGTCGCTCCCTGCTCTGGGGGGAAAATGGCCAGAGTCCTTGCTGAATGCAAATAATGCTGTTTTACTGGATTTGCCAGCATTTTTAATGCCTATCATTATGTACTGATTGAACTAGATTAAATAAAAGCCACCTTGCTCGATTTCTCCTTATGACTGCAGCCTGTTTCCACCTGACTTAGACTGCTCAAGGAGTCGATAAGACTTTTATGCATATATTACACTCGGATACGCCATTCAGCAAAAATAATAACACCACCTGACAAAGTTTATTGTATTAAATAGAAGGTTGAGAATTCTTTTAACCTACAGTACACGCAGGAGCTAGCTGCACAGAAACAACAGAAAATAGCACGGATCGCTGTGAAATAATTTGCTATTCATTTAGCTGTCAGGTGTACTTTTGAACAGAACTTCTAGCGCAATTCAGCGTTAATAAATAGATGCTTAAAACACACTTTGTACTATGTAACCGTCTCCTTGCATTAAACTGAAAAACTCAATCAATAATCCAGAAAAATTCAACCCAACAGCAGGCTGTTTTCCTGTTATTGAATCCTTTTGCCCAATAACCCAGACAACTAGATTAACTGTAAAGTATGTGCAATGTAATAATTCTCTAGTATGAATATTGCATCGCTGGGATCCATTAGCATTTTAGACAGGCTGTAATTAGGCACGATGGAACCCTGTGGATTTTGGAGTTTAGGCTCATATCCAAAAATCCCAGGAGGGAATTTTTACCTAGTTCCAGAATTTTGGTGTTGAATGACAAAAGGACCCGCACAAAGCCTCTTTCCCCAAAGGTGAGCCCTGCCTGCTCCGGGCACGGCGCAGACCCTGGCGTCCTTGCCGGGAGAGCCACCTCAAAAGCCGCGGCAGATGGTGCGTCCTGGGGAGGAGAGCTGGAGGTGAAAGACATGACTGTGGGTGAACCTGCAAAATAATTAAGGGACGGGCTACAACCTAAAAATCTCCCGTGGAAATTGCTGCCAGATAGTTGTTAAATCCCTGCCAGGGATCAACGCTCAATCTGGTTCTCAGTCCAAGATGGGTGAGGAAAAGGTTTGTTTCCTTTATTAAACTTTCAGACACCCTTCTAGGAAAATTAAGGGAGTTTTGAAACATTTTCTTTCCAAACACTATGACTTTGGTTTGAGCCGAGTGCCGTAAGCTGGGAAGGTTTAGAGGAGCAGCCGGTGTCTGTTCAGACCGCTGAGCCCTTTCTCCATCCTTCGTGCCCGGGGTGCAGCAGTCGGCTGCCGGCTTCAGCGCGTTGGCTCATCCGACCGCGAGGAAATCACAAACACACCCACTACTCATAGCACTCTGTAGCTGTGGGGTTGTTTTGAAACCTCTTAAAGCTTTTTGCTGCTGGGATTAAGATCTTGATTGCTTTTGGATCTTTTTTCCTCCTCTCCCTCTCCCGCTCGCTCTCTGATCTAATCTCTCACTCGGTGTTGGTACTGCAGCTGAGCACTAGCCACGGGCACTTAGATTTATGTAGCCGTACCAGCAGAAGACATCAAGGTGAGGTCAGCTGTTCTGTGAATTTTTCATGGCAAACTTTAGCTTTGCTCAGTCTGGCAGGGCTTTTTTCTTCTCCTAACAACTGGGGATGCAGCACAGAGTTTAGAGAGAGATAAATGTACTTCGCGATGATTTGGTTCTCCGCTTTTTTGAAGGGGACAATATTCCAAGGACACAGCTTTCAAAATACTGTCCTGCTTGCCACCGAGCTGACTGATGTGTCATATATTATCCAGTGCTGCAAAACCTAAGTGAAGCGGATGAGTTAAAGTTATGATTATAGAATTTCTTCTGACCCTAAGTCGATATTGAAAACATCTACCTTTGTATTATCTAAACTCTCTTTTTATATCCTTTCACTTTTGTTGTGCGGATCAATCAATAAGACACATCATAACTCTGCTATCCCCCTCTTGGGCAGATTCTTTCCATTTTCAGTTAACACCAGTGCAACGCGAAGCGCCAGCGAGAGTGTGATATACGGCTCTGCTCTCAATCCCGTGCCCAGCGGCTATTTGACACGGCATAGCGCGGGTCTGGGCACTGAAAGCACGAGCCCAGGCTTCATATCTTAATATTACATGAAAACCTTGTAGCAGGATATGTTGTACTTCAGAAATGCACTCTAAGTGCCATTGAGGAAATCAATGTCCAGTACCCAAAATGAGCTCGAAAGATGCAAGCAGATGATAAAGTATATGGACTATTTTCTGTAACAATGAACGCGGCTCAGGGAGCCCTCTCGCTTGGCGTCACTTCAGGCTGGAATGGTGGCAAAAAAAATCACCCGCTAACTTTGATGCCAAGCGTGCAAAAAAGCTGTGTTTGTGTTCATCCTTTCACTGACTCAATGGCATGCTGTTAACACAGTATTTTCTGTGTGTACGTTTTGTGTGTGTATGGGGCCGGGTGCCTTTGTCATGGAAAGAAATCCGTATAAACAGCACGAGCGCAGCCCAGGCCTGCGTGCCGCAGAGATGTATGGCATGGGGAGGGAACACACCCAGTAGATCCCAGTTCATGCAGCTTTTCAGGAGTGGGACGCAGAGGCTGATGGATGGCGAGTCAGACAGTAACGCACGGATCGGGTCGGTTTTGCTCTGCCTGACCCTGGTGTGCATCTGGAAGAAACACTCTCCAGTGGAAGTGATCTTTCTCTGAAGTCTCCCCTTCCAAACGTTAATGCTGGTAACGTATTGTTGTTTACCGTCCAAGAACACTGGATTTCCTTCTCTGAATATTTCTTCCTGCGGTCACTGTGAAGGGGACTTTTTCTCTTAAAAACGCTGGCGAGGAGATGCTGCCACTGCCCGGCACTGGGAGGGGGCATCAGGCAGGTGAGCGCTTCGCTGGGGTCCAACATCCTCCTCCCGGTGCTCAGGGACACCCCGAGCCCTTCCGCTGGACGGGAGGATTTTCCTGGCCGAGCTCCGGCACGATGCTCCAGTGGAGCTCACGGTGGGGATGCTGTCAGCCTTTTAATTTGTTGTTCAACAGAGACGATGTGTGAGGCACCGGCAGACATGGGGCGGCGGTTGGCACCTTCCTTGGGGCGAGCTGTGTTTCCCCAAGCCTGTGTTTCCCCAAGATGTGGTGCACCTGATTCAGCCTTGTGGCTTGCGTTGGCCCAGCGTGGGGGTAAAGGCCAGCGATTCCTTGTATTTTAATAGATGAGTCTTGCAACCTTAAAACTGACTGTAGCAACCTGCTGTCATCCTCCAACCTGCTAATTGAACACTCGCCAGTTTTTTTCAGATGGTATCTTATGAACATCTGAAGTTCTTTTTGCCACTTTCATGTGTTTTTTTCAGTAACTTTTTTCATTACTTAGTCTTTTTTAGTAGAGTTCATTTTCTTTGATCCTCACAAATTTTCCTCCCAGTTCCTCTGATAATTTTTTAAAAGAAATCACAGTAACTTTGAAACGCCTTTCCCCATGTCCGCGCTACACAGCATGGCTAAGTGAGACTCCTTCCAAACCTTTACGAATTGTAAATGTGACCCTGCTAACAAAATGCAGAAAGTGTCATCTCTTATAACATATAAGACAGTAAAAGACTGTAATTTATAAGGCTAAGTACAAAGGCTGTTTTTCTTTGAGCTAATTAACTGGAAGAAGAGCATAACTAATTAACTGGAGAGAGACAGAAGGAAATAGGAGGTTGTAGCAAAGCCCTGTGACTTTGGATGCTCCTTTTCATCTCGCGGATGGATTGCTGGGGATCGGGCTCTGCCGCGGGCCGGCGCGTGGCCCTTCCCTCTCCTCCGCTCTTCCCCACAAACTGCTGGTCTGTTCCTTTGGTTCCCGAACCCCGCAGACCAGGCTGCTGTCCTCACCCTCCGGAGGGGATCAGGTTTGAAACCTGCTGCATTTTATTGAGTCAGATAAGCACCATCGCAAAGGAGATTTGTTCTTCCCAAGATGAGGCTGTAGTCAGTTCCTATTCCAGTGTCCAAATAATCCCAGTGGTTTCTTGGTACCTCCAAAATTCAAGGTGCTGTTATTTCAACAGCTCAGCACAGCACATGGCTAGGCACCAGGCTGTAGACTTTGGGGCATCACCTATTGTGACAACACTAATTTGTGGAGTTGTTATAAGGGAAACTGAGGAATCTCAAGTGGTCAATCTCTTCCCCTCCCTCCCTCCTCTGGAAATCCATTACAGGATATGTTTAGGGGAATAGGCTTCAGAAATAAGTAACCAGTGTGCATGCACCTGATAAGGCCTACAAAATTAATCACAATAAATGAGACTGTTTAATGGAGCAAATGGTACCTGCTATGGCTGTTACCTAGAAAGGAAGCCATTCAATTAAAGCTAGAGAGGTATTTAGGAATTTTCTAGGCAGATACACTTTCTTGCTGGCTTCCTCAATCTGGCTGGAGTTGTTAAAAGGGCAGCAGAAAAATTTGTGCAGGAAAACCCTCTTGTCCTAAAGAAAGAATCATTTTCTGCACCGCTAACAGGATGTATTTGCTTGGCATTATTACAGCGTGCCCCGTGGTGCAGGTGCAGCCCACCCTCAGCACCCACATGTTTTTTAGGGCTGTTTCTGGACGATTCGTAGTGACTGTGAGCCTCCAAGTAATGTGCTCCCAGTGCCCTGCCAGGCCCCTAACCACTGCCTTTCCTAGGAAAAATTCCAAATCTCATCAAACCCTCCGAAGTTCTGGGCTTCTGCTTGTGTTCAGCGCCGGCTTGGCCGGGCAGTCCCTTCGTTAAATCCCCTCTGCCTCAGAAGTGCGCTGTCGGTGCGACGTGCCGGTGTGGCACCACGGTACGACCGAGAGGATTACACTTTCCAATTTCAAGCAGAGCTCAACTCTAATCGGAATTTCTCACATACAGTATATAACGAACGACTACTTCAATAACGCTGTGCTGTCCAGCACGCGCGCTGGATGTCAGGTGCCATAAAAGTAAGAGAAAACAATATGCAGCACAAACATATCTCATTATTTTATGCGAGCTGCTGCAATTATTTTTTCTGTAACACAGGCAAGGAGTTCCATAAATTGCACAGTTCTCACCCATCTGATCTGCTTCTGAGTCTGCTCTGGACCTGCTTCCAGCACCAAACTGTCAGACAGCAGAATGCTGAAATTTAATGCTTGCAGACATATCGTGAGATGCCTGGGAGCAGAGCTGAGGCAGAGGGGTTGCGTGTTTGGAGACTGCTCTTTACTTCCTCCAAGGATGCAGCTACACTGATATTTTTACCATGACTAGGAATGTGCCTGATTTCCTTAAATTCATTAAATTGCATAATTGCATTTGCTACCAAAGTGATCTTTGAAGGGAGTCACCGCCCAAGCCGTCTCTGGGGCAGCGAGGACTCAAATCCTACCCCAGGACAGGTATTTTTTGCGATGTCTTTGCGAGATGTCGGAGAGAAATCTCTGGGAAGGGATACGATACGCAAACCTGGACTGAGAGACGGTTGATTTCCCCATTTATTGGCGAGAAGGAAAGACAACCCAGGATCGCTCTGCAGCGGAGGAGAGGGAGATTTTCTCCTCTGCTGAGTGTACCTCAGTTTGTTGAGAGCGATGCCACTCCTGGCCTCTCCCATCAGTCGGGGTCTTCTCCCGCTGCTAATGAGAGGCCAGGCAGAGTTGACGGCTGCGCTCTGATCTCATCAGCTGCCCTCCTTCGGCAAGAGCGACCTCATTTTCATCTGCTCTGACATTTTTCTTTCCATTAGTATCCAGGGCCAGAAACAATTTGTCCAGGTGCTTTGCCTTTTTCTTTTTATTCCCACAGCAGAGCAAAGCGGATCATAAAACTCACCAAAATGAGAGCAGGGAAAAGACCTTTTAGGCCGTTCCAGTCTTCCCTCGGGGGTAAATGCAGACAGGATTCCCACAGTACGTTTTCTAGCGCTTTAATCAGTTCAATTTTCATACTGTGGGTCACAAAGGATTAGACAAGACAAAGGTCTAGGGAATCAGTTCATCCTTTGTTTTTATCAGCAAAATTCTGTTCCCGGCTAAACCAGCGGGAAACTTAAAGTATTTTGCTGAATGCTTGGTAATTCAGAGTTCATACGCCAGGGAGATAGCAAAGAGGTGTCCTGAATCTGAAACACTTGTTTTAGTCTGATATTGTGGCTCCTAGTAACAAGGACTGATCATTAACCGTGTTTCCCACAAGGTTCAACGTGACTGTCACCGCATGGTCCCCCTACTACGCTGGCAGCTGTCCCTGTCCCAGAGAAGTCATTAAAATCACTACAGGATGGACTACGGGTAACTTTGCAAAAGATAACTGAAGGATTTAGAACCTAATTCCCTCTGTCTGTCAAAAACATGTAATATCTGTCACTCCCGAGCATGGGAACCCTCCCCTGGATGTGCTCTGTGTTGACGTTCTTAACAGCTTTGGGTTAAAAATCCCACCGACGTCAGTGGGAGCAGATCGGGGTCCAGGCTGGACAACATCCTCAGCAGCTCCTGTAGCTCCCGGGGTCTCCAAAGCTACCCGGGATGGTCAGCGCTGGAGTCATGCGAGTTGTATCAGAGCAGGTTATCAAAACACTCTTTCCAAGCCCAGCCTAAACTGTGTGTTAAAGAAAACGTATTATTGGAAATGCCAAATTAAGAAAAAGGAAAGCAATAGGGCCACAGCAGTGAAAAAGTGCCCCAGAGAGCTGGATGCAAAGTTCACTGAAGATCATGAAACTTCATCTCCTGATATGAGCGGGCGTCTGTTTGACTCCTCAACTTCAGGACTGTGCCTATACTGGTAGTGGGAACTGTGTAGCTGCATAAGCCAGGGGTAGACAAGTTTCCTACCTAAAAATGCCGAAAGAGGTGAAGGTGGCCGTGGGGAGAAGCTGCGCTGTGGGCCTGCTCGGCTGCCGTGGGAAGGCAGGAACGTGAGGCGGATCCGCACGGCATAAAGCAAGGCTGAGTTTGGATTTGACAAGTATCAACACACACTAACAAGGGTTTATGAGTCCAGATGATAAACAATAATGAGAACAGCTGCATCCCAAATGAATCCTTCTTCTGAGAGAGAATATAGGAGATTTCAGCTTATTCAAGTAACGTTAGCTTGGGGCAGGGTTAGATTGTTCTGCGTTTTGACCTGATTTTGTAATTATCGCTCCTTCACAGAAAGATGTGTTGTTTAAATATCCTCTAATTTGCTTTCAGAGATCATAAACCTCTCTTTATTATCTGCCGCGATGTATTACAGACAGATAATGACTGACTTCTGCCTTCTTTACTTGGAAAAGTGCATTTAATTTTGTGAAATAATGGAGGCGTTTGTTCGTCTTTAATACTATTTTCTGTGCTTCATTCCCTTTCACCTAATAAAACAGCCTCCTTTGGAGGTCCACTCCGTGTGATTACTCCTAATGCAGATACCGTATACAGCTGAGGGCACTGATGTGTTAGCTATTCATCAAAAACCTTGTACAAAACTGCTGCCAGAGTATCACACAGAAATGCCCAGTCTCAGGTTTAATCTGTTCCGTTTAATGCATGCACAGCTATCAAGACTTTTCCCAAATTACTTGTAATTAAGGCACTTGTCATGACAGAATGAGGGTGTCTCAGGCCAGCGCCGAGTCCATGTTTAGCAGAATGGGTGATGGCCAGGAGCGCTCTCGAGCACCTCCGCGGATGGAAGGCAAAGCCCTTCCCCAGCAGGGTAGAAAGAGCTTCAGGACCGAAACCCGGGGATCGCTCCTGGTTCCGCAGTTACAACAGCATCCCCCCATCTACTGCTTCGTTACATGCAGTCACAGTTATTCCCATAAAAGAGGACTTCATTGCATCACTCGGAGCAGATTCTAGCTTTAGTATTATGCATGAACAGCACTTTTTCCTGGATATTTGCAAAGCTTTTAAAAATATGAAATAGTTACTGCTCACGCTTTCTCAAATGTATCAATTATTTTTAATTTCTCAAAACTGCTACAGTAGCATACAAATAGAGTAGAAATGAGAAGGGTTTTTTTCCTCAAGAGTAGGGTTTAAGCATCCCCAGACATACTCAGATGGGGGAGAACTGTAACAATAGCTTGTTCCCTGCATATTTTCATCTGGTTTTAATGCAGTTTCTGTTTATATATTCTATTATATGGCTAATTATTCATTCTCTCTCAGGCACTTTGAGATGCATTGTATATTTTATTATTATTTGTATTGTAGCATGATTGTTTAATCATTCTGCAGACACACAGCAACAGCCAGATTTGCAGCCGTAGCAAGCGCTGGGCAGCAGCGACTTTGCACTTAGAGCCGCCCCAAAGCGAAAGATCACGTGCGAACTTTTACTTTTGGTAAAGGCAAGTTAATGGGAGGGGGCTTACCCCCAGGGGAAAGGGGATTACGGTCCCTTACGCTTCATGGGCTAACACCACGTGTATACGCAGCTGCTGTGGATCCGGCGAGGCTGCAGCCACGCCGTGCCGTGCCGTGCCGTCCTCGCGTGGCCGCACGCAGAGCTTGTACCCCAGTGCCCAGGACTCGCCCCAAAGGACCCCGGGGAGACACCCCTGCCCCGTGGCCGGTGGATGGCGGGGAGGAGAGAGCAGGAAAGCCGTACCCAGCCATCCTGCAGTGGATTGGCACCTGGATCACACCCCCACTTCATAGAATCATCGGCTCGTTTAGGTTGGAAAAGACCTTTAAGATCATCAAGTCCAGCCGTTGCCCCAACGCTGCCCCGTTACCACCAAACCATGTCCCTCCGCACCGCATCTACTCCGCCTCTGCTTCTAGATTTTTATTTATTTTGATGGCATCACACAACGAGGCAGGAGACAGCCCCAGTCAAAAGACCACCACGCTACTGCCCACTGTCTCCATTTCATTTCCAGACTGTCCCTCCCAGCAACGCATTCCCCAGTAACGACACACAGCACAGTTCTCTGAACGGCAAACGAGACAGAATCTCTGCATACGGGACACAGTTCCTCTGCACATGGGGGACAGGTCTCTACCTGTCTGCAATCTCCATTACGGGTAACAAAGACCTACAAACACCAACGCTGAGCAGCACCCGAGGGCAGAGGACGCCCTCTGGGTGCTCTTAAGCAAGGTAACTCCTTACATACGCGTAACAGAAACAATTCCCAACACTTCTGGCTAAGTGACCTAGCGATACAGCTAGGAACAGAGATAATATGCGATGTTCAAACACAAGGATGGCATTTCCCATAACCGCACAGAAATATGTGGCACTTTCCCTCATTTTACTGTATGTAATTGATGTGAGGCCAGGAGCTGCTGGCAGATTAAATTTTACAACCCATGACACACCGAGGCCTTGACTCAAAAAATTACTTGCACTCGACTCTAATTATTCACGTTCTACCAGTTCAGATGTTAGGGATATATGCCATTTATTCTGAAGGAAAATGATTTGCAAGCAGAAAGGAGCAGGAAAGCCGGGGCTGGGGCACGGCGGAGCCGCACAGGAGCAACACGGGAAGGTGCGAGGGAGCGAGAGCGGAACAAACGGGCAGGAACCTGATGTGGGGGAAATACTCAGGGCAGCAGAGTCTGCTACAGCGCGTACCGATGGGTCTGCATCGCACGTTGTCACCTCTGCTCGTGGAGGTGAAGAACGGGAAAAGTTTTAGCACACAAAAGCAATTGCTGATGGATAGAGAATAAAATATATTAATAATGAAGAGGCTTCTTGGTGCTTGCAGAGCCTTGTTCAGGAGTGAACAGAGGTTTGAGCAAAGACCAACCATGCCAGAACACCCACATGCGCAAAGATTTCCCAAACAGGCACCCACCGCAATTTTGAACAAATGCACGCGAAAGCTGACTCAGCAGATACGGCTTTCTATACAAAATCGTTCGGAAAGCACCCGAGCTCCTATACGCGTGGTTTTGCTGTGTTTCCCCTGAGCACGGGAAGGTTGCCTCCCCAGGAGCCCTGTCAGACTCATGTTTTAAACAATGCTACAGGCCACGTTGGACATAATTCACAGCCTGGCTCAGCTGGCTGGGTCCCTTGTTGGGTAAAAACACAGGATGCATGAGGCTGGCTTTTTTCTAAATGAAATTCAAAAAAAGAAACTATAATTACACTAGGAAGAACATTCATTTGCTTGTTAAGTGAAATTTGAAGGGGAAACTTTAATGATGTTAGGAAGAAAATCAGATTCTCTTGTTAAACTATATTCCAAGAGAACTCCGTGCATATGCTGGACAGCACATTAAGCATCAAAGACTCATCAGTGATTCATAGAAGACTTTTTTCTCAGTGACATGAATTATTTTCATGGGAAAAGATATGAAGATATCTTTGATGAAGACGAGGAGTGAATATTTTTTTATTTCCGTCCTTGGGAAACAGACAGTGCATAAATAAACCTTAAGCTTAAAGGCCATTTGAAAAAAACCCACAACTTTATATTTATTTTTCATTATGTTAACACAGAAAAATAGGTCCTAATCCCTCCAATTCAACTTGGAATTGCAAATCGGTTGATCCGTTTTCAAGTAAGCTCAGGGAAAATGAATATGCAGTGCAAGCTTGTTTAGATGTTTTCTCACTAACTCCTTCGCCCATTTGCCCGCAGGACGGACACGTGCCTCCCTGGTTGGGCGGAACCTGCCGCCAGCGCCCGGAGGCTGCCCAGGCTGCCCTCGGGCGCTGCTAATCCTGCCTGACTTACAGGTACGAATCGCCTATTCGTCTGAGTTCAGCTAAAATCAACACCAGTGGAATAATAATACTATTGTTACTAATAATCCTCTTTCTGAGGAAGGATCTTGAAATGTTAACTAGGCATGACATTAATAAATTAAGCCTGACTTCACACCAGCATTAAAGTATTTACTTAACTTTATATCGCAAACAGGTACACTGAGGCAAGGAGAGCTAATCTACTTTCATTTACACACTCCTAATTCCAGAATAATTCCTTTGCAGTTACTAATATGCTTTGGAAGAGTACACAGCAAGCACACCTCAGATTTTGAAACCGTTAACCTGATTTTGAAGTTAAGTGAACACAAGCAAAATGCATTTCCATGGGATTTGGCACATAAGGAAGGCACAGGGCAGCGTGCAGATGCTGGGATTCAAGTCTTGCTGTTTCCTTTCACCCACCAGCTATTCCCAGGCCGCTCTCCCTGCCTCCCAGTAACTTGTTTTCACCTCCCACCCTTGTCTCTCACCCGCGGATGCTCGTGAGCTGCTCTGCTCTCTGTTTGCCCACTCCTCAGCAAAGCGGAGCTCTGATCTCAGAGGTGGATATTAGCAATTACTATAGTACAAATAATAACTCTAGGATGCTAATGAAGGACACAATTAAAGGCAGTCAAGCATTTATTCCTGGAAACATACTCATAAATGCCATCATCCAGCTCAGCTGAGTGAAGGACCGTCCGGGCGGTACCCACGTCCGGCTCTGCAGCAGCGGATGCTCAGGAACAGTGGGGAGGGCTCCTCCTGCCCGGCCGCAGCCAAGCTCGGCAAACTAATACCAGGTATCCCCATTTAATTCATTAACTGACATTTAGAGGACAGTATAGTAGAAACATGATAAGCGAGCGTCAAATACAAAGGTATTTAGCGTTATCATATATCAGAGGTGCCTCATACCATTAATTGTGGATACTGCGGTTGTGCTGCTATCAATCAATCAGCAAATGTCCCCCTCTGCCTTCCTCTCTCATCCATCACCGGAGGTTTCCGACTATATATCCATCACCTCGCATTCCTCAGGAGTGTCCATCATGCTGCTATCTGAGGACTGAACCATATGGGAGGAGGCGCAGTGTGAACTCCTGAGTGGGCAGACAAACCCCCCAGTATCTCGCCACCCCTCCTCCTTTTTTTAGGAAGTGCAGGGTAATCTTTAGAGGGCGACTTCTCTCTAACAGTCTTATTCTTCCCTTCCGCAGCCACCATCCCTCCTCCCACCCAGGAGTTATTAGATGACATAACATTCACTTTGGCAAAATATATTATTCAAAGAGAGTGGCTTAAAATTGAAATGCTCACATGGTCATGAACCCAGGCTGCAGTTAAAAATAAATCCCTTTATCTGTGCTGCATTCTCAGGCCTGCCTTTTCCATGAAAAGTCCTTTAAACTACTCCGGACTCCGAGCCTGAACAAGATCAAATGTGACTTTTTAAAAATAGGATGCCTGGTCCTCTTCGCTTTCCTCCTTGGGTCGACAATGGGAGATAAATTTGCTCCGCAGGAACCTTTTGTGGGCCATGCTGCTGAGGCAATTTGCAGTTTGCTGTGGAAAAGGCATCTTACGCTACATTTATCACCCCCTGCCGCTGGCTACAATTCAACCCACTTGGAGCCACTGAGCAGAGGTGCCGAGCAGAGCTCCTGCATTATTATTCTACATAATAATGGGTGTTCAGGGAAGCAGGAGACAAATATAGAGTATATTCCAGAAAGGCTCAGCTGGGGAACGGAGGTAAAAGGGCCAGGGGGTGGGCTGCAGGGAGGGAAGGCAGAAGGGAGCAAGGTTAGAAAAAAGACCTGAATAAACCTGTTCCTCAAACGAGGTCTTTCTCTTACAGTGCTAGAGAAAAGCTTCTGCCTCACCTTGCGACGCTGGAAGTCATTGTCCTACAGCGGGCGCTGGGGCTGCCACCGTGGACAGGAGCATCCTCAGTCGCAGCGTTGCGGTCTATTGGCAGAGGTATTCGCTGTGTTCCTCCCAGGGTGCCCCCATGGCCAACTCCCACCTCACACAGGGCAAGAGAGGCGACAGAGCTCAGCCAGATGCCACAGTGATGGGCTTAAAATAAGGACTTGAACATGAGATAACAGAAGGACTTGTCACATCGGAGGTCAAGGCACTGAGAAGTTGGTTAAGCAGTCTACAAGCATACTGTAAGTACGGAATCCAAAATTTCTGCACTTTACCCTTTGAAATCCAGCCTTCTTCTACCACATACATATGGATCTACTTCCTCTACCATAAAACTAAAAGCCATCTAAGGTATCCTGTAAAGACAGCAGAAAAAGTGACATAACATTGTAAGCAGATAGAGATGATCAGAGGGCAGTTCTGTACTTTTATATAGTTATGTTTTTAAGGTTCAAAATCAAAAGAGGGATAACTTTTTACTAAATAGAGCTTACAGGCAGATATGCCTTTATCTTGCCATCCTATACACTTGCAACGCAGAGTTTTGTTGAAAATCTTTGGTGAGTATTTTGGGTAGCAAACGTCTGGTGCGGAGTCTGGTGTGGAGACCTGAGCACGTCAACTGTAGGAATTTTTCTCATATGCCTAAAAGATGACATTCCTCTCGTGTTTCAGAATTTCACATCTGTGAGGATTTTATTTTTTGAATACAAGAATGAAATACAACCTCCTGTCTGAAGATGTAGGGTTTGATCCTTCAATGGCTTCATCTTTGGTCCTCGCCAGTGTCCCCGTCAGACACTTGCCATTATCCTTCTGCACAGGTAACCCCTTCCCCCACCAGTAGCTTTTACAGCTATGCCGATACTAACTTTTCTTTTCCAGACTAAGTTGGTTAATCAGATCTTAGAAAGAAAACTTTCAGCTGGATATTTGTATGCAGCCCCTCGACAGAAATGCAGATTTAAGGAGACAGCCATATGCAAGCATGAAGGGAGCAGATGTTGTACAATCAAGGGTAATTTAAAAGAGAGGGGGAAGGTGATAGAAGGACAAAATGAATCTGAAGTCAAGAAATTGTTTGTTGTTGCTACAAACACAAAAATGATGTTCTACATTGCACCTTCAAGTCCCATGCTGAAAACACTGGTTGTCTTCTGGGTCGCTGCCACCAAATGCCACCTCTCTCTTTACAGATGTTGTCATTTCAGAGCTGTGCTATTGTTTCTCGCACTGAACAGAGAATTCATCTTACGCATCTTTCTTTTCATCTTCCAGCCTCTTTGGAAGATGGAGAATTCCCTGCTCTTGAGCCATAAAGGCTCCTGACAAATACAATGCAAAGGGATCACATCACCACGTCTAGCAGTGGAGGCAAATAGGAGTCAACCTTGTTGTAATCTATCATCCACTCAATTTAACCCCTGTATTTGTTTTCTCCTCCTTCTAAAAAGTATGAGCACAATCAGTCATGTCCTGTGAAGGATGATGGTGCAGAGGAGCCTGCGGTGATGCTGGTGTGCTCCACGGCTCGCTGCAGGGACCAGCCTCCTCCCACCAGCGCCCGTTAACGCCGCCCTCCCGCAGACGCAATGTTCAATGTGGTTAAGCCACGAACGTCCCTGCAGCCATGCCGGGGCACGGGAAAAGGCACAACGCACTGGGAATTGCTGTGCCTTGCTTATCTTGGCCAGAAAAAAGCAGAGACAGGACTAGCTCCCGTCAAATCCCAAAAGGATGAACTCAGCAGGTAAGGATGAGGTGAGGGCCAGAGTTGTGTGTTGGCTCCAGATCCAAAAAGTCAAGGCGGCAGCCAAGGCTCTGTGTCTCCACTCTACTGTCTCAACCTTTTGCATCCGTGGAGACCAAATTTTGCCTTCCTTCCATGGAAAGAGCTTGAAAAAGGAAAATAAAAGTAATTTTTTTTTGTAATTCAATGCAGTACTAATCAATTGTGACAGGATCTAGAGAATATTTTCACGGTGCCAATTACTTAAAGGGCAAAGATGCCACAGTACCATTAAAGTAATAGCGCAGACAGCTCTCTAGGACATTGTGGAACAATGTACTAAATGTTGTTCAACTTGTTCAATGAAATAAAGTATTGGATCATTAACCTTACCAATGTCAATGTGTTGTCACTATCAAATTCAACTAAATGAGTGTCCAAGGTAATAGTTAGGAGCGCACTTCCCACCGAGGAATGCATTAATACATTACTGGCTGCTAATAAAGAGAAACTGTAATGCAGTGTGAGGAACTTGGAGAAGAGCTATAAATGTGCATTAGAGAGGGTCAGCCTGGATGGGATAGGCAGGAACCTACAGCCATGGGTGGGCACACACAAACAGATTTACGCGCTCACACATGCACGTTTACAATCCGTGAAGTGACTAAATAGAGGATTTATGAAAGCAAACTCCAAAGTTGTAAACATGCATTACAGGAGCAAATGTTTGCAAACTTCCTCTGGAAGAGGATTTCATATCTGTATACAAATATCTCCGACAAGTTGCTTATGAAACTTCTCAGTAAGTGTCACTTTTCCCGTCGGCAGTGCGGGGTGAGGGGAGCTCTGTTTTGTCGTGTTTCTCCAGAGAAGGAGCAGGGCTCCGTCGTTCCTGGGTGCCCGGTTGAGGTGCACGCTCTGGGAGCTGGCACATCGCAACGCAAAGAAATCAATTCAGGTATTGCCGCAGCTCAATAACCTCCGGCAGTGACGTGTGTGAAGAGGAAAAACCCACTACCGATTAAAATAAATATTGTTCCAAAGGAAAACGTTGGGACTAAAAGAAAAAATGATCAAAATACTTGGCCACTGCAACATTTCGGTAGGAACTGAAATTTCAGGTAAAGGGAGCGGAAAAGGAAATTTTCCTTCCTGATCATCCACGGGAGCAGGGATAACAGTGTGAGTGGCCAGTGGTTACCAGAGCAGATGTCCTTTGATACTTGCAATCCTATTTCAATGTTACGATGAAATGGAAGACAGAAAATACATAGATTTAAGATATGCAGAGGTGGAAAAACCACCAGGATAGCGGGCACCGCTGTCATTATTTCTGGGCCCATTTGTATTTCATAATTAATAACTTAAATGGGGTAATTTAAAATTGTTAATTCTTTTCACAGAGTCTGCACGAGCTCAGGTGATGTCAGACACGTTGTCACCAGGAAGGTTAAATACTCTTGGTAGTTGCTAATTACCTAATCACCATTACTATCTCATATTAATTCTACCCTAAGAACAGATTTCATTATGACTAACCCGGGTTATTAAAGAATGAGCTGTAAAGAAAACCCCTGTTGTTTGCATTCATGTAAAGGAGAGAAAAAAGCCCCTAAGAGGAAGGTTTCTCCCTAGCGTTAGGCACTCCTGAGAAGCGGCACGCAGACTCCGCTCCTGGGGGTGTGCAGGCACAGCAGCTCCTCTCCCACACCTGCTCCGCATTCCTGCACGGACCGCTGTGGGCTTCGCTGCCCGGAACGCTCCAGCACAGCACACAAACAGCCTCCTGTCACCCTGCGCGCTCCGAGCATAAACATGGGCTGGCTTCAGCCTTGATCGGGTGTCGCTTCTGTCTTCTAAATGTGTATTTTATCGATTAGTTTGTGAATAGCCTTGAAGATAAACCCTTGAATCCCTGGCTACCGCAGAAGTGGGACTGAGTGGGTCTTGTTTGCCACGTTAGCCTCTTGATCTCCTCCGCACATGGAGAATTCCCATTGTTCGGATTGCCTCTTAAGTATCCCCTTGACAATGTGGCACTGCCTGAGCTCTGTTTTCAACGTGGCCAAAACAGACATTATCCCTGACTTCAGCGGGCCCAGCGCTGCAGAAATGAGGGGTTTTGCTGCAAACCCTCTCCATCAGCTCCCCGCTGGGCTCGCTCAGCCTGTGCCTGCAACACGTGCACGGGAGGGAGAACGAGCTCCCGTCCTACCATCTACACCCAGAAGTGCCCAAAGTGGTGGGAAACTTCACAGAATCACAGAATCTCCTAGACTGGAAAAGACCTGTAACATTGTCTAGTGCAGTCACTAACCTAACACGGACAAGCGCACCACTAAACCGTGTCCCTGAGCACTATATCTACATGAGCCTTAAATACCTCCAGGGATGGGGACTCCACCACTGCCCTGGGTAACGCGTTCCAGTGCCTGATGACCCCTTCAGTAAAGAAATTCTTCCGAATACCCAATCTAAACTTCCTTCGCGTGCAAGTAAGTCCATGTCTCGCAGCAGTTATCTGGGGTGGAAAGCAGCTCCAGGCAGCGAGGTCTGGTCTGTGCAGGTCGGTGAATGTCCCCTCCCTCACACCCCACGCTGAGGATGGGCGATGCCAGCTCCGTGCCATCGGTACGTGACTCGGGATTTTCATCTATTAGAGAGTTAGCAGGAACACTTCCAAGGCAGGTAGATTTTATGGCTGTTTTCAGTGCTGTGCTATTAATCCTTACGTTTGACTCAAACTGTGCATTAGGCGATGGCAGCTACATAGTCGCAACCTTTTGAAATGCTAATTGTCAACCAAAGTTTAGAAAGACTATTTCAAAGCAAAGTTGCCATTATTTGTAGGCTGTGCTCTAAATGCAAGAGCTCAATTATCTCGAGTGTCAAACTTCTGACACCTTTGCTGATCCATAAAAACAAGGGAGATTAAAGAGTTTTCTGGAGTAGAATCTCATTTTTATGCTCAAGTTTATTTACTGAATTACACATTGTGGCCAATCCCAAAGCCACCTTAGTGATCAGGTCAAGATATTTATGGTTGCCAATAGCACCCTAACGGGGGGACAGCATTCAGTTTGTAGCAAGACTTTTATCCTTTCAGTGGCTTTTTCTGAGTGAGGAGTCTATGTTTTTAAGACCTAGAGAAGAGGAGCACTGGTGACTCTTTCAGGCTTTCGACTGTCTTTTTAGAGACAACAAAGGAATTCTTTTATTCTTCCCTTGACTTTCTCTGCTATTAGTGTATGGTAGAGAGCATTAGTTTCTTAGAGGGAGAGACACTGAGAGTTATGCAAAAGATGAAAGATACAGCATGAAAATGCAGTTTTGGTAGGAATTTGCATTTGCAATTCAACGTTCTTCTGGGAAGCCGCATCTGCCGTATCTCCTAAGAGCAGAGGAAGATATCCTCGTTCCAGCGTGCAATGAGATTTTGTGGTTTTGCACTCAAAACCGATGCTGCCTGCTCGCTGACACTGTGCATGAACGGGGCCACAGCTCTGCCCTCCAGCAACACCTCTCCTTACCTTCCAGTACTTCCTCTGGGAAAGCAACGGCACGACAGTTTTAAAAAAAATTATCAGAGAATGTGAAGTGGCAAAGGTATAGCTAAAAAAATACTGCTGCTTAAATCCCGCTTGTATCAAGGGTATGATATCAAATATTAACTGATGGCATCCTCCTCTGTTAACTAAAAACTTACCCATGAGTAACCTCACTGCTCTGGGTGCGATCAGCTCTGAGATACTAATGAGAGGTTCAGCCTAGTGCTAAGATGGACTTCAGTGCTGTGCAGCGCTGCGCTTCCAGCCTTCCTGCACATTTCTGTGCTTCACTCAGAACGACAATACTCTTATTCTACTTTTGACTCTCACCCTAAAATTTCAGCTAGGTAGTAGCCAGCTGAATTATAAGCTTTGGCTCAACTTAATTTTACTTATTTCAAAGAAGAACACAGCATGATGTCCTAAGGCAAAAGAATGTGGCAGGCTATATTCTGGATCATTTGCAAGATGAAGCACTACATTTTTTGTCACATTCAGGGTATCACGTTACACTCTATAGCATCTAAAAATGCAAAAGCAATTAAAGGTCATGAGCCACACCAGTGATCACATAGCTCATGCTTCAGTTCATCTAGAATTTGTATATGGTATTTTTGCTGGACGGTGCGTAGGACATAATTTTTCAGGATGGGCTGTTTCATTCTTTCGTGTCCCTTTAGTGACAAGAAGGTTCCACTTATCACAGTGACCCCTTCTGAACATATGGCCTTCTGCTGTTCCCCTTGCAGAGATTTTATCTGGATGGCAGAGCATCTCCTCGTTTCACCCTCAGAGAATCACAGATCTCTGATAAAATGGAGATTCCTTTGCTGTGACGTGCCACCGATGTGGGGACTGAGGCAGACTTTGCTGCTATCTGCAAGGGCATGGAGAAGCCAACCTGGGTATAGCCACTGTTTGGCAGTTCGTATCTGCAGGAGTCAGGCAACAGACCCCGCAGAAGAACCACAGAATAAATCTGACTTTCAGGGAAATTGCTAAAGGAGATGAACACCCCAGAAAGCACATCTGCCGCCTCCCAGCACTTCCCAGGCACCGGTCACCAGTTCCGCTGAACATACCACATATAACGTGTCCTGGTACTCCATCAATGTCAGCAGAAGCTTAATGGGTAACAGCAGAGTAGTTATGTGTCAGGATTATTAATTAAGGGGTTAATATGCCTGGCTGAACTTTTGTCTCCATTGTTAAGAGGGTTGTAGATGCCAGGATTTGATGATCTGATTAAATGGACATGCTGGGATACAGTTAGAGCACTCTCATCAGCTGGGTTACTCCATGTTACAACACATTTTATCCCTTTCCCAAAGCGGGAACGCGGTACCCAGCTCTTCAGCCAAACCCATCACAAATCCAGCCCTTTCAGATGAAACAGAAAAGTTCAAACACAAACCCAACTTTGTTGGTTCTCTAGGCTCAGTAGTTCTCCAGCTGAATAAAGATTCAGCTACATCTTTATTGGCCTTTATCATCAATAGTTCTTTTCTTAACGGTGTCTTTAAGATGGTTTTATCCTCCTTGAAAAAAGACCGAAGGCGTCTTTCTCCATCTCTTTTCAGAATCCCTCCTCTGAAGCTCCTAAACAAGGCCAAATGTCAACACCAGCTTTCAGCTCTAACTAACTCTGTGCCGCAGCCTGTTTCCTCTGCTTCCCCCGTTCCTGACATCCTGACATCCACTCTGGAGAGCCCTACACGGGAGCTTGCTGTTCCAGAGAGCAAGCGGTGATTTCATCCCGCTGCGAGGAAAACCTGCGTCTCTACATCCCAGCAAGCCTCGCTCAAAGTCACCTCTGCTGCAGTCACGTGCCGAAGCGAGGAGGAAGGAAAGCCAGGCGTAAGGTACGCTTGGAATTTAAAGCTTTTCAGGGTTCAAAAGAAATCATAATAATTTCAGGGGAAGCTTGGGAGCTCCAAGTGTAACAGAAAGCTGCTATTTCCAAAGAAAGCTTAAAGTTTTTACCAAGCTGCACCTCAGATTAGCAAATTGTCTCCCTTTCTTTTTTAAAATGCATAAACAGAGCTGCTAGGTAACACTGAACAGCTTCAAGATTGCCAAGTAATGCTACAAATCAGTTCCATACAAGTTAAGGACCTGAGCCTTCGGCATATATAATTTTATTAAAAAAAATACGCTAATGCTCTTCTGGAGCCAAGGCAGCAGAAGGACGTCAAATGGGGATGTACAGTAGGGTTTGGACTGCCAAGTTTAACGCATCTAAAATGAATAACTTGCTTCAAAGATCCAATCAAGTCTCTGAACGCCCCTGTGAAACCCCACGGAGATGCTCCTTGTTCAGAGTAAGGTGGTCCAAACCAAGCGGGACTTGGCAGTGTCAGAGCACGGGCAGGCTGAGACCGCTCTGTGGATTGGCGTCGCTCCATGTTGGATACCTCTAGCAAGGAGCATTAGTTTCAAATTAAAGCAGAGCCCTTCGCCTGGATTAAACCACCCCCACCCTCTGGGCACGACCCACAGAAAGGAGCTGGAGGCCCCGGTTTTAGCACCTATTGCCTTAACGAGTTCAGGCTGGGATACAGCCGCAGTCTGTAGTTATTGCTGTGTTCCAGTACATTTAACACCTCCTAAACGTGGATAAATGGAAAACCACATATACTACTGCGGTTTGCAATTGAAATGTTTTTATGATATTTTTTTTTTTTTTAACTGCAGTAGATAAACTGTGCGGTCCAAAAGAAAAGTGATCAGTGCAAAACCTCTCTCACTATTCATGTGTTCATTTGCTCCATTTATTACATCCCCTGGCATCTAGCCTGCCTAGGAGCCAGGATGAATTGCAGCTGTGCCTCTTGGATGAGATTATTATTTAGGACGCCATGATAATGTGACCTTTGGCTGGTGAAAGACTATCTAAAAAAACCCAAATTTGGGGGGGGAAATAAACCATATGATCACAGTCTGAGATTTCTGTTCCAAACCATTGCCTCTCTGCTGGCAATCCCACACGTGAAACACAACCGGACAGCTGAGCGACTGCTTCTGTACGTAGCTACAAAACTCTGCATTACTTTTTCCATTTCTAAAGGACCCACTAGGCTGTTCCACCACTGTTGTTTTAGAGGGATATTTGTTTTCATTTGTAACTTAACAAAGCTTATTCTCTGGGTGCGTACAGTAAATCTTAAGGTGCTATAGGGAAACTCGATGGTGCAGCTTTCTTTTCCAGCTGTGGGCTCTACTGGCTATGAAGACCCGAGGCAGGACTGCAGCACGCGGCGCTCCACTTCTGGCCCAGCACTGGGGCTGCGAGAGGTCGCTGGAGAACTTCAATCAGCAAAACTAAGCCAGACAGCGGAGGGCTGGCTCAGAAATCCCACCAGCACCTCTCCACTGGCCTCGTGGGGTCATCCAGCTCCTCACCACCTCCCCTGCAAAGGGCACTTCAAGAGCCTCGCACTTAATATAGCATTAGATGCAAGCTGTAACAAAAGCGATAATAAAACAGACCATGGAAAATCAGGGGACAAAGGAACAAAACATTTTGAAATGAAGCTCGTGGCATAAAGGAGTCTAAGGAGCTGTTCTGATGCTTTAGGGTCTAATCCATCACCTTTTTTCCTTGCTGGCCTTTTAATTTTATTTTTTTTTTTACAGTGCAATTTCATAAAAATAGATTTGGTTCTTTGACGTTACAGTAAGCGCCCAGGGGAAAAGCAGATAAAAAGCAATAATAGAAGTAATGGAAATAAACTTTATGGCATTAACTGGTCAGGAACACAGAAGAAACCACCAACTGGTGGGTAAGAGATGTAATCTTTTTATTTTTACTTAATTTTTTTTTCTGGCATATTGCATCAGTGCATAAAACTCGTATGTAAGGACACAGGTTTCCAGGGTACAGATAAGAAAGTCAGAATGACTCATTTCAGAGCAGCGATACGATAGCAAAGATGTATGCTGCAACCCTACTGATTTACTTCTCATGCTAAATAAAGTGCCAGATGTTGCTCTAGTTTAGATCGGTATCTGTTACTTTTGTGAGATTATGCCTACTTACAACACGGAAGTGCAAAGACACCCAGACCTGAAGAACAAAAGCAACTTGCTCAGCAAGGGCAAAACCAGAAAATCTCACTTTGGATTTAATGGGTCACATTTACAGATTTATGTGGGGCATTTTTATCGACTTCAGGGCATTTTCACCTACTACCCGAAGAGAGGATTTTCTCTCTTTGCTTTCCAGCAGCAGCAATAACCCACCCGGCAGAAGCGGAGCCGAGAGGTTAATCTGAGGAATCCCAACAGGAAGAGAGAAGAGAAAGCCCGGGGGGTTCGGATACCCGAGGTCACTTCATGCGACAGGAATTTGTGTTCCCTGCCCCTTTTCCCACCACTCTGCCATCCTTTTCTTGCCCGTCTTGCCAAACACATGCTGGGAAATAAAATATACATTAATTTTCAATGGTCCAAACACGGTTACTGTTAATTAGCAGGTACGCAGTGCTTTGGCTATCAAAGTGCTGTTCTACTATTAAACGGTTAATGTGCGCAGTGCTTTCCCTGCGATGAATTAGTGGTTATCCTACAGAGGGTCAGAGGCAGGCGAAATGGGACACGGAGCGCGTTTTCCAAGACTGCCACACCTCTGACTTCCATTAGGAAACAGAAAACCATAATCCTGTACTTAAACAGAGAGCCGGCGTCCCCGATGACCTTGTCAGTCTGTCAGTCACCTGTGTGTCTGTCCATCCACCCATCCTCCTTTCCGTCCTCCCCACATGTGATGGTTACAACATCCAACTGGGAAAGGAATGCAGAGGGCGGGAGGAAAGGGAAAAACATCCGCTCTGTCAAAGTGATAGATTTGATATAAAACTCTATGAGTTAAACATTCAACTTGCTCTGTTTTAATAGGGCTGCCAGCAGCGGACGGTTAGCTTAACTTACGAAAATCAAGAAAATGCCTTCTTGTTGCTTCATATATCACGATGAACAATAACCTGACAGGAAAAACAAGCCCTGATTAAGAAAGGATTACTTTTTGGGGCACGCCAGTAATGAAGTATGAAGAAAATCGAAGACAGATATTAGCACAAATCCAGATGTCTTGGAATTATTTTTTCAAGCACAATAGATAATTTTTGAGTGATGTGCCTAACAGGGACAAATCCGCTACCAAAGGAAGCCATCTATTAAATTAACAAGTACACTTTCCATTCCTTCAAAAGAGAACATAGTTTAATCAGATCTTCAAAGCCAGAACAGGAATGTTAAATGTCTTTCAGAAGGGATTTCTGCAGAGGTGATCCTGGCAAAGGTGATCTGACAAAAGCACGTGCTGTAGCGCAGCACCTCTGCTGCAAACTGAAGATTCTGACATTCACGTTCACTTTTATTCTCACCTACTCAAGCGAGCTGCAAAGGTGAAATTCACCCCTGTGTGGAGGTGCAAGCATGAGACTGATGCAGCACACATGTCCCAGAGAACTTTAAGAAGTTCAGCCCAGAGCGTGTGCCTTCCCTGTGGGTGCTCAGATTTAGGCACAGTTGCCCACATCCGCGCTTTTCCTGCAAGCTCTACCCTGAAGGACCTAATCGGTATTTTCTTAGTCGGGCAGAACTGCCTTTGAGTTTACATCAGACTCCAACAGCACTGTAAGTCTTTTTTATCGCATTAAGCTGCTGACACCATGCCGGGGGTAAGGGGGGTGACAGGCATGCAGCGGCTGAGCCACGGGCAGGGCACCCGTCCCTTCGCAGGGCCGAGGGCGATGCTCACCCCGCGTCGCGTCTCTGCCCGCTCGGTCCGGCAGCCGCTCGCCCGGGCAGCCCCTCCGGCGGCACTCACGGCCGAGAGTGTCGTGGGGCTTTGCTGGGTCAGATCCCAAATGGCGTTTGAGGTCCCCACTGCAACCCCCACCCAGGGACGGCAACAGGGACCAGGGACACCCCGGGGCTGTCTGAGGGACCATCTGACTCTGCCTCGCCCCGAGGTGGGCTGCCCGTGCGAAGCACAGCCCGGCTGCTGAAAGATGGCGGGGGACATGCCCACGTGTAAAACACGCATGCGGGCAGAAGACACCCGGCACAGGGAGCCACAGAGCGGGAGGCTCAGGGGTTTGTCCTGCCAAAGTCCACCAGTGGTGGTTCCTCCCCTCCGGGCAGGAGACAGCCCCACACGGCCAGCTCAGACCCCGCCGGCATTACTGCACTCGGAGAGCCGCGGCGCGCCTTGTGCAGCATCATCTGGACCTGAACGGAGCATGTCATAGCCAGTCATCAAAAGTAATTATTCAAGGACGCCCGAGGCTATAACAATGGATTTAAATACAGAACAGCAAGCCGGGTTAGAGTCTGTGTAACTTAGTTTGTCACTTCCTTCAGCTCTTCTCCTTAAAAATGGATTTTTGTGCTCACGAGAGTTCCCAGGCTGCCTGCTCAGGAACCTGACGCTTGACTACACTCGGATTAAGGTCAGCACAGGCTCCAGCACAGCCTTCTCTTCCCCAGGCCCTTTGGAAACCCACACGTGGGCAATCCCACCGTGCTGAGATGGATGGGAAATCCCTTCCCACGTGGCTGTTACCAGGACCACATCCAGCGGCATCCCCAATCCGTACGTAGCACAGCAAGGCAGCGTGACACGGCTGGAGCCCAAAGGCGGCCAGGGACCCCCGCTCCACTCACTGCCAGACCCTGCCGGACTCCGGCTCAGCAGAACTGAACCCCAGTTCTTTGCTTCTCACCACTGCCATGCCCTCTCCTTCCCTCCCAAAGGCTGCCTGCGGGACAGAGAGGGTGACAAAGTCTCAGAGGTACTAAAAGCCCCAAAGAGACTCATCGCTCTTCTTCACGGTGGACAGATACCCCTGATCAGACCGTCCTCACAGAGAGGGAGGGCAGGCTGGAGAGAGCCGGGCTGCAGGATTGCATAAAACTATTTGGAACTGAAAAAAAATTAATAAGAAATCACTTCCTGATTAACAGGATGATCATGTCATTCTGCAGATAATTCCTTGGCTTTGCAAGAGGAAGGCCTGGAATCTCATTCCGGGAAAAACAGCAACACCGCTACAAAATCCTCCCCAGTCATGACGCTCGTCCCTCCTCCCCCTTACCCCTGCTCCGTAGTCCCCTGACTACAACTTCAGTCATTAGCTGGCGAATTAGTCCTGGATGCAATCTGCAGCAACGCTTATTTAGGCCTGCAGGCAATTCCCTCACCTTTTAAATCTTACTGGGGAGTGCTTACAATTATTTTTTTCTTAAAAAAAAAACAACAATTTCAGTTAATTTAATTATAGCTGGGATTTAATGTTTAAAAGCCATCAGCTTAATAAGTGCCAGGGATCTGTATCATTGTTATCACCATCTTTGAAAAGTGCTGAACAATGCCTGTGCCATTCAGAGGATGCAGAGATGGAGCTGAGACATAGCTCCGTGCGGCTCCCTTCCCTCCCAGCCCCCGCACTGCTCCCAGGCTCTCCAGTCCACGTTCCTCCATCTCTCAGGCTGGTTCCTACATCCCTGGAGGTGGCTCTGCCCTGCGGTACACGTACATTTGCATCCACCTGCCTGTTCAGTGCTCAGACCAACATCACGTCTGTAAAGGTCAGCCAAACCCAGTGACATTTTAATTTATTTTGAGTCAAAGGTGCCTTGGACTTCCGTGTTTGACTGCGGCTGAACTTAAACTTGCGACTGGGAGCAGAGGGAGCGTGTGCCCAGTGAGTGCACTGTGCCCACAGCAACTGGCATCACGCTCTGCAAAAATCCCTCCAAATTTGCCCGATTTCAAGACTGTCTCTGGTGTGGTACGTACTGTCCTTCACATCTGTGTGGATCAGCGCCATCTCTCCTGCCAGCTGCTACAGACCGTCTGGTTCTCACATCTCCACTGGCCTTGCTGAGTCACTTTTCCCAGGGAAAAGTGGATTTGATCCTCATTTGCACTGAAATCCCGAACGCACAACTCCTCGCCGGCCCACACAGTTTGGGAATGACCTTCAGGCCATTTCAGGGATAAGTTTAACCTCTGCCAGAAGCAGATTGCCTCCCCCCAAAACACACACACACGCCTAAGTGCACACACAAACACTCTTACTCGCTGGCTGGAGGGTTTTCCTCCTGCTTTGTCACGGTGTAAATCACGGCACAAGGTGCAGGGCAGAACGGAGCTCGGCTTTTGAGTCTAGAAAGGGCTTCGGTGCACAAATGGCTCTGCTGAGAACAACAAATTATCATCTTATCTCCACTGATGCTGCATTTTATTGCTTCTTAATATATTTTCTGGGCTGTCCATGGCCTTTTATCATCTGTCCTGCATTTGATCACAGCTTTACCGCCTGCTGTTCCCTCCCCATTTTTTTTTCCTCTGTCTTACTGGCCTCTATGTCTCTCTTCCAAACAATGGCTTTTTGCAGCCCCCTCATCTAGCCCAGCTGCTGATAGTCCTCAAGGTTCAGTTGCTTCCTGCATTGTTATTTGCAATTTATCTGATTCCAAAACCTGACATTATTCTTTGCTGTGATACACAGTTGCCTGGCTATGGCTAACCATGTGCACGCATATTATTCTGCATTGGCAAATTTTATTTATTTATTTAGCCGCCCTCCCGAGTTTAGAGTGGCATTCACTGAATTACGGATTTTGTTGTCTGCAAATCATAACCCCGTCATGCAGATAAGACAGAATTCATTACTGCAAGCTCTGCCATTACATGGAAGAATTTAGGTCAAACTGCTTCGTCCTTGGACAGCATCCCTGGATACCAAATTCAGTGTCCTCCTTCTCTACAAGTTCTCTCTGGACCCCGAAGAAGCGGTGACACCTCTAACTTTATACTGGAAACCTTTAGACCCACCAGCTTGGCTTATCAGGAGCAAAATTTTGGCCCACACAGAACACGAAAGCAGAGGGTTTCCCAGCAGCCGGGCAGCTGCCGCCCAGGCACGGGAGGTCACTGCCGGCCACCGCGGTGCGGGAAAGGCAGCGAGGACAAAGGAGCAGCTGGCCAGAAGGGGACTTAAATACTGACCAAGCCCTTGGGCACCTTCGTTGCACAGTTAGCAGTGGAGAAAAACCTCAGCAGCAAACCCAGCGATTTTGAGCAAGAATTGATCGGGTCAGCAAACGGGATAAAATTCCTTCCTGCCCCCTGCAGTGGGGAAACAGCCACTCACTCCCTACAGCACCAGCCTCGGCAAATTACCAGCTAACAAAAGGGTTTTCCCTCTGTATTCTTCACCCGCATTTTTCTTTAAAATGCCTACTAAGTTAAACAACGAGCATATACACTGGAGATACCATCAGAGCTTTCACCTCCTGATTTGCAGATCGGAAGGCTGCAGCACGGAGGCGGTTCGTGAGCGCAGGTCACTGATACACTCACTGAGGACACAGCGGCACAGCGTTATTATCACTGAACAGAAATGCTATAGCTTCATCCTCCCTGCCAGCAAGATCTTGGATTCATAAAAGGATTAAAAAGAGTAAAAAATGGAAACATAAGGGTTTGGAGTCATTATACCCCACCTCAAGCACTTAACTGAGGTTTCCAAGTTAGAAATGCAACAGCTAATAGCTGTGGAGCTGTCACCAGAAAGACATCTCTGGAAGCTCTCTGGCGGCAGATGGGCTGAATTACCTTCTGGAAGTGTCTCACTATTTCTCTTATGGGCAACTCCGCTCCCAGTTCAGCTGCTGCAGGTAAGTGCCTCTGAGACAGGAGGAAAACCCCCGCAGGATGCTTACGAGGGAGCCACCCCACAGCTCCATGTCCTTCCCCATATGAGGTCACACGACCGGTGCAGTCTCCAAGTGACGCACGCCCAGCGCGTGCCCAGTGCTGCTCCCAGGGACCTGGGGCCGCCCGCTTAATCTCGGCCATTCAAATTCCCTACCACGAGACACAGACGAGGATCTTCTCCTGCCGTCCGTGCCCTGCGCCCGCTCTACGTGATGGGACACAGCCCTGTCCACAGCTCCCGTGCACCAGTGCCCTCATCACAGAAGGACTTGATGGATAGCAGGAGCGGACGCGGGGGATTTCTTTTTACGCAGAGCTCCTAGATACCAATCAGCAACAATAGGTTTTATATAGACAAAAGAGGCAGAGAGGAATATCTGTAAGGGTAATGTCTCCTGATAAGTGGCAAAGCAATATCCCTCCCCTTGGCATTCTTCAGACACACGGCTAAGGCAAGTTTGGACAAAACCGGCTCCCACTGATCGACCGTATGATAGGTTTGCTGGATTATTGACAAAGTGCTCTGTAATCATTCTGCTGTAACAAGAAAGGCAACAAGACAGGCCTGAGGAATGGGGAACAGATCAGATGTTTGTCACATATTAAAGACCCAATCACCAGAGTTGCACGCCCGATTAAAAGCAATAAAGGGAAGCAGGCAGGTTCCGTGCTTGCCCACGCTTGCACGAGGGCCGTGGCCATTCTCATCACGGAGATGTGATGGGGTTTTCGCTCTGCTGCCGGCTCCAGGAGCTCACGGGGAAGAAAGACTCGGTTTCCTGGTTTGAGTGAGCACTGGCGTCCCGCTAGAGGGAATTTTATTCCCACTATGACAGGACTACCAGTTAGGCAGACGAAAGCCATCTGCATTTAAAGATGACCAGAAGCTGTGTATCAGCCCATCACTGAGCCCTATGTCTTGGTAGAATTATTAGTGTAGGTTAGCTGTGACAATATAGCCCGCAGATCAAAGTGTTTGGAGAGAAGGCAGAGTAAGTTTGCATTTCCCTGTAAAATACTGAGTCAATATGATCAATAATAACCTGCTCCTATGCAGAAGCTACGCAAGCTATGGAGAAGACAGCAGAACGGAGATCGGTATTACGCCTCTGAAAACAGCAAACAATTGACATCAGTTCTGCAACACCAGCAAAGAGCGAAGCATTTGCTCACCGGTAAAGGACCATCCTTCTGCACGTCTGATAGCTCTTCCAAGCACACAACATTAAGACATGTCCTGGAGAAAGTCCATTAACGTGCAGGATGTGCAATCTTAATTTTACACAGACTAACAAAAAGCCATCAATCGGTAATAATTTCAGCTTTCAGCTGGTGTTATGTTTGAACTGGTGACCTTGAGGAGAAAGACTTTATCGAACCCTTGGGCTACTTAGTCATATATTAATAACGGATTTGTCGCTTCATGTTCAGAGCTGTTGTGTGTAGGTACTGTTAAACAGCCAGGGAATCCTGTCCCAGAGAACCCTGCATTGCAGTGATGAAGCAACTCCCTTAATGTAGATGTAAAGTCGTCTTTAGTTAGAATTCAAAGAACGACACAAATTAAGATTACTATCAAGTACTATTGAGCATGAGGCAAGGAAAATAAAGCGTAATGCAGCTGCTTAGTAAAGAAAGCAGAAAGAGAATTTGGTGGTAGCGCTGTAGTTTCCTTGGGCTATATCACAGCTTTTACTTGTTATGACCTTGCAAAGGGAAATTTGAAGACTAAAGGCTCTATTTGCAAGAACAACTTCAAGCAGTGAGGTCATGCTCTTTCTGTACACTTTTCAAGTGAAAGCTGAAGTGAAAATCCCATTCCAGATTCCCTAAGATGAGTCCACGTTCCGCTAGAAGAGTCGTTAGTAGGTTGTAGTAAGCACAGCAGGAAGCGCAAGAAAAGAGTATGGAAAGAACATCACTAATTTATACCAGCTAAAGATCTGGCTTAAATTTTAAGTAGTACGATTAGCAATTAGAAATCCTCTTTATCTTTCTGTAGTCATTATAATAGGACATACTTTTCATTTTTTATGAAGATAAGTTGAGCTAGCTCTGAAACCGCTAGGTAAGACCATTCTGCGACCCGCATCGGGATTTTTTGATGAGAGATGCAAAACATAACAGCAAGCAGATACATGAATTTGAGCAACTCCTTATATAACCACTTCCAAGACACACTATTATGGGGTTTTTTAATGCACAGAATCTGGGAAAAAATTGGAATATTTTTCCTAAAGGACAGTATGTATTTTTCATATAGCATCCTTCATCCAAACCTTCCGAGACAATGCTTTGAGAGACCTTCGCTGTGGAAACAGGCAAGTGTCTGGGCGAGACTGAGGTGGTCCACCAGCCCCGATGGCTCAGGCCGGGTGCGTACGCTCGCACCGGGATGGGAACAGGGCACATAAGGCTGCAGGAGGGAAAGGGCATCAGCCCGTGGCCAGGTCAGAGCGACACAGGGACGGCCGGGGGGGCTGCAAACGGACGGCTCCCGAGAACTGCGCAACCATTTTATGTGCTCCGGTTTAGAGAAGCAAGCGCCTCATCGCTAATTTGCATTTCTTATGACAGCCATCTTGCAGAAAATGTACTTAAAGCAAAGCCAAGCCAGATACAGTTACTTCCCTCGGTTACGAACAATTTCACTTTACCGCTTCATGCGCGTAAGTTCAGAGCAGAGCGAGACCTGCACGGAAGGGGAAGAACAGTCTTTCAAGAGTCTCGGAAGCAAGCTAATTGGTCTCTAACCTAAATCATAAAAAGACCTGTAATTATACTGCTCAGAATTAACACAGAGGGCTTCTAAAAAAGTCCATTTTTTAAGCGAATTTATACTATTATAAGACCTGTCGCTTCTGAGTAATAAAACCAGCGATGTTACGTTCAGCTTCGTGTTATCCTGTTTGCTCAGATGGTGCTTATGCCAGCTGTATCCAGCAGAAAAGCAGTTTTCAATTTATTTTTATGGCCTCTCTCTAAAAGCATTCCATTACAGGAATATTACACTGTATGAAGTTTCAAACCACCATCGGCAGTTTATTCGCTTGTTTTGCTGGAATGGAATAAACAGTTATTCGCAGTAACTGTTATTACAACTTCACGCGTGCAACATTGCGTTTAAGGGTCAGTGCCTATTTGCTCAGTGCACCCCACTTTTTCTCCCCCAAGGGGTTTAACCTCTGCTCCAAGAAACAAAATGGGCTGAAACTCTATTTTTGGTTTTACCAGCTTGTATACAGGGGTGCTTTCGGCAAGCTGTTTTATGAAATGAGATTCCTCAGTCAGCTAGGAAAAACTGAGAGAAGGTCTAGCGTGGAGCTGCATGGGTCGACCCGCGAAATATTCTGACCGAAATGAATTTTTGCTGTGCTTTTTAAAAAAAAAAAAAAATCATAAAAGTATTGAAAAAAAGTTTCACTTTAACTGAAGCTCTGAATGTATCGAAATCAGGTCAGAGGTGGCGTGAGTTCCTCGTGCAAGAAGCATCCTGTCATCTCTCGGACTACACTCATCTCACCTACCATCACCCGGGCGTCACGGCGAGGAGGGACACCGGCGCTGCTGCTCCCACTGCCACCGGCCCTCCGGGGAGTTTAAAATAGGCGAGCGCTGAGGGAATTCTCACGGGATTACAGTGAGTCGGATCTTTAGTTCTCCAGCTTGCGGAGTGCCGAACATAAATAATTAGATAATTGTCTTTGTGTTGCTATTCAACAAGGCAGCACCCTTCTGACCTAACTGGGTCTCGTGGTCTTGCTTCCAAGGTAAGGGAGTGCAGTGCAGCTTGCAAATAAATCCATGTACTTTAACTGATTATTTTATAACAGCTGGGCCTTAAATAAACCTGCAAACTTAGGCAGAAGGTATTACAAAACTGTATTTTTAACCCAATTTACAAGACGTCATTGAAATACCTAACCTGGTCGTGTACGATATATGTAACTATTAAACTTGGAGCCAAAGAAAATATATAAAAGAATGCCTCTTTAATGCCCATACTGGGATTATTTTTCCAAGTTATTACGTGAAGCACAGAATCAGAGCGAGCGTACTGTCCTGACCAAATTGGAAAGTTATACTAAGAGTAATTGCTAGCCAATAAAAAAATAGAAAAATATACAGCCAGGTCCTCCTTTCCAAGTCTTTAAATTCCTCCATGAACTAATCTTTTCCCTGTGGTGTTGGACTCAACAATTTGATATTTTATTGCTTTTAGGGTCAGAAATTCACTCACTATATTATCAACTCAAGGGAAAAAATTGGAAGAAAAGATTTGTGTCTTCTTTGGACAGTAAAGCCAACAAATCTCTTCCACTTCTCGGTTAGAAAATACAATTAAGTGGACTGTAGTGGACTCTCTTGAAAGAAAATTGTCTGGATTGAGATGTGAATAGCCTAAAAGCCGAACGTGCGAAAATCAATCCTTCCCAGTCCTTTGGGATATGACTGTTTGGGAAAAAGTTTGCTCTGATTTTCCTGTACTCTGTGTATGTGTATATACGTGTGTGTGTGTGTGTGTAATTCTTAAAGCAATCAATATAAGTCCCTGAAATGAAAAATTGAAGCTATCAAAGCCTGGAACATCTCATAGATGAGTAGGGTTTGCACAGGTTTCCTAGGCTGGCTGTCAGATCTAATCCCCAGAGTCCTTAGCCTGACAAATCGTGGCTGCGATACAGATTACTTAAGGTGGGCTTAGCTCGCCTCTCTGCCCTGAGCCGCCCTGCCCCGCGAGCTACGTGCCCTCCCCGGGTCGGGGACCTTCACGGCAAAGCCGGCAGACCGCAGCCTCGGCAGCACCGTTCCGGGAGCGGAGCTCTGCGGGATGCGGGGGGGCTGCGGGTGCCCCTCGCTCAGCGAGGGTGGGGGAGCCTGGGAGCACCCCTGGTTTTGGCTGCTGGCAGGGCAGATACCAGTAAGCCAGACTCATCAAAATTATCTGAAGATGGTGGGGTTGGCAAACCTCTGTAAATATGAAGGACATAAAGTTAGAAAACCCCCAAAGCTCTAATGAATGCTGGACAGCACGCACCAGCGCGCAGCGAGGACGAGGCTCCACCGGCGAAATCCCGACCCCAATAGACATCCTGGTGGCAACGATGCCAAGCCGGCACTCTTGCATTTCGTTTCTCTGTTCTGCTTGTGAGCACCCAGCACAATCAGCATCAGGATCGAGCCTCTAGACATTGCGATAATACAAATAATAAATAACGATAATGATGATGAATGCCAAGAATCCTGTCCTCAGGCTCTCACCTTCAGAAGTGGCAGACATAGTAATCTCTCTATTATGAGCTTGGACTTTTCATATTCAGACTGCACTTAAGGCTGTGCTGCTTCAGCCATATCACATTTTATGAATCATCAGTTAAATATATGTAAAAATCAATGACATTATATCAGTGTGCCCTGCATCTTAACTGATGCCATCTTTCATCTTCCTAATGATCCAGAAGATCTGGAAATAATTAAAAATCGCTCTTGAGGGTCCAACCTTGTCTTTCTTTTTTCCTTTATGAAAGAGGAATCTCATCCTCCGCTAAGATATGACATTCTGAACCAGAGCAGCAGTGGTTTAATGATGGGATTATTGCCAGGGGAAACAGAGTCAGCGCCTCAGCAGGACAGTCTGCCTTGATTCATCTACTCACTTCACTGAATTTGGAGGACCAGGAGCTTCACTGGGAGCAGGCAGGGCATTTCAGAAAATGCGAACCAACGTGCATTAATGGGAATTGTTGGACTGGTTGAAGGAAGCTATATCATGTAGAAAGTGTAATGTAGAACAAACGTGGGGGCAGTCACGTTTCAGGGGACTGCTTGTTCCCAGGTTGTCCTCTGGTCTCACATCAATAAGACAAAAGTCAAACCAGCTCATCTGGGTCTTGCCCTGGTCTCCCAAGAAGCAACGCAGCAGCTCACCCAGGCACAGCTATCTAGTGAGGATGAGCACATGAAGTACTCAGGACACCTGCATAGACAGAGCCAGCGGCAGAAACACAAGAACCCTCTTGGAGACTGCAAGCCATCTTTAACACCAGTACAGTATGAAGAACAAACCGTGTAAAGGAGACAAGGGCGGACCAGATCGTTATGTGTACAGATGGATGTCCCTCCCTGTACTTCCCTGCTTGGCTGAAGCTTAAAGCAGACTTTTTTCACATTTTTTCACTTCACTATCAATAATATCACCTTTCTAATAAAAGCAGTGACTGAAGACAGTGATTTTACACTGCTGTGAGACTCGAGAGAGCTGCTTGCATGAGTACATAGGTCTGTGCAGAAGAGAACACGCCGCAAGGATCTGTCTAGAGCCTCATTTGAGCATCTTCCTAAATACCAGAGGCTTAAGTCACCCAGATCCCAGCAACACATATTTCCCACCCAGGTACACACAGACCAACATCACCGTCCCCGTAATTTCCAGGAGGAAACTCCAGCTCCTGTAGGTATCAAATGAGGCCAAGGAAGCTCAGCACTTCACAGTAGTGCTGCAGAAGAGTCAGCCCTTGTTTTGCATAGTACACATTAAATCTGACCGGAATCTGGATCCTGAGCCTACACAACAGCAGCACATTGAAGTTAACTAGCTCCCAGGTAACAGTCTGCAAATCTAGTGCCAAATTTCCTTTTACTCCTGATGCACTTTCCTCTTCTCCCACGGTTTCAGTGAGATTGCACCGATCCACGAGCAAAGCCCTTCTTGAGTTTCTGGGTTACATCGTGGTGCTGTTACCAGCTAGAGAGAATTGAAGACCAAAAGACTGAACAGAGTGGCTTCCCCAAGCCTATTTTCCTACTGCTTGGATAATAAATATAGTCATGAAGAAGAAAGGACACATACAAATGGCTGGTATCAAAGAGCTGCTCTTTAATGCCAGCCAATAATGTCATGGTCCTCAGTCTTCCTAAATTTAAATGATTAGCAATGACCAAGCTCTGCTCTCTCTTGATGCATCACTTAACCTCATAATCACAAAATCTATCCCATTCTTGGTCTTAGATTGATGATGTCACATTAAACTTGTTTTTTTCCGCCAGACAGAGCAATCATATTGGAGCGAGCCAGTCCTGAGCATAACTGCCACGTGCCTATCACGAGCGTGATTAATATCATCGATTCTATTGGTAAGCGAGCGGTGCATCTCAGAGCCTACTATATTTAGGACACATTAAGATGTCACAAATGGATTTTTTGCAAAGAATAATTTCATTCATCTCTTTAATGTTATAAATTATTGCAGATTTTTTTTTTTATTTAAATAAAAGCAATAAAAAAATTCATCGATTTTCTCTCCTGGAAGAAACTTTTTTATTATGGCAGCCGTAGCTCTGGTATGGCCGCGCAGAGTCCTCCTCCTTCCCCTGCACTCAGATATCACTCAGCCCATAGAGACGGCTGGGCCACCACAGTACGTCCCGGACTGCACTTTGTGCAGCCTCTTTGATGTTTGTTCCTTTAGTTTAATACTGGGTGCTATTAGCTGTGTCTGATATTTTCAATGAGATTATTTTGATTTTTCACATTTCAGTTGGTAAATGCAGCTGCCGCTGCACCAGTTTCCCTTCCTTACTACAAACTAAGAGTGTATTTACCATATGCCTTTCTTTCCTTCTAGTGATTTACACTTTGCTGCCAAAAGATGTAAATTGACTCAATTCTTTTACTTCTTTGTCTTTCTAAAGTGATGTTTGAATTGGGAGCTGCTGGAGTCCTCATTAAATTTGCTTTTCATTTCGTAGCAGGTTATTAAGGGACTGTTTGTGGAGCCTATGAAATATCCATCCCCAGAGGTCTTTAAGTGTTGCTTAGACAAAGATTTGTCAGAAATGTTTCCTGGGATTTGGTCCCACTTGGGACGAGCGGGCAGATCTCAGGGCTCCCTCCGACCCTCTTTCTGCCCCGGGATGAATACTCCGCTCCTCCACGCAGCGCGAGCCCGCCAGCGGCGTTTGCTGTATGGTGACCCACTGGCCCTTAGAAGGGTCGGATCACCAGTCGATATAGGTCTTCTGTTGTATTTCCACCAAAGGATGTGTTGCCCTTAAAAACCCCGAGGCAGTACTGTGGCCTTTTTGGAGTCCGTGGAAAACTGCCATTTTTTCCAGCAGTGCCGGAATTCCACCCGTGTCATGAATCCCCCTCCGCTTCTGCCCAGGCGCTTGTTCGCTTTTATAAAGGATGGGTTTGTTAAATTACGAGTGGTCTGAATACCCATTTATTTCTAATGTTTATTCTAACAGCAGACGTTTGTTACGCGGTAGGGTCAGTTTAACTGCACCAAGTTCTGCCTCCTCCTTCAGCGTAAGCCTGATTCTCTTTAATTTTGCCTTAAATCTGGAGAGCATTTCCAGCAGACTGGCTTCCAGAGAATACATTTCCACAGAATAGCTCACGACACAAAAGCACTGCTACAATGTGAACTGAGGTGAATATTAGAAAGGAGAAAGGTTATTGTTCTTACAATATTTGTCCATAAATCTCCGTGATTTATAGACCGATGCCACTCTGGCTTATCGGGAAGGTCGTGCTGCCAAAGGCGATACAAGTTCATTGGTGCCATTCTACCCTGAGTTTGTCAACAGCCTGACTTTTTCTACAGAGCTGTTGCAATGACGAAGCATAGTGATATGTAAATGTATATGTTTGTTTCTTTTATCTTTCTATTCACCCTCTGATAAAAGAAAAGCCAAAGAAATGGCTTTTTTTTTTTTTTTTGAAAGCCATCTGGGTTATAAAGCCCCACTTCAGATCAGTAGTGACCTTTTGTTCAACAGCTAGCAATGTAAAAACACATAAAAATGTCTATTTAGATATTGGTGGGGAAAAAGAAGCCCATTGATTTTCTTAGTTTGCTAAGCTCCCGGGGTTTTTAAGAGGCATTTGTTTCTGCAGAAGGAGACAGCACTGAGGGTGTGGAATGGCATTCTTTATTTCCAGAAAAAAAAGTAAAAATTCAGTTTCAAGATGGATGAGATGCCTGCTTGATACAGCACATGGCTTCCTCCTAGAATTTCACTGGCTCAGTCATCTTTAGGATGCAAGAGATTTGTTAAATTAAATGTTCCGTGTCCCATCTACCAAGAAAAAGGCTTCTTTTTGGTGATGTTTGTGTTTTTAACCCTTTGTTGTAGGAAAGTGTCCTAGGAACAGATTTGTTGATGCTTCACATGAATATTGCTGCCAGGAAGAGCCAGATTCTTAAAAATTTGCCAAGGGACTGCACAAAGGAGGATGAGAAAATTAGTACTTATTTCCAGACAGCTTTTGGTCAAGTTTGGACATTATTGCTCTAGTGCTAACCAGTTCCCACGCTTGCTGTTCTAGAGGTAACCCTTATTATTTGGGTCACAGCAGCTCTTGGGCAGACACCCTACTGTCCCAGGGCCTGTGGACATAAGAGAAAGGAAGGTAAGAGGTAAAATGCCCTAAAGGCAAGACCACAAGATGGACTGAGTCAGAGATCAGAAGTACCCTCCTCTGAAAAGGGGAACTGGAGCACCAAGGGGTAAGGCAACGCGCAGCTTCGCTGCCCAGTTGCAGTTGGATTTCCCTTCTCCACCCCGGACAAAGCAGCTTCCCATCCACCCCGGGAAAACCTACGAGCTGATCCTCAGGTACAAACCCGCTTTAGGGGCTCTGCTGCCCCCCCATCACCATAAGGAAAGCCTAACAGAAGCTAACAATTAACAACCATATTAGACAGACATAAATCACCCAGGGATTTGACAGTTTATGTAGAGGCATAAATTTCCCACTGCCTATTTGTTTATTTCCCCGAGTGTTGTTCTCAGTTCAGCTGGTTTGCCAACACCAGGATAATTTATTGAGAGCTCAGCAAATAAATCTAGATTTGAACCTGTCAAAGGCAACCTGTGCAACAGAGGAGATCTACGGAGTGAGCTGCGGGATGCCAAGTGCTGCTCCGGTCACACCAGCGCCGGCACTGCCAGGCTGGACCGCCGGCGGCACCCGCAGAGGGGGAGCCTGCAAAGCGCACCCCTGCTGCCTTCTGGACGTGCCGGGGCTTCGGAGAACCAAGGTAAACACTAAAGACTTCTACATATTGGTTCAGGGCCCCTTACTGGAGAAGAAAATGGGTATCAGGGAACTGCTGGAAAGGGTCCAGAAAAGGGCTACGAAGATGCTGAGGGGATTGGAGGGTCTTTCTGCTGAGGAAAGGCTGAGGGACGTGGGGCTTTTCAGGCTGGAGGAGAGAAGACTGAGAGCGGATCTTACCAATACTTATGAATATTTAAAGGGAGGGCGCCAGGGGGATGGGAACAGTCTTCTTTCAGTGGTGCCCAGTGACGGGACAAGAGGGAACGGGCACAAACTTGACCATAGGATGTTCCATCCAAAACTGAGGAGGGACTTCGTTGCTGTGCGGGTGGCAGAGCAGTGGGGGAGCTCCAGAGGGCCCTTCCAACCCTCACCAGTCTGGGATTCTGTGATCTCCAGCGTCTGCAGGGGAGAGTTTGGAAGAGCCGCGCTGTACCCTAAGCTAGAAATACTGCGTCGGGCTACGGAGGAATCAGCTCAGTGTCTCTTTGTTTGAACGTGGTGTTTGATGGCTACTGAACAGCTATGCTGCCTGGAACATGGCAAAGAACGGAATTTATACCTTCCTTCAACAACTGGAAAACTCAGAACAGACAGAAAGAGACTTGGTTTCAGCAGGCAACTCAAGTTTCAAGGAGATGTGTCTGTAGCGCTGCAAGTCCTCATTGCTATACAGATGAAAGCAGCCACCGCAGCAGATTTTTTCTCGTTAAATGCATTAACTAAAAGCTCAGATAAGAACAACCTCAGTTCAGCATGGATTCAGAATTTGAATCAAATCCAAACTTTGCATTTGATCCCCATCACTCTAATGCACTTCAGATTTAGGCTAGGCAGAGTATATTAGGATGCAGGTATTTAATGGATGATGGCTCAAAAAGGGATACATCACTGGAGCCAGCACACACTCCAGTGGAAACATCTGTCTGTACTGCATTTGCAGGGGTAAGATGAGGGAGTCTTAAAGGAATGAAAAAACAGAGCGCAGAAAAAATAGGAAAAGAAATAAAAAAGACCAAGAAAATATTCTATCATTTGTTCTGCTTTTGTACATTGTATTGCGTTTGGAAGAAATATATCCTATCCAAGATATCGCAAACAAATGCCCTGCGGGGGAGCAGCGAGAGCTGTAGAAGGGTTTGCATGATGAAGGGATGCCTTTTTTAGGATGAGTGGACGGGGGCTCCTGCCTGACTTTGAATCAGGAGGTAGTATCTATATTCAGCAAAAGACCTCCTGCATTTCCAAACTGCATAACCCCAGCTCACCTCCAGTTTGAACTCCTCCATCTTCTCATCTGAGCTGATGCACTGAATTGGCATTAATGCCAGACATGGGGGGAAAATCCCAGTGGAGTGACCTGAACTGCATTACAAAGGTGGGAGGATAAGAACCTCTTTGAGGAAGAAGATTAATTAAATATGATAGCTACACCATTGCCCATCTGAGGAAATTTTACATTCCATGGGAGCAGGCTGCAAAATATTCTCAAAGGTTTTATCTTTCTATGCAGAAATCCAATTTATTAGAAGCATTCTTCTTTATGAAAGTATCTCTGGGCAGGATTTCTGTGTGGGTTTGGTAAGCAGTCAGATAGCTCATGCTCTGGATCAAATCCTACCTGGTGCGAATCAACACATCTTTGTGCATTTTAATATGTGACCCCTGGGCCAGTTCTTTGTCTTTTCTCTAGTTGGGCTGGAGCTCAGGTTTGTGCCTACATGCAGAATGCAGCATTCCCCGCTTTTTACGTGTTTTCAGAGCTAATGTCATTTAGCTCTATCTTTTTTTGGAGCTATTAGATCTGGCTGCTGTGAAGGCTGGCTAGGACAACTGCAAATATTTTATCTCAAAGAAGCATCAGACAAAAATCCCAGAGCCCGTGTCGGAAGTGTTTCCCGATGGCTGGAATTCTCTCCCTGGTATTTGACTCGCGTTAAGTCTGTGCCCACAGAGGATTTCCCTTACCAGGGCTCAGGGTTGTAGAAAGGCGATGTATTAAAATCTCAGTGCTTAACTCACCAACAACACTTGAGGCAAACCTCTCTCAGCTTCACTCATGAAGGGTAAATTTCTCGCAGCTGTAGCTTAGGAGCCCAAATTTCACTCTGGTTTTCAGTAAGTAGCTTCCAGAAAATTTTACCCATAGGCTTGAACACCCTCAGCTACTGATTAGGCACCAGTGGTAAGAGAACCCAGTTTGTCCCTTCTTGGAAGACGAAAACAACTAATTTCTTTTCAGGTGAACTAACAAATCCTGGTGATCTCAGTTACCCACGTACATTTTCTTCAGGGAGATAAGACAAGACAAGCAGCCCTGAGAAAGCAGTTGCTTGAAATGATCCAGTGTTACTTCTAACCTGGATTTAAAACACTATTGCTTTCTCTAAAGTTATCAAAAGAATATGGCACTGAAATTATAGCAGACCTATCGCTCATGTTTTCTAACAAACAAAAGAGCAAGTGAATTTTACCCCAGACATTTCTTGAAAACCTGCATTTCCTAGACCAGCTCAGTTTGAAAAAATAAAAATCAATACATATTAGATTAGCTGTATTTCAATTTTGACTCAGTATTTCAGACTTGGACAGTTTTAGGCAGATTAAACACACGGTATCGGATCCCTCCCGAGTTTAAGAGTCATGCAGTTGACCCATTGAAAGACCATGGATTATGAAATCAAAAGAGCTGGAACGCATCGCACTTTCAAGGAGGAACTGCAATTGCAATGCCAGTTCATAGCACACTCTGCTCATTTTCTGCTTCTGAAAGCCTCAATTTATTTTCCCCGTGCAGAAGGAAGGAGCGCCTTTAAGTGGTGAATACTTTGGTGAATCTGAACACCTTCCAGGCTTATAAAGACAGCTAGAAGGAGTTATCTGAAGTGATTTTAGAAACAATAGGAATTTGAAGTGTTCCACATTATAGCAAGCAAAATGAATTTTCGGGTTAGTAGGTAAAGCTTAAAATTCTCAACAAAGGCTGAGCGCTGCGTTCAAGATATTTCAAGGTACTTAGGTTTCTATCACCAGGTAAAACCCGTGGGAGGTGAAACTTGTCCTGCTGGCATTCAAGGCATTGGAAAAGAACGTGTTTCCTCCTCTGCACTCACAAAACCACCTGGGCAGGGGAATTTCTGAGCCGCGTGTTCAGAACTGGCCTGTACTCCGACCCACAAGAACCACAGACAAAATGCTGTTGTCCAGGAACAGCCACTGTCTTTTTCACCTGTGGAAAAGTGGAGCAAACGCAAGGCTTTATAGAAAGTGGCAGGTTCTTAATTATTGTTATAATTTATTTAGTGTTTACTGACAAGAGCGCAAACCTCTTTTGCAGAAGGTGCTGCACACACCGGCCATTTGAAGACAGCCACTGCCTCTGAGTGCTTCTCTGAAGAACACGGACACTGGTGAGCTCAGCAAACTATTTGCTAAAAGTAACTGATTAAATCGCTTTTCCTTCCAAGTTTCTTTCCTCTCTCAGACTCTGCAAGATTGAGTCTCGATCTTCTCAGATGCATCTACTCTCTCACACGCTTTAGCAGTATTATTTTTTAAACCAGTGGTTCAGTCATTCGGGGTTCTCCACAAATATTTTGATTATATTGCTAATTTACGATGTTATTCTTGCCCTGTGATTGGCTGTAACTACTGCTGGTATGAACAATTCCTCTGACAACATTTACAATCCATTTTCCTTGAAAGTATCTAAATGCAACTTTGGAAATGAAATGCGTCTCACGAGTTTGATTACATGATGGGCTGATCAAAAACCTCTGAACTGCACCTCAGCCCAGATGATATTTCATTAATTTTTGAGGCCAAAAGAGTCTGAAATTATTGCATCTAACCTCCTATATGACACTGGCTGTAGACTGCCATCCTCTCTCAATGTTTCTTTGAGGTTATAATCTACAGCCAGAAAATGAGATGAACATGAGAAGCAAAACTCTAGCAGACACCCTGGGGATCACAGACAGCGACTCACTTCTTGTATGACCTTCACCGACTCATTTCTGTTGTCCATATCTCAATTTTCCAACCTGTAAAATGGTCCTCTGTAAGGCGCATTGAAATCTTTAACCGAAAATTAACAACTACCGCTCCTCCAAGCCTCGTTTGTCCTGTTACAGCCTGGTCTTCACACTCTCTGCTCCCAAGCACTAAGCGAGCTCTCATCCCATGACACTCAAAACAAAACTAGGGCAAGGTTTTGTCCTCCAGTGGACATGCTGTAATTAATAAATTACTCAGTGGAAGAGAATGTGGAGAGGAAAGCGGCATTATGGCATTTCTTTCTGCCGGGCTGACCCAGGGAAGGAGCTCCGGCCAGGCTCGCCGGCTGTCACTGCCAGCAGGGCAATTCCCACCGCAATGCCGGGCAGGCAACAGGGCTTAAAATGAACAAAAAAAAAACATAAAAAAAGCCCCTCCACAACACTCAAACACTTTAATTACTTTCCTTAAAAAAAAAAAAGGCAAGAAGGAGAGAGGCAGAAATATCCTAATCACATTTCACGGCACACACCGTTATGCAAAAGTGTATTTAACCCGGATGCTCCGCGGGTCACTCCCTTCTGTAAGTATTTGCATGGAAAGAAGTTTGGTTCACCCCAAGTCAAAGGCTACCTTGGCCTCCCCATGCAAATGTATTTAAATGAAATTTATCCAAAGCTGCTAAATTATATTCACAGGAATATAGTCCATCAGCTGCGAGGGGGTGCTTTGTACTCTTGATTGAAAATTGTTTTCGTGTGACAGAGAAGGTGCTTAAGAGAGTAAAAAAAGATCATTCAGTGAGTTAGAAAATTACTCCAACCTCTAGACCATGTCAAACTAAATATAAAACAAACAAACTATGGCAAATGAATGAATAATTTAAAGCAGCAGCTTATATATCACATCAGAAAACACAGTCGTGGAGCCTGGCCGGTTTGTACCCACCGGCTCTGTGTGGACACGGACGTGGGCTCCTGTGCCGGAGCCGCTCTGCTCTCAGACTGCTGCGGGTGCAACCGCACCGCAGACTTGTTTTCTCCGGGTGGTTTTAGCAGTGGCGAAGGGCAGCAGCCCCAGGACGAGCACAGCACTGCCAGGAGCCGTGCGCGGCTACGCGCTTGACTCTTACTGACCGCAGCCCCCACCATTTCACCTGCTTTTTGCCCTTTCCTCACACCCCACGGTCTATTTTTATCCTTTGTACTGCAAGAGCACAGTCAGCCTCCAGAGTCATTCCAGAGAGCCCAGTGCTTCCCAAAAAACAGCCAGCCCTGGTAGGACTGCATGTCCCGTTGGACACCCAACCGCTGCCCGGAGCGCCCCGGCCGGGGGGGCTGCTCCTGCCCAACTCCTCTGCTGGGAGCCCACAGCCCCCCTGGGGAAAGAGGAGCTGTGCCGTGGGGTGGGGGATCTCAGGGCACAGCCACCTGATGGGCACCAGAGCTCCGGGGCAGCTCCAGAGGGGCGCAGCGACGTCCGGGGGGGGANCTGTTCAGCCTGGAGAAGAGGAGGCTGAGGGGAGACCTTCTCACTCTCTACAAGTACCTGAAAGGAGGGGGTAGAGAGATGGGGACTGACCTCTTCTCCCCGGTGACAAGTGACAGGACGAGAGGAAATGGGTTCCAGTTAAGCCAGGGGAGGTTTAGGTTGGATATTAGGAAAAGTTTTTTCACTGAAAGGGTTCTCCAGCATTGGAATAGGCTGCCCAGGGAGGTGGTGGATTCGCCATCCCTGGAGGTGTTTCAAAAAAGGGCAGACGTGGTACTTGGGGATATGGTTTAGAAGTGGTTTTGTCAGGTCAGGTTCATGGTTGGACTCGATGATCTTAAAGGTCCCTTCCAACCGTAACGGTTCTATGATTCTATGGTCCCGTCCTTGCCCAGCTCTGTGCACACCCTCTGCCATAGGGGCACTCTCGCTTCACACAGCGCCACGCACACGCTAATTACATGATAATATTGGCTCTATCTCCTGAGCAAAAAAGGCACGGAGGGATGAATGACCCAAGTGCCTTCCTCCCCACCTTCTGGGTCGCACGGGGCGACTGAAGGGTCTGTGATCCATTAAGCGTTCGGTCACCGTGACTGCCACTGTGCTCTGCAGAGTGGGACTGTGCCCTGGTTACCCCTATCGCAGCTGTCGAGGGTGCCAAAAAATATCAGCCCGCTGCTCCTTGGACCTCGTAAGCCCTGCTGGGGCTCAGCAAGGTGGCCGCAGGAGCCCAGGACGGAGGGGAGGAGGAGGGCACCTGCCCCAGGAGGCAGCGATGTTTGAGGAACCCCAGTCCCACCGCGCTCCTCTCCACGTTACAGCCCAAATCATCTGCTCTGTGGCAACATGGAGTTCAGAGCCATGGCCCACAGCGGCCCAAAAGCTCGGATTTTTATAACTTTTCCTCACTACCGAACCAGGTTAACTGAACTGCTGACCTAGCTGTGGAACGCTCCACAGCTCATCAATTACCAGCCCTCACAAGCCATCTCCTAATAGGAGAAATGCTGAGGAGAAGGAATATCTAAGGTAAACAGCTAGAAATAAACAATCAGTAAAAACAACATATAGAATAGATGGAGTAAAGATATAGAGTAAACATAGAGAGAAGGTTAATTTTTGTTCCTGTACACAAAGGAACATCAAAAATAAACAGGAAGAGGACATATCTAGGGAAAGAAAAGCATAATCCAAAGCTTCTTGAATTCAGCAGAAAGATCCCTCTCTGTTCAGCAGCTTTGAGCCAGACATGACGATAAAGGAAAGACACCAGAACCTGGGCTGGGATAAAAACACGCGCCAGATGCCAGATTTCTTCTGGTAGCTGCCGGGGTGGCGGGTCACCGGCGATGGATTGAAGAGGAGGAGCCAAGAGCGACGACAGAGGTCTTGTGGCTCCGGGCCAGGGGCTCTCAAGAACTTGGCTGAGTTGAAAGGCAAACATTCGTGCAGTGACTGGGGTAACTTGTCTGTGCCAGTCTGTTTATCAGGACAAAAATCCCTGAATAAAAAAACACCATCTCTATTACATGCTTGTGTGTAGCATTAATAATCTGTCAAAAAAGATGACAACATTCCCGATTAGAAAAATGGAAAGAAGGAAGGTCTTTGGGTAGATTTATTCAGCTCTCTTAATCCAGACTTGCCATGGTTTGCTCCACATGTACCTAATATTAAGCAAACGTTCCCTAACAGGTGGAGCCTGTGAATTAAAATGCCACCCACAAGGGAGAGCGTCGGGGAACTGGCTGAAGATTCACGGGAACAACATTCATGCACATAAATATTGATCAGAGCAGACAGAGAAATCAATTTGTAGATGCCTTGCTAACTGGAAGGGGGACAAGGGGCGGCAGTAGCGGGCAGCGAGCGCAGGGTCCGGCAGGGCTCCGCAGACCCGGGAGGACGGCGGCCATCGATGCTGAACACAACGGGGAAGAACGGGTGGGGGGGATCGCCCAAACCTGGCACCTAGAGCTGAGGTGCTGCTGTACATGATGTGTGGGGTGGAGACAGACAGGAAAACCCAAGCAAACAGCCAGCTAAAACTACATGTACACCTCTAACAGACTCTTCATTAGCACAAAGCCATAAGACCACCAGTTTCCGTCAACAAAACATACGACAAACGGACCTCTGTTCTTATATTTATGTTCTGAAGGAAAAGAAAGCTGTCTAAAAAGCTTTTAACTTCTCAAATAAAACAGCTACCAATTTCTGACCAGCTAATATAAATAATGCTAGGTCTAAATTTCCCCACAGAAAAACCCTCATATTTTGTTCTAAGCATTTCATTTTGCAAATAGATTGTTTACTTCAATAAAAGCAAGGGAGGAAGTAAAGAGTAAAGATTAGAATGGACATTTAAATTAAGCTATGACTATTTGGTGTCCAATCTGTCCATAATAATAAGATGAGAATCTGCAGCTTCAGGAACTGTAGCGTATACAGCTGTTGAGATTATGAGTCCTCATGCTTCAGGTTATGAAATGATGGAGGTCAGGAAGCAATTTTCTTGCATATATTGCTGACAGGCTAGCGACATTGCAGGAATTTTTGCATATTTTTTGAAACATCAGTTATAAGTCACTGTCAAGAAGAAGATCCCAGACAAGGTAGATATTACTTTTTATACAAATGAATTTCAAATGAAGAGCCTACTTCTGCAGCTCTCACTGTGACAAAAGCCCCACCACGGGACAAAAACCTGCAAACTACAAAAAAACAGCTCACTGAACTAACTAGATGCTTCTAGAGCAGCAGCAGCAGCAGCTGACCCGTTTTCCATCGAGCGGAGCACACGAACAACTTCGGCTTTGTAAGTTCGAGGGTCCACACGCTCCCATCTCCCCCAGGAATTACATCACTCCGATGGCTTCGCGATAGGGAGCTCTAAAAAACAGCCGAGCCCATGGCTCTCCAGGGGCTGCGGGGAGGCCAAACCGTAAAAGCAACTGAACAGGGTGTAAACAAGGAGCAGGCTCCCGCACCCGGCACGGCCGGCAGCAAACGGCCGTACGGAGGCTCTGCACAGCCTCTGCGGTGGCTCCAGTCCCAGGGAACGGCAGCCCCTGTCCCCATCCCCATCCCGCTCCGCAGCCACCGGTGGCACTCACCCCTCCCGACAGCAGCTTTCCTTGCCGTGGTACGAGGTTGTCCACACGCGGCTGTGACCCTTTGGCGGTTCTGCCGTAAGCACCTGCTGGGCTTCGGTGGTCTCTGCTGCGGGCAGCCCCCGGGGAGGGCTGAAGATGACCTTGACGAGCTGGGAAGGAAAACACTGGGGTTTATACCTGTGGGCATGGCCGTTTCTTTTTGAACAAAATAAACTGTGCCACTAGAGTGGAAAAAAAAACCATTCTACTTTTACTTTATACCAGTTTTGCCTACTCTCTTCTCATTTGGGAATAATTTATACCAGCGCTTCAGTGCTGTGCTGGGACAGCGTGTGCCTGTGTGCGCGCCAGCCCAGAAACCCCAACCCAGGCACCGCCGGGAGCCATTGGGATGGGACGGGCACCCCGGGGTCGCACCCCTCGCAGTCCCCATGGAAACATGCATTTTAATTATACCACCAAAATGGGGTGTGTGTGTGTGTGTGTGTGTGTGTATATGTGTTTGCAAGAAAAGGTATAATGGTTTATAAAAATAAATCTCTCTTCAAAGTGAAGTGAGTCATTCACAGCAGCCTCTTCAACATGACAAACAGCTCCTACAGCAAAACAAAGAGGAGATCGTTCAGTCTCACTACCAAGACTGAATGTACTCTCCGAGCACTAAGAGGCCCTTATGATTTATGCCTGTAAAAATCAATTGTATTTTATTGATTACCAACATTAAGAAAAGACAAAAAAAAAGTTTGGTTAAACTTGGGGAACTGTTATATCTCCAGGTCTGAAATTAAACCTACCTGGAATACTGACAGCTTCCAGGCTGCCAGGCGAATTGATCAGGACAAGTGTGGGCAAGAGTGTTATACACAGAGCCGAGCACTTCATATGGCAATATCAAAGGGGTTTTTGCACCCACTAAATTTATGTCGAATAAATCACAAAATCAAAACCAAGGTCATTTTTGATAACAAGATGGCAGAGATTCACCCAGCTGCATAGACAGAAAAAAAAAAAAAAAAAAGGTTTTGGCAGTTTTGGTTCTCATTTATAGTATTTAAGCACTTAGAAGCCTGATTCATAATTGGTGCCAGATGCTCTCAATATACATAGGAAAAGACAGTCTTTGTCCCAATAAATTCATCTTCTAAAAAAAGCCAGACAGTGAAAGGCTGCGGAAGCGAGAAGGGTGGTTTCCCTGGCTGGTAGAGGTGACGGCACAAGATTGACTCGCTGGAAACGGCAGCGAGAGAGCGCAGCGGTGGGACGGAGCCCCCGGTCCCTGCCCTGCTCTGGCTGTGCTGGCAGAGCTGCTCCCGAGACCACAGGAACCGGGGACCGTCCCCTCGGGCTGAGCAACACGCACGGCTCCGGTGGGAAGAGCGAGCCGGGTGCCACCGCGTGCACCGGAGCAGCTCTCTTTGTGCCGTGCATTCATTTTGCTCCAAGGCTGCTGCTCGCTTGTTAGTTGTTAACGCGGGAAGTTTAGTATCGTACAAAAGACGTCTCAATGATCAGCCCCTGCTATCTAAATTAAATCTCGCTGCTATAAAATTCTGGGTTTCTCACACAATTTCTGCTCCTGAAAATGGCTTCTAATGTGGAGCAGAGTCCCACGAACAGAATGAACTACAAGGTCACAGCATTCAGCGAGTGAAAAAAATCAGCAAAACAGGAGATTAAGTATTAATTTCAGGGCAAAGTTCCATTTATTTGAGATTACTCTATGCTGTATGTATGTAATACCACGTTTCAGTAATTAAAGGCAGAATGATTTATACAGCTGCAAGATGTAGCAATGTTGTTACTGGGCTGGGTACAGTTGGCTACGGCAGACCAAACTAAATTGGAACCGTTTGTCCCAGGGAGATGCTTTTTTGGCTCATCCCGGTGTCCTGGCCAAATTCCAGCGCAGGCAATCTCCCTGCCCATCTAACTTCCAGCTGCCGCATCCCCAGAGCTGGGGACGGCTCTCTCACTGTCCTGGCCGGAGCGTGGCATCACTGTGCGCTGCCAAGGAGCGCTGTGTCCTATTTCCAGGGACAGCTACAATTCCAGGCGGCTGTGACCCTGGTGGCAGAGAGGCTCTTCAGTGGGTTTGGGGACGGTAAACTTCATACTAAATACACACCGGCCTCTGCAGGGGAAGTGCAGGAAATCAGAACTGTCTGCCGCTGGCCACCTCTGTAATATCTCCCCCTTTTTAACATTACACTTTTGTCTCTGGGGGCTCCTCCGCACCTACGGGACGCCCGGAGCTCGGCGATGAAGGGCTGCGGGCACAGGCCAGCAACCACCACTGTCCTCCGGACTCGCAACACGCCACGAGCAGTTGGGATCAGGAGTCGGGGCCGGAGAAGGAGGACTTCTGTCTGGGGACCGAACAGAAGGGGCCGATTGAACATCCCGACACCAACCTCTGCTTGATTCGGTCCCTATTGATCTCTGTGGCGGTGGCTGTGCATAACGCTTTCTTTCACTTTTTTTTGTTTTTTTACGGAGCTACGCACCGTGTCAGGACGAAGGATATTGTTTGTGAAGGGCAGAGTGGCGGTGAGGCAGCTCGGGGCTGGGCGAGGGCTCCTTGCAGGAACGGCGGCGGGACCCCAGCCCGGTGGGGGGGCAGGACCCGCGCCTGTACCAGCTGCTGCCCCACACCGCGCCGCCTGGCACTGCTGGGGGACACATCTCCCTGGGGTACACTGCGCCAGCTACAGAGCGTACCTCACGGCAAGGCACGTTATAGAAATTACTAAATACCGCGTGTATACAAGGACTGTTAAAATTGAAATAAATTGCAAATAATATTTTCGTGTTTGTGCGTTTTGCAAGTTCAGAAACAGTAAATTCTATTTGCATAACATATTGGACATTTTTCACTTTACGTTTTGCATATAAAGTGCTTCTCAGTGCAGAATTTGATAAGATTGCAGACATATTAGCCATTCAAGTAGGTATAGTTAGTGCTGGTCCTTACTGAAAAACTAATAGACGCGCTGCCTGATGAACTGAGCACAGGCTACTCGCCAGTGGGTAAATTATCCAATGGAAAAATGAATCATTCGTTTAGAACCAAAATGATAATACACCACTTATTTAATCGAATGTGCCATCTACTGAACCAGGTACATCAACTAATGAACCCAGTGGCTCCCCCGGTGAGAGAGATGAATCACCTGCTGGAAGAGTTTGCTGTGCTAGACCAAGGTGTTTAGCTCTTCATCCTGACAGAGGAATCACAACCTCTTTTCTTATCAAAGCTAAAAGTTTAGCAAGACTTTAAATGCTGACGGCTAGGAGGAATACACAAAGGTACGATCATGGAATTAAGGAAGATTGCCAGGACATAAGGCAACCTCAAAATACTAAACCATATTTCCCGTGAGCGCATGTTATTCCAAGGCTGTGGGGTAACCTGCATTTTGTTTTTAAGCACTTTTGATGGTGTTTATAAAGATAAGACACTGGCTGCTGAGGACATCAGCCTGATTCTGCTTTTCCATCAGCTGTTGACCTCAGAAGTACTCAATTTTGGCTTACACGTGAGTTTACACAGCACCTTATGAAGACACAAGCCTGCTCTGAATTCCCTGTAGTTTGGACGCTTTCTTTGAAACATCACTATTTTAAATAGTACTTCTTTTCAATGTTTCTCATAACTTGATAAAACTACTGTACAGACTGAACATGTCTTTTAACTTAAATGAAGCAACCTGATATCAAATGTCCCACGCGCAGGTTTCGGTTCAAAAAACTAGCTTCTAAATGTGTCTGGCTTGGGAGTAGGAGCTCTCCACAAGGGTAGATAATGTACGGAGATATTTTTCCATCTCCCTTTCATTTACTTAGCTGCTCCACATCTCAGCATTCAAGTTGATTAACATCACCTGCTGAAGTTAATTAAAGTATATAGGATGTAATAAGACTAATATGTTTGAGTTCTATCAATCACAGAATCTGGTGAGTCAATATTTGAAATGAATATATCACAGAGGGGAAAATCCTCAACATGGAGCTGAAATTAAAGGAGGAGAGAGGGACTGCACAGTACAGGGCACTTTGACAAGCACATTTTGGTGATAACATGAGTGCATGGCTGCATATTCCAACACACTGGCAAACGTGGCCTGTGCTTAGACTCATTTGAAAGCCTCGTGGAGTATTTTTAGGATATCAAGGATGAGTCACAAAGCTGCAGCTGAGCCTGTAACTCTGAGAAGCCAAAGAATCCTGGGGGATTTCAGCCTTTGACATTTCTTGCCAGGTGATATTTCCCAAGAAATATGCACTTACTTGGCCCCTCTCGGCAGCTGGCATCTCCCCGCACGCCAAAGCTCGTGCCGAAAGCTGTCTGGTGGTTCCCAACGCAGAGAAAAGCTCAGCAAACGGTGGCCTGTGCTTCCCACGGTGGCACTCAGTTATCCTGAATCAAACCCAGTGCTTCTCCTCCTCTGCTCAGGTTCACTGCAAATTGATTGACCATGAATACCTGTAAGAAAGAAGCGCAGCGAGACTGTCGAGAAAGGACCAGTCCTGGCACCTGGCGCTGGGTCCATTTGGACTCCACACACATCCTCTGCATTCAGCATCTTTTCAAGCAGCGTGAGAAGGTGCAGCTGAGCTGCAGCCCGGCTCGGGGACAGCACCCCCACTTCTGGCCCTGTGTCCCCCAGTTCAGGGACCTGTTTAACCCGGCGATGACAGCACAGCCAGTGTACACCGCCTCGTCCCCCACCCACGGGCGCCGGCGTGCTGGTGGGGAGCACATCTGCAAACCCTAGAATAACTGGGAAGGAAACCAACTCAGATAAAAGAAGCCAGTGTCCCCCCGGCTTTACCCGGGGACCCCCCCCCCTGCATGCGCGGTAGCTCTGCAAGGTGCTCCTGCCGCGGGCTGCAGCGCCGTCAGAGCGGAGGTGATGCGGCGCCCAGCGCAGCGCGGCCGGTGCCCGGCCCCGGCAGACAGGGCGGACGGGAAGGTAAAAAGGGCAAAGTCACAGGGAGCCCCCACCATGTCCACGCCAATCCTCCGAAAGCAAAGCACCAGCTCCCCGTAGTAGGTGGCCCGCTGCTCGCTGTGCTGCGCGATGCCGGGCACCGTGGCGAGCTGCCAGGAGAGGCCGGGCAGGGAAAGGGGAAGGGAAGCCCTAAGAAAGCCGCGGCCGCCTCGGCTGCTGGCTCCACCGCAGATTTCTTTGCCGACAGGGCAGACGTGTTCTGCTCTTTGAAGGCACGGGGAGGCTGCTGCTGGCACAGCGGCGTGATGCTCTGCGGCGGGGACAAGTGGCACCAGCAACTGACGGGAGGGGAAGGAGGGAGGGAGGGAAGGAGCTCAGGAAAGGACTTTGGAGCGCAGTGCCAACGTGTGACTGGCCGGAGCACACCTGCAGCCGCTGTCTTGTGTACAAGCTGTCTTAGTTACAGAGCTCTCTCTGCATAAAATATTTAAATACAATTTTATCAGCCATTCAAATCATTAGCTACAAAGATCCAGACTTAACGTGCAGCGAGGACACCGTGCATTAATATTTATTGCGCTTGATTTGTTTAAGGAAATACATTGAGCTTTTCGGCATAGGCAATTTCTATGGAATCAAACTGTGAAAGACATTAATCACTGTCAATGATGTGTGTAGGGTACACACCGCCTATGGAAATGAAAGGATAAATAAATGCATGTTGTATGACGCTTTAAAGACTGGAGAGCGTTGTTGGTTAGGAATTGGCAATAGGTGGCCGTGGTGGGAAGCCTGCGCTCTCAGACAACGCTGCAGGCGATGCCCAGCGGCGGCGGCGCCTGTTGCTGCTGCCGGTGGATGCAGGTCTCCGAGGCAGCCCCTCAGCCCAGACACGCGGCACGGCACGCGGGGACGGCTCATTAGTGACACTGACACCGGGGGCGGTTGTCACCCAGCGGCAAGCGCCGATGGAGCCCAGGTCTCCCCGGCAAAGGGGCCAAATCCGGGCGGACTCCCCGAGGCCAGCGGGACACCAGCTGTATCCACCCCGCCGAGCACGGGGCGCATGCACGGCGGAGGATAAATGAAGTTATCATGTCCATTTGCAAGCAGAGATGAATTGAACATCATACGATTATGTTTTCTTCCACTTCGGTACCCAGAACAGGGGACGATTGGAGTGGCTTTGTGCTGTAATAACTATAGTCTGCTCAGGTGTCTGCCCGGGCTGCAAAGCAGAAAATGTCACTGTAATCCAAATGACCCATCAGCACCATGTAAAAACCTGAAGGTATTTCCAGTGATTTGCCAGGAGGACATGAAGGGGGGACTCGTTTGCACTGGTTAAAGGCTTGGGGCTTTAATCGGTCCAGCGGTAATTAGCTCAGATCCTCTGTACCTATGAATGAATTTGTTTCCGTTATTTTTCCTTCACAGGAAATTCTCAGAAGATGCAAGGACAGCCTGTCACACCGGCGAGAGGCACCGCTGATGGGGGCTTTGCAAAGGAGACAGAGTCCGGCACTGCGCTACGGGTGGGTGAGACCCACACTCGGCATCAGGTACCCCCGAGGGGCCCAACCTGGTGCCTCTGCAAAGAAGTTTTCCTGAAGTGGACTGTCTGCAACGCAGCAATTCCGGTGCATTTGCAACTGCAATTAAAGCTCTGTCCATACAAATGCAGAATGACCACTGAAATACTGTTTGTCGTTTCCATAGCAATTCTGTAAGGGGTTAAGGAGGAATTAGAGACACTTTCATCCTTCCCTCAACATTTATCTTTTTATTGTGGTTTAAATTAAGAAAAAGAAAGGTTTCAAGATGTGTATGTTCACAGGGGAACGAAGGTTTAAAAAGAAAAAAGTGTAAATAAAGCAATTTTAAAATTTAATCTGAGAGTTTATTTTCTCCTTTGCTGCCTTTCCCCCCCCGGGGATAGATTTCTTTCTTGCCCTGCAAAGGATTTAGTACAAAACCTTTTATTTTTCTGGAGCCAGCAAGAGACAGTCAGAAGTGAGAAGAGTTTAGCAATTCAGAGGTCAAAGAAATGATGGCTGCTGACCTCTTTTGTTCTGAGCCAGTGGCTGAGGAGAGAATATAAACAGATGAGGGACCTCCATACTCTGAACCCAGCACTGCTGCAAGGTTCAGATTAATTTGGATAAAAATAATTTTCACTCTCTGTTCAGCTTCTAACACTTCCCGAGCTCATGGAATGAAAGGGAAATGAAAACCCCGAGTGAGGTGAGAAAGGCACTTTCTGCACACGTTGGGGCTGACCCCAGAAGGAAGTTCCGGAAATCTTATCAAAACCCCGGCGAAGGTGAGATTTCTAGCTCGAGGGTCAGGCTCAGATGAGGTCCTGATACACAACTGAGTGTCTGTTCAGTATCTGAGCCGTTTGAGCCCCAGCCTGCAAACGCTGAGTGCGCTGCAGTATCACCATCGCTAAACATTGGGAAGTTTCTCCTGTTCTTAAGATTTAAAATGCCGATGTTTCCTCCCACTCGCCCGGCCGAGGTCAGGCATGCAAGTCACGTTAATAAACACGCAGCGAGGCGATTCCGGTGACTAAGCTGACGCTGCGTCAGCACGGGGCAGAGCAAGCTCTCCCCCAGCGCGGGGCTTCATCTCACCCCTTTGCCGGGTGCCCCCCGACACAGCCTGCCCCTCCCCGGCGCCGCAGCGATGCTCGCGCAGTTTTGCACCAGCTTTTTGGTGGCTGCAGCTCCCTGTGACACTGATTTCTGTGTTTCAGGAAAATGTGACCTGCTGTCAGACTGAAGCATGGTCCTGCCAGTGAGCAACCTGATTTTATGGCTTTAGGGCACTTGCTTCTGCTAACGCACACCCTGCCTGTAAATCATATTCTGAGAAAAATTGCTACTGGTTTTATGCCATAACTCATAAATTACTAGATCGTGTATTTTAGATATATTACTCCATTTCTCTCCAAACTTTTATGTGGATGGATTAATTAATTAAATTAAAGAAAGCTCGCACTGACTTTTGTGATCATTGTGAGCACTCTGCAACTCTGGAAGTGAGAGCTGGTCTGAAAGTAAATGAAAAACTACTGTAACCCTTTATGTTTTTTCTCTACTGACACGTTTACGCAGTTTTTGGATAATGTTGACATAAAGAAAGGGCCTGGACGCCACCTCGGCAGCAGCCGCTCCGGCAGCCCTCAGCCCAGCTGCTCCTTGCTGCAGCCAAGCACGGAACTGGGTGCAACATCTGGAAGCCTGCGGCGAAGTGGGAGAGTTATGAAACGTGAAACAGGCTTAATCTGGAACCAACACTGTTGGTATGGGGTGTCAGAGGTTTCAAGAAAACAGAGTGGACTTGGCTTTTGTAGGAAAAAAACACAAGCCAGCAGATAGACACAAGGTTATGCAAAATTAAACTAAGGTGTTGTGTATTAACCTGGACTCTAAGGTGACCAGATCCAACTCACAACCGTTAATGTGGCTGAAGGCAGTCTGGAGTGACCTTCTCAAGGACCACGGGAACTTTAAGACAGACATATTTCACACAGAGGCAAAGCAAAACGCAGGAATGCCAGGATACGGAGCGCAGTCATTTAGCAAAACAGCTCAGCAAACCGCTGCCTAAAACTGTGTTACAGAGCAAAGCTCTTTGGGAGCCCTTGGAAATATGTTTCAGGATAGCAGGTAAACCATGAGTATGTTTCAAGAGTTTAAAATGACTCCCATTAACTCCTTAAATGGGGAAGAGTGTCTGGAGTTTCAATGAAGTGCCCAGAGGAGCAGTAAGAAGTAAGATTTAAGAAAACTTGAATCAAATCTGACTTTCATTTCAACTTGCATATGATCAGGGAGGAAGGAGCGCTTTGTGGTTAAGGTATGAGAAGGGTGGTAAAAAAATCTAAAGCGCCCTAGAAATTCCATTTTAAAAACGATGCTGTCTTAGGGGGATAAAATCTATTTGGCTCCCACTGAGATTTGGACTTTGTGAGGACCTGATGCTGTTTTGAAAGGTGGGATGAAGGATAAGGTCTGGGCTGCTGAACCCTCAGCCCCCAACGATCAGGGCCGGATTAGCCGGGATGCAGAGCGATGCCAGGGGAGGCGGAGGGGAGCTTGGTCTGCAGCGTGCCTCGCAGTGCTTCCCCATGCAGGTCAGTGCATAAGGAACAGTGCAGAACAGGGATGCCTGAAAGGAATTTACTTAAAATCTTTAAATCAAGCCAGGACAGGATTGTCGCCTCTTAAATATCCGCTTTAGTTCAAGCCGTGAGATGTAAGCTTGGTTCAAAAACAAGCAGCTGAAACCCTATAGCCCGAGACAGGGGAAGGCTAATTGATCTTAATGATCCCTTAAGAGGTGGAAATCTAAGAGTGGGTAAGTATCAATCTGTTTCCTAATGGAAAGGTGTGCATGCCATTAAAACGCCCTTTGTGCTAGCCACTTTTCTCTCTGTCTGAGTGGTTATGCTATACTAATCACCGCAGTAAATAAAAACCCTGGGTGATAATTTCCAGAACCGTGTAAAGATGTTTAGGGAAAATGAGTGCTCTGCTCCCCACACCAGACTTGATCTTTTTGTCTTGTTGAAGACTGCAGGTTTTTACAGAACTAGCTTCACTTTCTAAAATTTAAAGAAAAAGCCATATCCCTCCAGCTGTTGAGTTAAACAGAGTGTTATTCAAATTATGTAGGGTGAAAAAAATGTCATAATGAGAATCAAATGCTGGCTTCAGGCGCCTTCATATTCGAGGACTTTAAAAAACAACAACAGCAACAAAACGGTTCGACCCTTTACCTGCCAGTAGAAAATGGTCATTTAAATAAACATTAACTAAGCTGGGGAACAGCCATGTTGTGGAAGCAATTTGTTTCTGATGGACAAGACTGTTAAAGTCTTATTCTTTTTATGAGGTGGCATTTTTAGAGAAAGAGTAGATATAGCCCTCTCCCGTGCAGGTGCGCGGCCGCGGCAGCCCCTCCTGACAGACGGCACTGCGGAAGCCACCACCGAGCTGGCAACCGGGAAAGACCCCGCTCGGGCTCAGCCTCTCGCCGTCAGCAGGAGGGTGCTCATGCCCCCACATCAGCGTTCCGTAGCTGCGTTGGAGCCCCCAAGATGTGGCGGGGGGAGCCCCAGGAGCACACGGAGGACCTGGAACCCAACCACGGAGCATCCCATTGCCAACGGAGTGTCCCTCAAAGCAGGACCAAAGGCAGGACTCGGTGCCTGACGGCCGTGTGGAAGGAGGAGCACACACCCGTGTGCACACTGCAGAGGTGCACACACCTCCCCCCCCATACACCCCCCTGCGCAACCCCTGCTTTCAGGCCGAGTACATTTACTGTCCCTAAAATCAAGAACGGCAAGCCAAGATGTACACCAAACGCATGGGAGAGACAGCTGGCAGTGGGACTGAAAGGAACCAAATTCTTGAAAGCAAAGAACAGTCAAGATCTGTAAGCAGCCACACGAGGAAGGAAAGAAATTATTAATATCATTAATTTTGGTTTGCAGCAGCTACTTGAAGTCTAACCACAGGCAGGGAAGCCACTGAGTCAGCTCTGCACAGTGTCGAATCAAAAAGGGAGCCTCAACGCAAACATCTTATTCAAATATCACAGGGAAAGGCACTTTGCGTGTTTAAGAGAACTGCTCGGAAGCTACTGAGGTTTGAGTCTGACTAACAAGCCCCAGTACAGAACCTCCAGCCACGACACATGCAGCTATCTCCAAAATCAAGTCCTGAATTTGAGGGAATATGCAATAGGGAAAGAACAAAAGGATCCTTTGATGTGTTCAACCACATGATGTTTAGCAAAAATGCAAATGTTCTCTCATGCTAGAGAACACTTATCAATATTAAGGCATACACGGAGGAGAAGAAAGGAGGAAGAACAAAATACAACACTTAACAAGAGGGTAATTTAGCCTGTTGGCAAGCGCTTTAAGTCTGGTTCATGAAAAATTACTTGCACAATTGTTTTGCAGGGTTTCTGGGCTTTTATGCATAAATCATAGTATTGATTCAACGTGAGTATCAGACTTACTCAGGTGTACAACTGCATGTGGGCACAGTTAAAGCAAGAAAGGATTTAAGTGTGGAAATTGGAGAGGAAAAAACCATCCCCCCTGTTGCTCCTACAAGCTCAGCTACAATTGTCAAACAGCTGGAACGCGCGCAGATTGTTAATTAAAACATGGTGGTGACCACCTTCTGCAGCGGTCTCAGGAGAACATCCAGGCAGGAGATAACTGCCAAGCTCAATTTTTTTTTTTTTTTAATCCACCCATTTTTTCCCCCTTTGAGATTGCACTTTCTTTTCTGACAGAGAAAAGAAAAAAATAGAGGGCACTGGAAGCCCAAGGATGGCCAAGTGGAAGAGAAATAAAATCAATTGCATGTTACAAACTACAACAAATATTGCAGTCAGGGTGAGGAAGGGGAGGGAGGGAAGTGTCAGGAATAACGTACGAGGGCTTGTTTCGTGGTATTCACATTTGCTAGCCAGATTTCTGTATCTTAAAATAGAGGGAAGGGCTCCTGCGGCACTACCATATGCACGAGAGGCAGTCCCAGAGGAGGGTCAGCAAGGATGCTGCGCCAGTCAGGGGAACTGAAAAAAAGGCAAAGCCCTGGAAACGAAACAGACACAAAGAATCCGTATCACTTGCACAGACACGCAGTAATTTAATCGCTTTCTGTCCCGATTCATCCCTCAATATTTTCTGCATAAGCACATTACATTCCGCATTCAGAGACGTTCAGCTGGTCAGAGCCCACAGCCCGGCAAACTCTCCTCATTGCCCCTTTCTCCAATAACAGGGAGACGTAAAACAAAGGCCTAAAGAAGTTCAGGGTAAACAACCTGTACGCAGTTAAAGTTTCGCAGAGACTTTGCTTATACCGTGGAGAAATGTGGATAACACAGCACTAATTGCCCTCTCTAATGAAGACTCGTTTCTAACTTGCGTTCCACTGCTCTTGCTGTTATTACTATTTACTCATGATAGCAGTAATATTGAAGATGATAATGCGGTCACACCAAGGAGCCACATTTGTGACCATGACACTTCTCTCCCCAGCATGGTAACAGGTCTGCGTCCCGCCCGAGCGGCTCTCATACTGTCACTACAGACCCACGCAGCCTTCCTGTTTGCCAGACACAAGAAGTTATTCCTCTGTCCAGTTATTCCTATTCCAGCCTATTTTTTTCCATGCTCTTCCCCTTCACCAGCCATAAAACTTGAGGAATTTTCTACAAGCCAACTAAAGCTGCAGCAGCAAATGTGTTCCAAGCGCTGTGTTAAGCGCCAGCCCGCCCAGCCTGGATTCCTCCTCTCCAAACCCAACCTCTGCCGCGGCGGCTGCAGATGACGATCAGCTGCTCAGAGGCTGCCGGAGCGCAGCCCCAGGGGAAAAGGTCAGGTTTTGTGCAAGAAGGTTTAAACCCAGAATCAAGCGTTTGTTCTAAGTATGTCTCTTGCGCTAAAATCTCAATAAATATTAATTAATTGTTCAGGCTATCCTAATTTAATTCGATCAATTTGCTTCTTTCTAATCTAAATAAAGAAGTGGGGTAGAGTAAGGGAATTATTTTTATTATTACTATTATAATAAAAAATAGCTATCTGTGCCACTGTCTTAAATCAGATTAATGCTTTTCTTCTTGTTCCAAGGTTACAATGAAATTAAGTTTTATTCAAACACCTAGCCACTTTTACCCTACTTTTCCCTGGCCGAGAATTGAAGCTGTAGCGCTGCTGCTAAGCAGGCGTGATGGGGCAGGATGTGATGAGAGGTTGAAACAGCACGTGATGCGGTGCTGACACCAAACTTCCATCCTCCCTGTAATAAAACTATGCATTTATTTAGCACTTTTGATAAAAGGCTCACTGAGTGATCCACAAACATTAATTCATTACCATCACCCCGGCGCAGGTGAGTATTATTGTCCCTATTTGACAAATGTTCGGTTCGGGCGCAGAGTGCGTGACCACAACGGCGCACAACGCCGTTAGCAGAGCGGGGTGCACAGCGCGCGGTGCAGCCCCGTCCCTTGCTCTTGGCCGTCGGTCCCTCGGCCACAGTGCCTGATCCAGGATGTCCCCAGCCGTGCCTGAGGCCAGGCAAGCCGACTGGAGGACAGCCAGCCTGCTGGTAAGGGCCACCATGGGGGTGTCCTTGGAGCCGTAGTGTCTGACCAAAGCTTCAACACGTGCTTGACTTAAAACTCAACTTATGGCCCTTTCCTGAACATGAGTATTTAGATGTCCAATCAGCAAAACACAAACCACGTCTTGCACGTGCTAACCACCTTCATGCCATTAAACCCATGCACGTGCTTTAAGAAAGGTACGCGTTTAGCTTTGCTGTTTCAAGGACTACACTACGCAGAGAAATGTACGTTCCTGTATGCTGATTCTAAATTTAAAAGACGGGAAATACCTACAGGTTGCCAGTCCTTTCCCAGCAAACGCAGTATTGTTCACTCTGTTTGGTATCTGCTGCTTTGGTCAGCCCCATATTAAATTACTCAAGATAGAAGGAACTTTCACTAATTCCCCTGGGAGGCTCTTTCACAAGCTATTAGACTTTAGTGTGAGAATTTTCTCCTTTATATTCGCCCTTTTTTCCCATTCCTATTGTATTATCCGATTACATATGGTTATATCTCCCGGCAAAGTGCTCCTTCCCGCCTGATCCTTGCACTGGTTGGGTGCCTGAAGATGGATGGTGCAGAGCGGGACATCTTCACCCGCTGGCATCTCAGGATCAGCCTTAATCTGAGCTAATCAAATGATGACAGCCCCTCTGAAAAGAGAAGTAATTACACAGTATAGATTGTACGTATCTCTTAGGAGATGAGGACTTGGATTTGATTAACTAAATTCTCTTTAATGCTTTATGATGAAGTTAAGGATGAATATTGCTTTGAAAGCAATTCAGCCAGAACTTCCCCTTAAAAAGAAAGCCCTGAAACATGATACAAATGACCAAAGTCAGCAAGAAGAAATCATCAGCCTAAGGTTTCTGTTCAGTTGTCCAAGGTACAATCAGAGAAACTGGATGCGAAGTAATATCCCACCGTGGTAAAAACAGGTTGACCTGGCCAAAATCTGCCCACGCAGGTGGCAGAAAAATAAATAAATAAAAATAGATCACACATTTTTTGAAAGCATTTAGTTTTGTTTTCATTCTTGGCCTCAGTCTACACAACTGAGTGACATCGTCGGTGGCCATCTCGGCTGGGAGACCAGAGATCACCCGCAGTTAGGACTGACGGCCGCAGACCAGACAGCCCCTTAACTCTGGTCACAGAGCACATACACACTTCTAGCATCTTCTGGGGAAATCTAAGGTTTTGCTGAGCATTTTCCGGCCTCCAGGTGGACTGAAGGTCTGTTTCAGAGACCCTTTCCATGGGCCTTTCCTTTGAAGCTGATCCCTGCCAGCAGCTGAGCACAGCCCGAGACACCACCCGCCACCAGCAGCATCGTCATTCCCTCGCTACTGCCGCAGAGGGATTTTCCACGCGTGTTATTTGGTCCTGGTTCCAGCCTCCCGCAGAAGAGGCTTGCGGTGCCACGGTCCCGCTGCTGGGCAGCCCCTGGCATGGAAAGGCTCCTTCAGACGGGAGGAGCGCTGCCCTCCCCTCCTCCCGGTCCAGCTTTGGCAGGCAGCGGGAAAGAAAGAGGTATATTTGGCTCCTGTTTAAATATTGATCACAGCATATTTTTGCTAAAACCAAAGTCTATCGATTTGCCTGCGTGTCTGCAGCCTCAATACCTTGCTGAACGTTTTCCCGGAGATGGGAGAAGGCTCCTTGAGTTATGATGTTAATAAGAGCGGCACAGGAGGAGTCCCTGATGTTCAAACCACAACTTCAGAGAGAACATTTTTCACTGGCAGGAGCCTCTGGACACTCCGTGCTCCTTAATGTTGCTCTCTCAGCTGTGCTGATGAGCCTTTAACAGAAAGGCTTTGGAAACGCGTTAACTGCAGCTCCTGCAGCTCTCCCCGGAGCCCGTCTGGGTTGTGATTTCAGGCTCAGGGCACACAGCCATTGCGGAGCCCGCACCGACGCTGGCGACGGGGCTCTGCCACGCAGTCCCCGCTCCAGCGCTCTACTTAAGCATGTAATTAACTCCAAGAGTGTGAATTTTGTCTTTGGCTCCGTTAGGGATGTATTATGCTGCGCTGAAGCTGAGCGAGTGCTGAAGGGTTGGGGTCGCGCACGTCGTGCTGCCGTGGGGCTGAGATCCCCCGAGCCCCGTGGGAACCCCCTCCTGCGCGGGGCGGGAGAGCCTGGGTGCCAGCGGGCGTGCTGGCTACATCACTACAGAGCCTATAAGAGGCGGGGGAAGAAGATAAAAGCAAAGCCCAGTGGGTTTGTGTGTATCTGCATACGCTTTTGCACTAACTGCTGGCAATAAGGAAAGAAAAAATCAGTTATCCTGAATCGCTACCAGCCTAACCCGAAAACACAGCAAGGCTCTTCTGATACTCAGACTAAATCAGGCAGCAGCCTGATGGGACTGGCCACCCTCCTTTCAGATGGAGAGTCCTATCTTGCTATCAAAAGTGTCGAATACATAGCGCTTCAGAGAAAAACAAG
>VZSZ01006916.1:935497-951754 GCA_013398815.1 Ibidorhyncha struthersii | reverse complement strand
CCAGGGCGGGGGGTGGCACTGGGGGGTCTTTAAGGTCCCTTCCAACCCAAACCATTCTATAAAATCCAGTATTCATAAGGCAAACTGTAATTTTAATAGATTAGTCAGCCAAGGTAAACCAACAAATGAGGTAGGTAAACAGCCCAGCTAGAGCTGACGCTGCCTGCGACAGCAGCACAGCCGTGTTACGCACACCTTCCCCCCGGGAAGGCAAAGCCAGTCTCCCAGCGCCTCTTTGCAGGGCTCAGGCGAGCAGCGGCTGTCCCCGGGCACACACCGGCTCACCGCATCCCTCGTCCCCGGGCACGGCTGTCCCGCTCGGGCTCCCACCGCCACAGCACTGGGTGCCAGCCGACAGACCAGCACTGCCCACGGCGCAGGGAGAGGGGTCTGCAGGACAGCGGGTCACATAAACCAGAATAAACCATTTTCGTAACTAAATATCACCATCCCTTCCCTGCTCTTGCGCAGCAAATCCATCGCGGGGAGAACCGCCCCAGCGCGGCGCAGGCGGGGGTGCCGATGGGCAGGAGGAGCGGGGATGGCACTGAGTGTTTGTCTTGGGCTCACGTTCATCTGTACTGACCCGGCAAGGAACGCAGCAGGAGGAGATTTAAGCAGCCATGGAGTGTCTGGAGTTTGCAAGGAACACTGCCGTGAGCATTACTGCCTCAAACACTGTGTCTGGAAAGATTTTGTAGAGGGACAGGCCGGGGGCCGGGCTGAAGCATCCACTAGTGGAGACGCTCCTCACTTTCCTTCTTCTCTGCCACCCGTTGTGGGCTCAAGGATTCAAGTGCCCCCCCCCCCGGTGCCAGCCTTCCCTCCACTGCTGGACAACGGTAAGAAACACCCTTTAATTACACGTGAGCTATAGGCCACCTGTGATTCACTCAGCTTAATCTAAATGAGAGATTTTCTGTGGTTGTATGAGCCTCTCCAGCAGCCTAAGGAAGCTAATAGACTTTGTGATCGCTTCTATCACACAGCAAACAATCACGGGTCACAAAACTACAAATCAGAGGCTAATGGATTTTCAAAGATGCGCTTTGGCCTTTTGTACATTTTTTAATTTGCTTTTAATTTGTATTGATCTTCCCCCCTCTTGCTCCAATCCCTCCTGTGTCAGCAGGTCAGAAAGTGTGCCAAGAGGAGAACAGTCTCACAGAAATCCCGAGGCAGGTGAGACCCCCATGCAAACACATGTGCGTGTGGTTTTTTAAAAAATGGCTGAGCCATGGTGGTAGGGCTCGCCTGGCAGACCCCGCTGCCGGGGCTTGGGGACTTGTCACTCGGCAGAGGGTGACACGCAGCCCCCCGTGCAGGTGGGGGCTTCACCTGCCAGGGAAGGACCTTGTGAAGAAGCAGGAGAAGAAAACACTGCTATCTACATCCTCAAACCACTCTCAACCTGGAACTGCCCCAGAAGCGATAAACATTAGCTTATTTACCTGGTTTGCTCTGGCTTGTCGGCACCAATTTATTGCTTGTTTGTTGTGATCACATCGGTATTTTTAATTTCTTAATGCTAATCAGCTGCAAGTTTCCAGCTTTCTATTAATCGCAGAAAGAAAAGATGCTTGATGGATAGACACAGGTTGCCTCGTGGAGCCTGAGCAGAAAGGCAGCGGGGAGAGGACTTGGCTCTATCTCACAGCTCAGTGGTACCCACGGGATGCTCTTTCTTCTCTCCTCACCTTCACTCCCAGAGAATAAATCCTAGATAGGAAATGACTGATTGAATATCCATGATAAACCATTTACCGCTCAGTTCTAGCCATGCAAAGTACTGTCAAACAGTCCTGAATAAGAAGTGTATTAATAAAAATCATGATCTGCACACAAACAGAAAAGGGCTAAATTCTTCAGATAAATGACTCACAACAAATAATTTGACCAGCTCTCATGATCGGCTTATGCCCTGAAGCATGAAGATTATCAGCCCCATGTAATTTTCTCCTAGCTGATGTAGCTGCAAAGACTATTCATATTCATATAAATGTCTAATGTCTAATCCTCTAATCTAATCCTTTTTTTTTCTGCTTGTGCTAAAGCTCCACAGCCTGTACTCAAAAGCCCTCTGAGCAATGGAATTATTGATAAATTACTGCAGAGAGGAGGAGCACCGCACATACACCAAACCCACCAAGCTCTGCCTCTTCTTGAAGAGTTCTTATTTTCCTGTTAAGAAGTCGGGGTGTGAATTTGCAGGACAACTGTAGGTATTTTTCCTCCCTGACATTTTTCACGTCCTTGCCTAGTGTTGGACTGAGGCGATTATCCTCCACTATGGCTTTCAGAGAGCTTCAGGAGTGGTTTCATGTCACCACTATGTCAATTAAGCTTCATCACTACAAACAATATAGGATTCTGTTGGCCGTATTATTTATTCTTCCAGAGAGAGTGAAAATCTCCAGACCCTGAACCCAGCCCAAACGTGATGTTATGAGTATCAGAAATGAAGTTTGTCCTTTGTCACTGCGTCACTCACAGAAGTGCTCTGGGCCAGCCACGGTGACGGCCCTTTGAGCTAAGCACAGTGCCAGTGCACAGTAAGGCACTCGCTGTCTTGCGTATGTCACGAGCTAAAAGGAGCAGACAGACATTCAGCATGTAGATCGTATGCATTTGCCAAACTTAAATAATGTAGCAGAAACACGGCTAAGCACCTGAGAGCAACGCCTGCTGCTTCCCGCAGGCTGGGGCTTGGGGAGGAAGAGTCTTGGGTCAGAAACAGTTTCCTACTTAACCTACTTTAATTGCCCACTTTATATAGCAGTTGGTAAGATGAATACCTATTTTATACCAGCATAGAGTAGAGGGTAGCTTTTAAGAACTCTCAATATCATTGCCTTCTCTTTTTCTCATCGTTTACATGTGACAATTTTTACTTTTTATTTCCAACATTATCAGATTACTAGGATGACAACTGCCTGCTCCGTTGCTACTGTTTTTGCTATATCCACAACAATCTAAAATGAACGTACTCCACACTGCCTGGAAACTCTCCTTCGCACATCACAATCGGCTTTCGGAGATGGAGCATGCGAAAAATTCTTCCAGCTGTATTCCCGCAGGAACCCACGGGGCTGCGCCGGGGGTCTGCCCGGGCTGGGAGGTCCAGACAGGGTTTGGCGATGAGCCCGCTGGACGGTGCGAAGTTCCACCCAAAAGGGATGAAGACGGCAGGACGATGGACCGGACCATCCAGTGAGCGGTAACAGCACGGCTCCCATGGCCGGGCTTGTTTATGCCATGGCCTCTCTGCTGCGGTGTGCGCAGCACCGCATTTATTTATGGATATTTAGTCTGCGCACACTCTGGGGTAAAGATTTGTACCATGTACAGGAATTACAAATCCAGACACAGTTTGTGGCCTCTGAGCGTTTTTATAATAAAAATTATAATTCTGGAACTGGTTTTCACTCAGAATCAGGCTGAAGCTCATCAATCCATTATCTCACTTAGACCAACAAATAAGCATCAAACGGGAACTTCTTTCAAATCACTGTGGACTTGGACCAATTTTGAAACACTGCCCTAAAGCAGAAAGACTTAGTATCCTATTTATTAGTCCCCCGAGGCCAGCCAGCTTCTCCATTAACTTTTAGCTCAAACTAATAGCACATTCATAAGCAATTTTGTGGGTGACTGTATCTGAGACTTTAAGCTGCTATATTTTTTTTCCCTTAGAAATTATCTTTTTGCTTGATGATATGGAATTATTTAGATGACAACTCACATTAAAAGAACCTGTGCTCTTATAGGCAAAGACATTTTTTTCCCAGACAACACAGCTATAAAATTGTTCTAAATCTACTGACTTCAAGGGACAGAGTTTTGCCATGATTAAAAAGGAAGACTTTTTCATTTGAATATTGCCCTTTTTAATAGCTTAAACAGGCATCTCCACGTCAATAGGTTTTTAGCTATGTTGTCAGACGAAGCTGTTCTGTATTATAATTCTTCCACACGCTTTTCACAGATACTGAAGGTTTTGCAAATACAAATTCTTTTAAAACTGTTTCTTTCCGTCCCTGTTGTACGTACATTTACTGTCGAAGCTTGGCTATGGACAGAAAGGCAACTGCTCCACTTGCTTCTGGAGCTCGTTTTCCCCAGTTACATCTGTTGCACTCGGTAATGCAAGAGAGGTTTTGTGTGTATTTGTGTGAGTGTTAACATATGCATGCGTCCTTCAAAAATAGCACTGCTGACTCAATATAATGCTTTGGGAAATTCGTTATGAGAAATTTTACCATTAATCCAGAGAAGAAACGCAGCGAAGGACACAAACATCCTGCAGTATTCTCACAATTTCACACAACCGATTCATTTATTTTCCTATCTGCCGTTTCTGCTCCACAAGCACAGCTAACGCCGTCATTTGTATTCCACTTGTTCATTTTTGGGGAAGTTTTGTTTGAGAGCGCGCTCGGTTCAGAGCCACTGGCAAGGCAGAGACAGAGCCTGTCCCCGGAGGTCACCAGCTCGCAGCCGTGCGTCTCTGCAGCACAGGGGACAGTTTTTGCAGGTGGTGACTGCTCAGTGTCTTGCAGGAAATTGTTTGGCCTTTCTGATTTCAGGTCCAGGAGGATACCTCTGCACTTGCCTTTCAGTGGACTCTCATTATCAATTTCAGCAACAAGTCTAAAGGTTAAGTCCCAACCCAGGCAAGCAGTTAGCCCCAAGCTGAGATTTTACATGTGCTTATATGCTAAGCTCACCGTAAGTTAATCATATTTTCAGCTGATCTCCTGACCCAGGGTACTTCTAGTGAATTACATCTGAATAAAGTAATGATGCTGAAGCCCCATCCTCTCCATAGCACTGTGCATCCTCGCTCAGAACACGATGGGCAGATAACACAGTACGGAGGGGAAACGCTGACGGGTACATGGCCGCCCCAGGGGCTTGGTGGTTGCAGGCAGAAGAGGCCTTCTCCTCCAGAAACCTGAATGTTTCACCATTCCCCAGAACCAAGCGATATAAATCCCTGACTACAAGCAAAGAAGCTTTTCCTAGCTGAACTAAGACCCTGGCGGTGTCTTCGCTGTGGGTTAATTCGGCTTTTGTGGCGCAGACAGTAGAAGGGGACCAGGAAGATCGGGTTATGATGTCACCGCCCTTTTGAGTGAAGCTCTCCTTCCACAGAGGTCACACACAAAACTAAGCTCCGCTCTGAAAGAGCTCCTTCCCTGCACACCCAACCACGCAGCTCTTGCTGCCCCCCAGCCGCAGGCTCAGGGCGAGGGGACTGCCGCGGCCGAGGGGGCAGCTCTGCCCTCCCGCGCAGAGCGCCCGCCGCAGCGGAGCTCCCTTTTCTGCCTCCCCCCTCGGTCCTCAAAGCACTTGTGTACTGAAAGGTTAGAGACCCGCTATATGCACTCTGTCTAGTTAAGATGAAAACATGTGCTGCCCTGATAACCTCTCCGGAACGGCTTTATTGGCCACTCCGGCTCCTGCCGAGAGACTTATTAGCCCACACCAACAAGGGGGAGCCTTCTCTCACGTAACCATCCTAAGCACCTTATCAACCTTGAGCCAAGCCGAGGATAACAATCTGAGACCCGGTTAATTACTTACTCGCTCTAAAGCTGTAATAATAAATTATCATGAAAACACTGAAGCAGTTTTAGTGGTGCTAAAACAGAGGACTCCGTGCAAACACGGCCTGTCAAGAACAGCTCTGAAAAATGCTTGTTGAAAGCTGCTCTCCCTCCTCGCTCGAGCCTGTCGCAGGCTGGGCAACTCCCGGAATTTCCCTGCTGCACCCCGAGCACCCCAACCCCCGGCACTGCCTCAGCCCCGCACCGGCGACTGATGGGGAGCGGCTCATCATCACGGAGGTGACGGAGAAAGAGCCCAGCTATGACAAACAGAAACCCAACGCAACGCGTCCCAGGAGGAACAGACCATTCAAGCAGTGGAGAGGAAACCTCTGAGAATAACTGCTGGCGAAAGAGTAACACTGGGCAGCGACACCCCATCGGACCGACTGCTGAAGATGAGTTCAAAGGCATTGCCGCTCGCACAGCAGCCTGCTGATACTGGGAGAAACGCCCGGCGCACCGTCTAGCAGGAACGGATGGAGAGAAATTGTGTCCTTCACCCGGCGCTCAATGGCAACCCTTCCAAGGAGGGACAGAAAGGCAGTTTTATGGGCAGGGCCAGTAAATGGCTTCTGACAAGCTCCAGTTGGGGTCTAGAGCTCTTGTCTGAGTTCAAAGGGAATAACTACTGGAGAAGATAAAGCTGCCAGACTCAGGTCCACTAGTGATGCCTTCAGAACAGGTCCTTTTTGCACAGACACCGAGGGTTCATTGTCCTGCAAAGGCAGCAAAGCCTGCAGGTACTTGGCACTTCTCGCATCAACTCCTTAACCTCCGTCCCCGGGTCTGCAAGCGGGCCAAGAGCAGATTTATAGGCTGGAGATCTCAAAAGCACTTCAAACAACTCAGAAGGCCAAAGCTCACTGATCGTTTCTTGGGCACTTCTAAACATCCTTCCAACTGTTTTTCAAACACCGACCTTTGGCTATTTAAGTAAATAAATAGACACATATATAACAACAGCCTATACGGAAAACAAAAATGCTGACATTAATAAATCATTAAAGGATTTTTATGCCCAACAGCAAGCACAGACCTTTTATCCCTTATTTCTAGCTTTGCATCTGGCAACTAATCCTGTGAAAACAAGAACAAATTATTTATATTCTTTTAGTATTCCATAAATCAAATATTGCTCTAAGGACTGAACTAATATTTTGAGAAGTGAATATGGGATTTGGTCTGGCTGGCTACATGCACTGAATTTTAGTCTGCTGTGATAGGAAAAGGCAAGAGATATGAAATCCAGAAAAATAAGCAGTCTGAAATGTAGGCAGCAGGAGGAAATAATGTACCGTAGCATTGCCCAGTCTGGCTTTGTATGGAGAGAGTTATGAAATGTGGTTATTGTGCTTTCTGTGTGGTACTTCGCTTTTAAATGCAGATAGTGGGAATCTATCGAAACATTATTTGTTTGCTTGTTTCATTTTCGCTACATATGAGAAGACATCGATATAGTTTAACTGCAAAAATACATCCATGCACCCTCTGCACCTCCTTTATTAAGCTACAGTCTAGGAAGAAACAAAAAAGCCATATACAGCCACTCATGTTTTAAAGAAACAGCAAAACCAGAAGCTACAAAACTTAAACACGCCAACCTGATTTACATCCCGACCGACAGTCCATAAACCACACTACGGCAGACGGGCACTCCGAGCAGCCAAGTTACAGCCACCCGAAAAGCAGGGTTTATAAAGACACCGACAGACCTTTAACTGGAGCTCTGTGAGCCGCGAGTGCTTCTATAAACAATATTTTATTGATTAGAATAGGCAGAAACTCTGGTTATTTACAACAGACGTTTCCCCAGCATTTATCGATGTTCCTAATGCTCAAAGGGGAAGGAGAGCGACCTGGCAAGTACAACAAATGGACTTGACGCAATACTGAACCGCTCCTGTAAAACAGCCCCGTGGAAATTAGTCAGCAGAGAAGCGACAGCAGCGCACCTTTCTGCTCGCCCAGCGGCACTGCGGGGACCCGCACGCCTTGTCCCCGACCAGCCCCCGGCCGGCACTTCTCTGGGTAACTCCTGCCTGGGGCTAGAGACAGCAAAGCCTTTCCCCCCACCTCTAAAATAAATAAATGAGCAGTACAAAAGAGGGAGTGCGTTGTGTTGCACTGTTATCTCCAAGCACCAGTGTAAAGCAAATGGAAAATTCAGAAGTGGGACGAAACGGACTCCACAGCACTGTGGGGGGCACCACCATGGACCACCACCAGCAGCTGCCTGTGGAAGAGCTGGGGCTTCTCCACGGGAAACAAACGTTATTAAAACTAGAAAAATATTTTGAGGGGATAGTGAATTTCTACCCTCGAGGGAGCAGGATGAGCTGTTAGCTGGTGGACTTAATCTTAAAGGTCTTTTCCAGCCATAACGATTCTATGATTCTATGGAAAACCATCACTTATGTCACCCACTCCTCTGGAGCATCTCCTCTGAACGTAGCTGGGACAAGATGTCCCACGTGCGGATGTCCTGCTCGCCTCGTGCACACCTCATCTTGTGTTCACATGGACAACCTCTGGGGGAAGGCCCATATTTTTGCAAGGTGCGTGCTGTGCCCCTCACCGCGGGGTCTGAGCATTTACTGCGAACAGCTCTGGGAGGGCAGCGATGGCCTGTGCCTTCCCCCCAGTAGCTTTGTAATTAAAGGCCCACCCGGGTGCCTTAATGGCAGCCTGTGGATGCATCGTCCTCCTCGGGGCTGGGAGCAGACAATGCAGCGAGATGAAATGCAAACCCACCCATCGCAGAGTCCTCATCAATGATTTTAACCTCCTGACCTGCAACGAGAGAGGTAATTTGATCACCATGGAAACCGGGTAAAGGCCTCTCCCCAGCCAAAACTGTCACTCCCGTTAAATTGGGCTGAATCATCTGCCTCGGCTCCACGAGATGGACAGGACAGGGATAACGCAGCCAGCAGAGGAACACGCTATCCTTAAGCATGATAATGATGCGTGACAGCTTAAACTTTGGGTCACTCCTGGTGCACAAATTGTCAAAGATTATGACAGCCGAAGCAGCTCTCCGCACCCCTGCGCGCCAGCGAAGTGACTACGTTTCTGTGGATTTTTATTGTTTCCTCTCAGCAAGGACCTCAGAAATGCAAATGTTTTTGCAGCTTCCGTGGGGCTCCAGGGGAGGTAATTTGCTGGAAGCTCTTGCAGAAAACAAACCCTGGTGGTTCACAATGTGGCTGTGAAGGTTTTAACCAGCCCCCGCTCGCAGTGGGTCACTTTGAAGGGCTGGGATGTACTGGATGGACCCATCCTCTTTGTAACATGGAACGAGACAGAATTTTTCAGGCGATTACAAAATCCCACCTCTAAATGAACAACCCTATACGTTAGTATTAACCTCAGTAATATAAGTGTTAGCACTAGTAATACTGGAGTGCCTGGAGATCCCTGGAGAGAGCAAGGCTTCTGCCCGTTAGGGACCCTATGTGCACATAACGTCGAGAACATGACAAATTGCCTCTTTGCAGCTACAATTTCAAGTTCACAAAGACTAAATCAGTGTCCCGTGGTCAGCTATGGAAACTGTGCCAGCATCAGGCATGAAAGCTTTGTCCCACGTAACAGGACCACACAAACACAACCAACCCCACCTCCACGTAAATCTACTCTTTGGCCAAACCATCTCTGCGCAGTGGTGTAACAGCCCCCCAAAAGCCACCTGCAGTCAGCAAAGACATGATCCCCTCATCCCATTGCGCCCTATGAAATCACCGAGCCACAGCCTGGAGTGGTGGCACAGTCTGCAGTCAAGTCAGCAGCACGTGAACCGGCAAGCATGAAGGTTTGTTTAATGATTTTTAATTAATTTTAATTACTTACAATTTTTTTTGAGCAGTAGCTTAACCTCGCTGAATCTCAGCCCCTCTGATCACTCTGGGACTTCTGCCAGCTTCCTCATTACAGATCAGTTCCCCTAATGCCATTTGATAATGAAATGGGTTTTAAAAGAAAGGGACAGAGAAAAAAATCAAATACCTTCAGCAGAACCCCAGGGAGCTGGAAGAGGATTATGATCTGGCATGGAGATAAAATGATAGTTTGGGGGCTTGCTTTATGAATAACGTGTACCTGTGTTGAAAGTGTCCTACTTTTAAAAGACAAAAGTTATGGGCCTGTAAGGACTTTCCACCTTCACGGCTTCTTGCGGGCTCCCTTCCGCAGGGGCCAGCAGTCGAGACAGGCAGGAAAGCAAAGGCAAAGGCTGACACCTCGTGTGGCCGAGGAGGTGCAGGTACATAAACCCACCACCATCCCGCAAGGGATGTCCCACAGGTACATTACCCAGCCCGGGCGCAGAGACGGCGTTTCCTACCGCACCCAACCCGACACCTCTCGGAGCATCGCCTGCCGATTTCACCCCGTGAATCGGGGTCCTGCCTCCAGACTCCCCTGCCCAGCACAGCTCTTGTGTTCTCCGGGGAACTTTCCAAGTATAACCCATACCTCATTCTCCCACGACTAGTGCGTCCTCTCCCCAGTCTCTCCCCCAGCCGACCATTGACCAGTCTCCCCAAAGCCTCAGGGTTATTTGTTAGTCTACTCCAGCGTTTACGCCTTTTGCTTTCTCTGATCTCCTCTTTACATATCTTCCTTCCAGCTTTGGAAAAAAAAAATAAAAATTTACTTATTGACTACTACTGGGATCCTTTTCCACCTGTATCTTGATCAGTCTCCAAAAGATCCTTCTGCACCAAAAGGCACTGGCAAGCTGCATCTCGCTCCCTATGGAACGCCGCATGGGCTCTATGACAGCGAGGGTGCAGATGGTGGAAGGCGCTGGTAGCGCTGGAGTGTGCCTTTTTTCCTGTTTGCTTTTATTAACACACACGGCTCTGTTTCAGGATTCAAAACTTTCTCCCTGTGGCTCTGATCTCAGCCCAGCTGATCTCCTGCCCGGCAGCCCTGGGCAAGCTTCAAAGGACCCGATGTTTGGGCAGCATTCAGAAAGGAATCTGTAATTTTTGGATGCTCTGCTCAGGCTTATCTGAACCTTGGTGCAGTCTCTAAATCCAGGCTCTGAGTCCCCTAAGGGGCCATTTTCATTAGAGATGGTTGGATGTCCACAGTCAGAGATGGGAATTTCTTCAAAATTATAAGTCCTTTTGTGGCCTTGCACCTCAGTTTGTGGTCAATAAGGAAGGGGAAAGGAAGAGAAGGAGGGTTTTTTAGAGCACATAAAATGCAGAAAGTGTGCAAGATGTTGCATATAGTTATTACAATTACTGCCTGCATCAGGCGTTACCAGCAGAAACATGACTGTTAGGACGGTCACCACTGGCCTGAAGGGCACGTGTTTTCAACAGGCTCCTGTTGGTACATATCAAAAACATCCTCAGGAACACAAACAAAGCGTGCAGGGGCGGCTGGGAAACCTCCAGCTCCGCTGTGACCCTGGCTGAGGACCTGCCCTGAGCCAACGCCGGGACAGGTACGAGTCCCTCACACAGCCCAGCCGGCCGCGAGGGCAGTGTCCCCTGCCCAGAGAAGTGACGGGCAGATCCACCACTGCCATCACCAGCAGGAGCTGGAACAAGCATCAGAAAGAAACGGGGACTGTGAGCAAAGGGGAATTGGACGGGGGGCCTGGGACCGTTCCTACCTCCCAGCCACCGGAGGGACCTGCATAATTCATAGGCCATAGATTGTATATATCTCATTCATGAAAGTTTAAACAGACTGGTTATTACTATTGACCATTAAAAGGCAATTTTTCCCCCATGTGCGACACAGACTATCGACATTCCCATATCCTTGAAAAGAGGTAGTTGATGTCCTGGCATCTTCAGAGTCCCACATCACTTGTGCACACACGTGCTGAGGCATCCGGGTCTCTGAGCCGGCAATGAGTTAACAAACAAGCCGCATTAAAAAAAATGCGCTCTACTTTCATAACTATTGGCAAAATCTGTCATTAATGCACTATCAAAAATGGAGAATCTAATTTTAAGTGTTTAGACCTAATGTTTCACTACTGAAGAAGTGAGGCAGGATTTTCTGTCTGCCACAGGCAGCACGGTGGTGGTTAGCACGGGCTACATCACTTTGCTGTCGTAACCCTACTGACATGCTGCTGTCAGCACCCACCCCGACCCGCTGCGCGTGTGCGTTTCTCCTCCCGAAGCTTTTCCCGGGGGCGCCCATTGCGGGGAGGACCGTGGGGCCGGTGTGCGACGTGGCGAGCAAGGGAGCAAAGCAGCCCTGGGCAGAGACTTCAGGGCGTCTGTGTGCTCAGGGCTGCAGCTCCAAAGCTTACTGCCATTCGGCACCTGGAGCCCCAGAAAGGCGATGCTTCGAGCTGCCACCGGGAAAAGCAGCTAACGCTAAGATAGGGAGGCTGATTTTTCTTCTCTCTGCAGCCTGTGAGAAAATTAAATTCATGCCCAATGGGCCTAAGCACTCCTGGTAGCATTGAAGTGCAAAATTGAGCTAATACCTTTCTAATGTTTAACCAAGTACTCGTGATATTTTTATGCCGATCTAGAAGAAGCGCTAAAGCTTTTGGAACTGCCACCACAAACTGGAAGTGCAGTAAGGAACAAAAGGAAGGGAAAATACATTTCTTGGTCACAGGGAGCTCTCTGGATAACACAAAGACACAATGTTATGCCAAAATGACTCTTAAAGCTTCTACCTCAGCTGCAGAATTCACTTTTGGGACGCAGATGGGTAGGACGGGATCAGAGGGTGCTGGGACTGCTGGGGGTTCTCTTCTTTTCCCTACTGAAACAAATAAACAATCTCTTTCTGCAAACGCAATGGTCTGTTGACGTTCTGGCCTCGTCTTCATCTAGGTAAGAGCAACAGACAGCATCCTTTGTATTTACAGCATGGAAAAAGATCAGAACTAACTAATAAGCAAACGGTGGCCATCAAAAAGGCGGACACAATCTAGAGAGAAAGGAAAGAGCTTTGAAAGGTTATCGGCTTCTTTCTGCCTAATGCCTGTTGAAGCACATATGGGAAAAAATGATTGTTTCCCTCTCTGACGTTTACACTGAGAGAGTCAGGAACAGATGTAAGCTGGGCACTGCCGACTCCAGCAGATAAAAGACAATTACAAGCAGAAAATGGAGCTGCTGATAGCATACTGCTTTCACTTGGGATGTTCAGTTTAGCTACTGGGGAAAAAACAAGAGGGCTGAAAACTAACCTCCTGACAGCAGCCGCCTCGTGCTGCAGACCTGCTGATTCAAGCATCGCCCAGCTCCTTGCAGACGTATGGAGAAATGTTTAAAGGCTCAATTTCAGCCATTTGTTTCTCATTTTTGAGCTCTCATTAAAATAATCTGTTCTGATTGTCTGTGGGAGCTATTTTTCGCTCCTCTAAACAGTTGCAAAAGACAGCACAGATTAGAAAGGGAGAAGCGACCCTGTTAAGCCGTGACTCATCAAATCCAGGCTCCTGTCCTGTGCCCACTTCCAGCGCAGGCAGAAGCCCCTGTAATGTGGCAGAGAGGGGCAAAAGCCCTGTCCTGCCCTCTGTGGAGAAGAGGTTTGAAAGGTTTTACCTTCATTGATCCATACACGGGGGATATGGGCGACTCCGCAACAGCCACTCAGGAGCTACAGGCAGAGGACGCTCTCTGGAAGGCAGGCTGTCCCCCCGCCCAGGGACTGTCCCGCTGCAGACACTAACCCGGCCTGGAGAGGTCTTGCCTCCCCACGCAATTGTTCTGTTCTTGCGTACAGAGCCCCAAGCCGGAGAGGCAGAGTGCTGACCGCCGAAGGGTGTGTAACCAACCCAGAGAAACAGCGGTTCGCGGGAATTTGTTAGGACCTAAACAGTGGTGTCTGCTATTCAAACCATACGTAACGCAGCAAAGTGCCAGGAGTTATAACACGAAGTGTAACTTACTTCTTCCATTCCTCCCTCTGCGACTGCCGCACAGTCCACTACCATTAGGTATAATGGTGCGCCTATAAGACCAATTTAAATTCCTTTAGATTATAACCACCTCTGCCCTAAACACTCTGAGCTACTAGTTAGAAGACCAGTCTGTGAGGCCTGAACTTGCACTCGGTGCTCAACTTCTTCACAGCCACTGAGCATCCCTGCGGGCACAGGCAGGCAGCAATGCCAAGGGCTGCCAGAATCTGTCACTCCGGTCAGGCTTGAAAATGAGCTCAGGAATTCCAGTGCACGTGGGGTAAAGGTCCGACCCAGCCCATGGGTGCTGAACTCGGAGCGCTCCCGAAACAGCTCCTGCCATTCCACCCCTGCAGGCACACCCCGCGGGAGATTCGGACACACTGGCTGTTATCTCCTGGGTTCCCAAGTGATCACCCAAAACTCTGGGCAATTGGAGCAACAAGCTGCAAGATGCCCCAAAACCCCTCTCATTAATTAATATACAGGGGTCAGCACCCGTTCACTTCTTCAGCACACAGGATTTAAAAATCTTATCCTATTTCTTCCCATCCTTTCTGTATAAACCTGCAGAAAATACCTTTTGTTTCAGTGCCACGCTACAGTGAATCTGTTTGTTCTTTGGGCATTTAAATATTCCTGTCATTGACATTTTTAAAGCTATGAAAAAGGATTTTAATAGGCTGAAATGCTGATTGCCATAACAACTGGCTAATGAACCATCTGTTAGCATATGTAATATTTATTTATACATTTAAAAAAAGCAGCTAAAGATCAGGACGGGCTCTTTTTCAAGGACAGAGGCAGCTCCCTCCCCGTGCAGATGGGCAGGGGTGAGTTTTATGGACCGCAAGGCCCACAGGGACCACACCGGGAGCCTCTGGTCCACCTCTTGTACAGCTATCGGCGAGCTGTGAGCTTGTGAGCCATCCCTGCAGCAAGTTTAGCAGCTCATGACGGGCAACCAGGAGGGGAAGAGCCTGCTCAGCAGCACCGGGCTGCCTTGCTCCGGGACACTCTTCCCTCCTCCCATGCATAGAGCAGCATCGGATGAACCAGTGCTAGAAGCCCTGGGAAAAATTGAATTCGGGACCAGCTTCTTTGGGAGCAGCACTGAGGGCTCTCCTCCTCCTCCCCCTCTCTCGGGGCAGGGACACCCGTGCCCAAGTGCTCAGTGGTGACGTGAAAGTTCCCGTTACGGATGAAAAATAGATGGGAGTTCCCCTAGAGCGTTTGCAGCAAGCCGCTTTCCTTACCAGGAGTTTGCATTTTTAGAAAAAAAAGCCTCTCCCTGGCAGCTCTCGGCTCCCATCTGCCAGCAAACGCCCGGTCCACGGGAAACGCTCTCGTTTCAGGCCACGGGGTGCGATCCCAACCTGAGCCAAGAGCAGCCCGCGCTCCCCTCCAACGGCAACGGCTGTAGGGCACCCTCATCGCTCCCCAGCAGAGCCCAGGCACGCGATCCCGCCTCCCCAGTTCAGCACGATGATGCTGGCGGTTTAATGGGGGGAGATGTATTTTTAGACTGTTGATGAAGAGGGAGAGAAGAAGGGAGCAGAGAAAGCCCCGTTCCACAGAAGTCACATGCATATGCAAAAGGAGCCTAATTGCCCCTCTTTAGAAACTAATCATTCGGGATTTTACAAGCCACATTATAGAACCTGACATGCTTATTTTTCCTTTTATTATGTTTGTAAGCAGTGATCCTATTGAAAAGAAAATCAAACCCTATTTTTACCAGTCACAACCATCTCCCTTTTTCTTTTTGCCCGCTTTATTTTATTTTCCTTTCTTTCCATCAGTTGAATAGAGCAGCATTTTCGTGTGTATTAATTGCCCTGTAAAATGCCCTCAAAGTCATTAGAATTCCCCATTCAGAACTATTATCTGTGCCATTATGTCTTTGCATTATATTTATTTAAATGTGCCTCTTCTGAATTAGCTTATTTTTAACAGCTAGCCATGCCTGAAATATTGTTCCAGGCCAAGCTGTTCTCAAATCCTTATATTTTTTTTTAATAACTTCATAGAAGGTCTTGATGCTTTATCCTGAGTGGAATCATAGTTTTAGGCTTTTAACCCCCTTTCCTTTTTCTTTTTCTATTTCAGAAAGATAGGCAATAGCCTTGTAGATTTTTTTTTGTGAACCCACGAGATTTTCTTACACCAGAACTGCACAATTTACAGCTGCGGTTCATGGCTGTCACACTGATTCAATTCTGTCGATTGCAAGGATGATTAAAAGAAAAAAAACCACCATAATTTCCTAAATGTAATGCAAAGTTGCTGTCTCCCCCAAAAATATCCACGCATGGTTTTCCACCCATCCTGATAGGTAGTTTTGTCAACACTCGGAGCCCACCATGGCTTGAGTGGCTGGACGTCTGGAAGCACTTGGAGGTGAAGAATTTGAGGCAGCACTCCCTACCCCCAAGAGTGGCTTTGGGGAAATATTTCTTGCTTGGAAGGGAAGGTCTGGAGCGGGAAGCTGGCTCCCTGACCGACCTCCCTCGCTCTTTGGCCAGTGCCACGCCGACGCAGTCTGCATATCTCCATGCCGAGAACCTCACGCGAGGCTTGGACATCTCCAGGCTGAGGGCTGGAAAGAGTCCTTGGAAAAACTAGAGCCCGGACACTGAAATCAGTGCTTCGCCCCAGGATTTCCCTTTCCCTGCCGTCCGCTCATCAGGGTTATCCCTGAAGGAAGGAGCCAGAGCGGCACTGCACCAGCACCCTCCCCCCCCCAGC
>VZSZ01006916.1:919275-935439 GCA_013398815.1 Ibidorhyncha struthersii | reverse complement strand
GAGACCCAGCTGCGGCGCTCGGTCCCCCCTTTGTGCTCCTTGTTTAAACATTCATGACGGCTCCTCTCCTACAGCAGATACGTTCATGCCTCCGACCGTGCGAGCCACCATCCCTTTGGTCACGCAGAAGGTCCTCCCCGTCTGCCAAACCGTGCCGCCACCTCTCGTTATTTCACCCCCCAGAGACTGTTCCCCCCTTTCTTCTTGTGTCATGCGCCGGGATAACCGGCAGCTCCTGCTGAATTACTGAAGCGGGCAGCGTCAACCTGCGCTAACTTCCCTGCCTGCCTCTTCTTGCCAATGCTTTGTGCTTTGAGGTCAAGATTTTAAAGGCCGTAACGCCCCCTCGGTACCCTCCTTCCTTGGCGTGCTGCGAGAAGACAGCCAGGGACGTTTGAAACCATTCCCTCCCTCCGGGCTGCAGAAAAACCCTTTGTCTGTGCACAGGGAAGGAAACCCGTGCTTGCTGTAGCATCTCAATTTATCTTGTTTGGCCCGGCCAAACACACACAAGTCCTCGGTGGGGATGTGGCGTCGGTAATCTGCCCCAGCCCAGGGGAAAACCAAACCAGGCACAGTCCCATCGCCACACCGCCCGGCCGGAGGGACGAGGCTCAGCCCGAGACCGTGGCCAGGCTGCAGCGGGGACGGAGCTCACACCGGGGTCCACCAGAGGAACACACTCACGAAAGGACCCCGGCGGTTTTCCACCCGGCCCGTGCAGAGGGGCCGCACGCGCAGGCAGGAGGACCGGGACTGCGCCTCCCGCCGCCGCCACCGCGTGAAGCCGCACCTCTGACAGCCACCGCAGCAGGGGAGAACGGCGCGTTGTTATTTTTTTTTTACAAACATCTTTGCCACAGAGCATCAGCAAAATCTCTCAATTGTTATCCCATCCCTCATAAAATTTCTTTTGAATATTTAAGAGTGAAACCAGTGCTCAGATCCTATCTGGTGTTATATCCTCCTTCATTTCCTTTTACAGTGTTCAGATAACGCGTGACCCATACGGGCCAATATAAGCCTATAAAAAGATGGGCAGATACTTCTGACATCGACAGAAAGCCTCTGCTTTACCATCTAGCAAGTATTCCCCCAAAGGCAGCAAAAAAAAAAAAAAGCAGGATTGCTTTATCACACCACCCCCTTCGTTCTCTGGCAGGACAGTTGGGTTTAACCCTTTCGAGGGCGACTTCTCTTCCTCCCCCTCCGGAGGCACTGGGGAGCGACTCAGGTCAAGTTTCCAGTTGACGCGAGCACAGCTCAGCCTGTCTCTGGGGGAGATCGGCTCTGATCCAGACCCACCGGGTTTCCCACCATCATAAAACGACAAGTTTTTTGCCACTAGATGGAGTTTATAAAGCCTAAAGGCGACTTGCCCTTTCCCAGCCCATGCCCGCACCTCCCCGGGTTCCGGAGGAGCCGTCGGTGTTCGGGGTGCAGACTGTGGGACATGAGTTGGGGAAGGGCGGCAGCGATCTGGAACCTCACGGCTTGGCCTCTACTTGCACATACATGAAAAGCAATGAAATAAAAGGCAACACACAGCTGAGCGCTCGGCCCCGTCGCTGCCTTTCTCCGAGGGCTCGTGGTGGGCTCGGCTGCGGGGCGAAGGGACACGAACCTCTGCAGCCCCCAGCGCCCGCCGCCCTGCTCGCCGGCCCCGGGGCATCGCGTGCCTGGGAGAACAGATTTGCCACCGACGCGGCAAAGGTGGCAGGTCCAGGGAGCGGGGACGGGACCACGACACGTCCCCCAGCCTGACCCGAGAGCCGGCCCTGCCCCACGCGGCTCTGCCGGGCCACCCCGACCCGGCGGCTGCCACGGGATTTATATAAAATAATAAATATCGTCCACGTTAGGAAGGATATCGATCTGCAGATTTCACTGACATTTACAAATAAATGATGTATTGCAGTTTTCATTTTGCTTGCTGGGCTGACCCTAATGGCCTTTACATAATTTACTTTTGATTAAAGAAGTGCTTTGACGCAGAGAGCTAAAAAAAATAAAAATATATTAAATCAATACAATTATGAGATCTGCTTGAAAACAACGTGTTACGGCAAGGAAAAAAAAAAAGCCAAATCCTTTGAAGATGCTGGTATTACAGTGTGATGTCTAAAGATATTTCGGAGATTAACAGATTCTCTACTTGCTGAGAGTTGGAAATTAGCTAAGTACCCATTACAAGTTTCAGACTGATTGAATTTAAGGCCAGACTCTGGCAGCAGGCTGAGAAATGGTCGCCCCTTCAGCCAGGTCCATGGCAGCATTTTATATTCATAGATAGACATAACTCACTTGCATAAGAATGCAAAGGAGGAGCAGGCTCCACCGTTCGCTTCCATACATTTAAATATTTAGCAGTGTGGTATGCAACGTACATAATATCTACTGTAGCTAGTGGGAAAACAACTTATCTAGTTTAAGCAAATAGGGTTTTGCAGAGAGCTAATGCAGCGCCATATGTTCATTAAAACACCACAATGTGCAAAATAATGGTGACAGTAAGTTAAAGTAATATTCTGGTTAACAATATCCAAAAATATTTTTTTGGCAACCAAACTGTGCATAGCATACATAATTAATGAGTGTTCTTGCAATTAGTATGCCCTTGCATAAAAGGAAATAACCACAACCTGTTGGCATTTGTGAAACACGACAAAAAAAAAAAACAACCCTTTTTTTTTTTTATTCCTCCTTCTGATCAGCTATGCCACACGACTCCAACATATTTTGTCTTCTAGGAAAACTGGGGAGGAAACGGTGTTCTTTGGAAACACAACTTACCGAGATGGCGCCAGACTAATCATCGATATTCCAGAATAACGGTGTGTGCACTGCCTGCCCTATTTTCTCTCTCGTGTACTCTGAAAGCTAATAACATTGAAAGGGGTGAAAAAAAATAAAAAAATAAAAAGGAACAAAAAGATGTAACTGGGAGCGACACCATGGCGGTACCCTGGTTATTCGGAGCGGCAGGCGGGCTGCGGGCATTTTGTTTTGCTCTTTTTTTGCATTGTTTAGTAAATTTGAGGCCTGACAGAGGAAAAAAACCAAAGCATCCAGGGATGGGGAAGGGAGGGAGGATCCTGCAGTGCTGAAGTTAACAGCAAACTTGCTTTTGCCATCAGTGGGCACAAGATGGAGTCTCAGAAAGGGCTGAAGTGCACAGAGACTGTGCCACCCCCACACCCCCGTGTCACCACCCGCATGGGGCGTCTGTCCCACGCCGGGGTGCGGTGGTGCCCAGTGCCCCACACCCGCACCCCACGCCGTGACTGAAGGCGGCATTCAGAGCCCAGAGAATTCGGCTCAGTGTTATTTATACCGAATGACTTCGCATTGCCCCAGTAATAACAAAAATAACAGATGAATGAGCGTTATCCCGAGAATCAGTATCCTGTAAACTCTGCACCGCTGCTTAGGAAAGGCAGAGCTGTTTGTAATCCTGTCTCCCTCCCCAGAAGTCATGACTGCAAAAAATCCCAGACAAAACACAAGCCCCAGAAGTACATACATAAAAATCAAATAAATAAAAATGCAATGGCACTGACTGATCTGAAGAAAAACAATCAGCTGTGAGCCAGTTTATTCAATCTGCCTAATGTAAGAAGGTTGCAAACATCCCACTGTTTATTCTGTGACTTTTTTTCCCCTTTTGGCAGCAGTAAAAACAAATAATGCAGAACCACTTGCTATTCAATTTGAGGTCTGCATACAAGAGAACGGAGAGCCCGCGGTGGAGGGGCCAAAGGCGTTTGGCCCAAACCCTTTTCACGAGGAGCCCTGCAAAGTTTACTCTTTGTAAACCTTATTTAGGAGTTATTCGAACTGTGATTTGCACAAAGCTACTGCGTTTTTTCTTGATTAACCATTTGAATAATTTTTGTAAAACTTCCAGACATCAGCTCCTGTCATACCTTTCTCCGCTAGATTAAAAACCACTTTGTACCCAGTACTTTCTCCCTGTGAACATATTTAAACAGTGCGATCAGGTTGCTTGCTAATCTTGCCTTTGATAAGCTCATCAGATTGATCTCCAGAAGCCTGTCACCGCCAGGCACATTTTTCAAACCACGGAATACGCCTCGCACCTTCTGACAGAGCAAGCGCCCGTCCCGGGGGACAAGGCATCCTCCGCATCCTCCGCGTTCCAGAGAGAGGGTGGAGACCCTCCAGGCACTTCAACGTGTTTGTATCACAGACTAACGGGTGTCTCGGACTGATCACCTGAGAGCATCTTGTTTTCCAACCGGACAGATGACACCGAACCCCAGCAGCTACCCTTAGAAGTCCCATCTATTCTTTGAACGGCTGCAAACCCATGAGAAAAACTGCACAAAGCAAAGCCCCTACGCAAGTCCCACTTTGACTTTCAAAACTGCGTTCATTTACCACTATAAAAAGGCACCGTGGGTGAGCTGCCCACAGCGGAGGGTTCTGCGCTCCCCTCCCAGGCACGGGTGCGAGGACGTGCCAGCGCTGCCCGTCCCAGAGCCGGTGCCACCGCCAGCCTGGGGAGGGGACACCAGGAGGGCAGCAGCAAGGGGAGCTCTGGGGCCATGGTCCGCAACTTGAGAAAGACCACAAATCCAGAGCGACCTGAGAAAGGTGATCAAGAGATAGGTAGCGACACTTAATACAGAAGTTATTTGAAAATACTCTCTTATAAGGTTCTTCTGTAAAGCAACATTTTAAAACAAACTTGGTTTCTTGCCTGTGCGGGCGGTGAGCCCCCGGCGCAGGTTGCCCCGAGAAGCTGTGGCTGCCCCATCCCTGGAGGTGTCCAAGGCCAGGTTGGACGGGGCTGGGAGCACCCTGGGCTGGGGGGAGGGGTCCCTGCCCAGGGCAGGGGGTGGCACTGGATGGGCTTTAAGGTCCCTCCCAACCCAAACCGTTCTGTGATTCTAATGTAAAAAAAAATCCAAGAAATTACTTATTTCCACATTCATTATTCACTGGATCTTAAGTCTGAAAAACACATAAGCTCCAGGATAACTTTGTACCCCTCAGCTGTCCCACTGAAGTTGAGGTACACCTGGTAAACGCTGCACTCAGCAGACGACCCAGGGAAGCGGGGACGTTTGCGGGGCGCCGTGCTGGTCTGCCGGGGCTCACGCAACGGGACAGCGCACAGATTTTCCAGGATGCATTTGTAGCTCTCAACACCTCCCCGGCACCATTAAGCCACAAACTTTCTCAGAAATCCTTGCATTGTATCCCAGAGGAGATGAAATACAGCCACTTGCAAGGGAGAGAACAACAATAAAAGGAGAATGAACACTCCCTAAGTGCTTCCTAAAACAAAAAAATTTGATATGCAGCCTGTGTACCCACGCAATTATGAAGCTTCTCGCTCTGAGCTGTAACAGATGGAATTTTTCCCCCGTCTCTCTTTGGTGATAAGGTGAATGGTTTCCTCAAGGGAAGAGCAGACAGAGCTGCTGAGTTGGCAAGGCTCGTGCCAAGCAGCTGGTTGCCGATAAAATTATGGGTCTGGATAGGCATGGTCTGGGAGGGAGACATAAGGGCCTTTCTGTCAGCAGCCTTTCCAAGGAAGAATTGAAACGGGTTATGGACATACTCATTAAAGCACGTGAAATGGGAAAACAACGGAGTTGTGCTACAAAGTTACTAGAAAATGATGCAGATTTTCTATGTATTTATTAAAGTGGCTTATTTCCTTTGGACCTTTTTTGTACCGCAGCTTATAAATTCAAATTGAGCTCTTGATTCCTGGGACAACTTACAGCCTCACCAGAGAGACTGGTGCCAGGAAACAGGGGAAGGGAGAAAAATGATGACGGTACAGATTTGCGCTTAAACGGTTTTGTTCTAGAAGGTCTCAAAGCGCTGTTTGAATATTAAATCAATCTGTACTTATGCAACCTTTACTTGAAATAAGCACGTATTACTAAACTCATCTTACAAAGATGAAGACAGACACACTGAGCTAGGTAGTTAGCTATCAGTCTCTAGGAGATAGTTTAGGTATTTGCATCTTTCTTGCACACATATGTCAGCTCACTGTTATCACAATTCAACGTGCAACGTGTGCATCTGCACTTGCAGATGGGGCTTCTGGAGGAGCGTATACCTGATTAGGTGCTCAGTGAACACAGGTAAATCTCTGAACATCTACGTACCCCCCAAAGCAGAGTATTGCAAAACACATTTATACGCATTCCCCAATGTAACTTCATATTGACACAGTGGAAGTGCCTCGACCTCACCCCTCCCCAACAGGGAAAGCAGAAGAGAAGAACGCAGAGGAACTCATGCGAGCTCCAAATTAAAACCAGGTAGTTCTGGCATCCAGTTTGTTCCCAGCTATGATCATTAAGCCACTCTCCTTGCATCAAAGATCAGAAAGCAGATTATTTGCTCCAGGTAACTCCTTCCAGGTACACACATACCAAAAAAACCCAAACAAAAACAAAACAACAAACCCAACTAAGCTTTATAGGAGGAATGATTCTCAAAGCTCCGCTTATTCCCTGCAAACACTCCCTACAGACTTGGTGATCACCACAAAACCAGTTTTTCTTTGCTATACTGAGTAACACAAGAACTCCTTTCCTACGGCTCTACACATTGAGCCCGCAAACAATAGCGGGGGTGGGATGGGGGTGTTCAGGTTGGGGGTCCCAGACCCTGGGGGGCTGGCAGGGATCTCCCCGCACACACAGAAGAGGGCTCGTTCGCAGCAATAAAGCTGGCTGGCAGCTCCGGCCCTGAGCTCGGCTTAAACGGGCAGCGGTGGGGAGTCTGCCAGCGAGACAGAGCTGCCCTTCCTCCCCCTGGTCACCCCGCTCCGAATGACAGACTCCCAAATTTTAGCTCTATAGAGGTGGTAGAAACAAAGAGAACAAGCACACACATCCTCCCTCCATACACTCTTTGGAAAAGAAAGCCCCACATACATTTCAAAATATTGATTCAGCTCAATTGCTGAATGAGTCGAGCAGGGTTTGGGGCAGTTTAGGTAAGTATCAGCACTCCTAAATGCTTATTCTCACCAGGCCAGCCACTGCGCTGCAGACTTGCCCGTCAGGGGACAAAGCCGCAGCGCTCGGAGCAGAACCAAGAACTAGAAATCCCTCCTGTGTCCACGCAGAGCCCTCTCCATGACGGGGCACCCGATGGACGGGGCAGCAGCACCGACACCGCCAGCACTGTGCCCAATGCACGGCAAGGCACAGGGCGAGCGCTCCGTCCGACAGAGAAACGGACTCTGCCGAGAAATTGTTTGCGGTCGGTAATGTCAGGGGCTCTGCCCTCCATTCTTTTCCCAATCATAACACAACAAAGCCATTTGGATTTCTGAAATGTCACTGTGTCTACCCAGAGACCTGGCTCAGACAAGGTAATTATCCCTCCCTGTCACCTTTCCCTATTCCGACTTGTTTAAAAAGAAGTGTTTTTACTAACATAGTGTCCTAGGAAATGTTTCTGGCTTCCAGCTTCTGGGGCAGATGAGGACCGTTCCAGGGGCACTGCCGTGCTGGTGCACCCTGCCGCCGGTCAGCTGCGTGATGCTGAACGGTGTGAGCTGCTCCGTCTCCCCCAGGGCTACCGCAGGAGAGTGCAAAACCAGACCAGTTCGGCCCCTGCAATGCCTTTGGCTCTGTTTCAGTCTCGGTTCAAAGGAATCAAAGAGCAAGGGGTTTCAATACCTGTGCAGGTAAGTCCCTACAGGAAAAACTCTCTGCAGTCAATGCTCATAAACGGTTCGATACCCGGATCCTGCGGCAGGGAGCCCCAGAGAACGGCAAGGGAGGAAGATGCCCAGTTCTCATGGATGTTAATGGGATAAGAGAACTAAACGCCACGGGGATCGCCTCAAAAACATCTCGCCTGTACCGATCGTTCCAGTTCACACTGACCATAGTGATTTCCACTTATTTATGCACGGCAGGGTGTTCCTCCGTTCTCTAGCAACAACCAAACCGAAACCCACAGCTCGTTCCCTCTCGCGTACGAGCTCCGTGGCTGAAGTCCGCCGAGACCCACAGGAGAGGGACTGTGCTTGATTTAATCCTAACAGCAACAGGGCTTTTAATCCTGAAGAAACAAAACAGCAACGCAGGAACAAATGAAGACCAGATTTAGACTTCAGATATGACTGACGCAGGGAAAATAAAGGAATCATCACAGAAAGCGGCAGCTAACGATCGTGAATGTGCTAGACATACTCCAGTTCTGAAAGCATGTTTAGGTAGCTATCAACACGTATGAATTATGCTAATTACTAAAATAAGATTACCTCTTGCTTTCCTGCCTTGCACACATGGTAACAAATTAAATTGGGGGAGAGCGGAGGTGGTCGGTTAAATTCTCATCGGGCCTCGGCAGTAGCCTCTGCTGGCCGTGCACGCTGAGCACTGGCATTTGATATTAACCATAAGCACGTGGCTGCTTTTCTGCTGGAAAAAAGCACTTTTTAAAGGGGAGAGATCTTATCTTTCATTTTATATAGATCAGTTCTGCAGCATCTTGATATATTTATAGTTTTAATACATAACCATAAATGCCCCCTAAACAAGGGATATTGCACCTTTAGATTACTATTATTGCTTTATTGTTCATTGTAACCATAAATTAACAGCTTCCCCCAGCAATGCTGAAAGACTACAGCATTAGATTACAATGTACATACACAAGAGCCTATTAAGGCATTGCTATTCCATAAAAGTCTTTATAGTTTTTAAGTGTACACCTATAAGTGTTTCAATTAAAGAACTACATGCTTGCCTAGTAATTGCCCTCCCATTTGAGATAGGGCTTTGCAGCAGAAAAGAGAGAAGCAAGACTAAAAGGTGGAAAATTGGAATATAAAACACCGAATATGAAACTGCCATAAAAAGAAAACCATGGGTTTAAATTATGCTTATTAGAGCCATTTGCATGGTTTAACTCTTGCACTCTGGTTGCTGTAAGGAATCTGCTGTTTGTTTCCCTGGACAGAAAACCTTCTCCTGTGCCCTGAGTTCTCAAGCCTTGTAAGAAATCAGTCATTGGGATAAAATGGCTTTCTTTTCTGGAGCACAGCTGCCACCATAAATCACTCCAGAATGACCGCAGAGGTCCTTCAAGGCTGGACCACATGGCAGAAATATGAAGTCCAGACTTGGGCTTCCCAGAGCAGAAGAGACACCCTGACAAGAGCCATGTCCCTACCTGTCGGAAGGATGACATCTTGTGGTAGGATGGGTCAGAGGACCAAGAACTAATTAGATTCAGCAAATTAAGCTAAATTCAACACATTACAAGGAGGACAGGGCTTCTCGCAGGCATTACAGGTGGAAAGCAGAACCTTCAACTGCGCTGTGATTTTCATGACTTTAAACTGTGGGGAAGAAATCTATTATCTGTGCTTTGGTGACTGTCTCCAAAGTCCACTGGGCAGAGAAATTCCCCTGTTCATCCCAGAGCCTCACACGAGCTCTTCTGTTCCCCATTCAGCATTTCTGCGTGGGTATACTCATCTGAAAACTGAGCCTGGGAAACTGTACGACCTGGCCTTTGGGCTGCATTTCAACCAGAACAGCGGCTTTTGCAGCTTTTCAGCTGCACACCGTAACCCAGCGACTCAGAGGGGGGCACAAAGATGAAGCTGAACTTGGAAGGTTATGAAGAGGGAATTAATAAGGGAACTTGCTGTATTATCTGCACAGAGTTGCTGTCCTGTTTTGGACTGCTCTTAAAAATGGCCTCATCTCCTGTAGCAAACACTGGGTTATTGCTAACCTTGGAAAAAACAGCTATTTGTATGAGGGAAGACTGGGCAGGTGGACAACTGGCATCAGGAACGTAATTTGACTTCTTACATCCTATGAAGATCACCTGGCATCAGTGACAGTTGTTGCAGCATTTCTGTGTGCAGTTCGTCAAGAATTAAAGAGTGGGATGGAAGGTAGAAGTGGGTAACACTTGATAAGCAGCAGACATTAATTAATGCTACGTTACAATGGAATTCAGCTGAAATAATGTATGGAGGCCACATGAATAGTAAAAGGAAATTCATCATGGTTAATGTTATTACACTGGATGTCAAAGGAAGCAGTGATGATTTGCCACTTACTGTATAATGTAATGTAATCTAAATGCAATTTTGGTTGGATAGCCTTGAACATCCATATCAAGCAGAACTGGCAGAAAATCCAGGATTCATCTCTACTGCATGGGTAGCCCATGGTACCCTCAACTTACTCGCAAGTCCAGCTTCTGAGTGATGCATCTGTTTGCCAAGACATGACCAGGACAGGTTTTAAAGACAGGTATACTGTATTTGTCCTCCCTTTTTAAGGTTGACTGTTACGTTTGGGCATGCTTGGATTTAGCAGGGTAGGGTCAGGTTCCGGCATTCTTTTGGGGTGAACTTGAAAAAGCAAACCAACTCCTCTCCATCAGATGTTTGAATGTCATCCTCCTGACCGGCAACGTTCTTGATCTACAGATTTTGAAACTTTTTCCAGTGGAGGTTCAGGTGCCCATCTAGTAAAATTTACATTTATTTACAGATGTCTGGTTGGGTTTAGATCACATTCATGGGAACGTAGGAAGCAGTCTACAGCCCGTGCGAGTAAAAGCAGGGTGGCTACTCCAAAGGAATCTATTAATGCCATTTATCCTCCAGAATACAAGCTTTCTCCCTATAAAATAACAACTACGCCAGATTTTTCTTCATATTTCTTCAACACAAAAAAAAGGTTCTTTCAGAGTTTAATATTTGTTTTGATTGTTTAAAGCATTCCAGAGCAAAACCCATCTACATATGTTATGTCTACGAGGCATACCAATCAGCAAGTCCACTTACATATACAAAGCCTTCTGCGTGGAATTGTGCATGATTTATATTGTTCTTTCCCCAACCAATTACGCGTTGGGTTTCAGTAAAGACTCTTCCGTTACAGAAGTCTGTTCAACATGTTTTTGTAAAATCTTATTAATTTTCCCTGCTACACGATACTACAACTTTTAGCATGAGAAATACAATTCTGTAGAGACTGCCTGATGTAATATTATTCTAAAGCAATGGAAGCGATCATTACCCATTCCCTTTTGAAATAAGAAAAATATATAGGGATTTCTTTTTTTAAAAAAAATATCTATAAATCAGCATTCACTGCAGCACTATAGATTCTAATTCTTTAAAATAAATCATGTATAACACTTGCAATTTATTTCGCTGGAGTCCCACACAGCTGCTCCTCTGCTGTTTTGTCATTGAAATAAAAACATTGAGTCTTGCATTAACTTTAGCTTACATTTATGAAAGGAAATACACTTACGTATCTTTTAAAAGATTCTAAATAGTTATTATTTATTTATACAACCCTGGAAACATGCTAGGCGTTTCACAGGCACGCAAAGAGAGCTTGCCGTCTAAACAATAAACAAATAAACCCAGCAGAGAAGGAGAAACAAACTTTCTCTACTTAGTATTGTTTGTGTCTTCAACACACTGCCCCACCCCTCCCACTTCATCCACATTTTCATCTTCCTTGCAACTGCTTCCCATCTTTTCTAGCATCATTTAGACCAAAGCAGGGACCACCTCAGCACGGCAGGTGGGAAAGAACTTCTACAGGATGGCTCCTGCCGTAAAAGCATCTCGTTACGTTCAAGGTAGGTGAATTCTGTAGAGCTCGAGATAATGCAACCCAGAGAGCTGCTGCCCAGGCACGGCGAGGTGTGTCTGGGAAAGACACCTGTGAAGCGGCACTGGTGGGTGATGGGCTCCAGTCGGGCACCCTTTTCTATCCGCCAGCCTTACGGACCCTCAGCCCGGCAGCTCAACCCCCGCGTGCCCACGAGGGCACCACCGGCGCCTCAGCTGGCTGCTGGTCCTGCCAATTGGCCAGCCGTGGAGATTATTTCGGAAGCATTTCCCATTGTGGGGGGAAGCAGGGGCTTCCCTCCACCAAACGAGAGCTTTGTAAGTGCAGGGAGGAAGCCTAACTTTTACTCTGCAAGAGTTTCTAGACACACTGCATTTTTGTCATTAACCTTTACAATGAGCTTACACTTAATTAGCTGCCCAAGCAGGGATGACTGGCTTTGTACACACAGGTTCCCAACTACACAGACAGTGTTCACCACCATTTTCCTTCGTGCTGGCACCACCTTTGTAACAGACCTAACGCTGGCTTGTTTCCCCAAAGGTGTCTTGTCTTCTCACAAGCCCACCCCACCGATCAACTAAACAGACTCCTCACATAATGAAGTATATGCATAATGAAGGCGTAATGAGATCTTACCTACTTTTATTTACTGAGAGTTTGAATTCACAGGCAGAAATGAGAAAGAAAAATCAGGGAGCGGCTGAAGTTCCTGCTTTGGAGAAGAAATGTCCATCTCTCAGTTCAGAATACTGAGGAGCACCAGAATGCTTATTTCATCCTTACTTGTAGACATTGCAGTGTGCCCACGCTTGTTTCTCACACAAATACATTAGTTTACTTGGACAGCCTACACAGAACAGCCCAAAATAAATCTTCCCACCCCACAGCTCGAAGTGACCACCACTGAGGCAGCTGGTGACATCAGTTGGGTACCAGACAGTGCTCGGTCAAGGCATCCCCCGGGGACAGGATTTCCTCCCCTTACACCAGGGCACACCTGCAGCAAGGCACAGGAACTGCACTGACGTGAACCTCGGGCAGGTCAAAAATGGGCCCGAAAGCCTCATCCCAGCTCCCCCGCGCGGGATGCGGGACTGGGGACACCAGCCAGCACGGGTCAATGGCATCTGCGCTACCGATTGGTGAGCGTGGACTATTTGCTGTATCAGCTGCTTTGCCGCTGCCAGGGACAGCTATGAGCATGACAGATTCTCTAGATAAGTTGTGGGAGTGCAAAAATCATCTGCATGCCAGCTACTTTGAGTATCAACTATTCCATTTAGGATTGCCTTAAAGGGGACGGGGCTTTCCTGACCCCCCCCCCATGACTTTGCAACCAAACTTCACTGGAACCACCCACCCACCCGGTGACATCCACAGTGGAGGGCGTTACTGTTCGCCACATTAATGGGTGCTGATAATGAGGTTTTGTCAATGCTGCACAGAGGCTTTTCTAGAAGGACCGAGTCCTTCCACACCGTGACAGAGCAGGCTCGGGAACCAGTGTCCCCATCCCGCTGCTGAGTGCCGGGGCTCACCCTGCGACATCTGCTGTGTGCCAGACCACGGCAGCCGGCTCTCTTTAATGTTTCAGACTATTTACCAACACCTGCGCTCAAGACAATCTGCCTGTGCCATAATGCAAATGAAGAATCACTATTTTTCCCCTCCCTTCCCCATTTAGTTGTTGCAGGTCTCTTCCCCACCCTGCTGTCTGCAGCCTACAAATGCAAAGGGGAACTCCTGAGAAAATGAGCTTTTTTTTTTTTTTTTTTTGCCCTTTCCTTTGAAGGAGCTAACAAGATCCAGGGTGACATTTATGGAATAATTAAAGGCAACATTGATGAGCCCAGTAGTTGCAATTTTTCTTTTCAATTGAGGAACCCTTTTTAATCTGTGTCATCTTTGGTCACCAGCTTTACAACGGTGACAAGTAATTTTTACAGAAACACTATTAGAGGTTGTAAACTCTAATGACCTTTTTCTTTCTGGGTCCTTGTTTTTCCATACCTGTAATTAAGCAGTGCTATATATATATGCATTTTTTTTTATCCTTTACATATATATATATTACTATAGAAATCATCACTGTGCTCACCACTACAAACCTTAACAGCTCTGCAACCACAGATTCGGCTGTGGCCAGCACCACAAGAGGAGTCATTACTGTAACTAAATTAGACCGTTTGTTTTCTTTCCCTCAAATCGAATTGTGTAGGAGCTGCTTTATTGCAAAACAGACATTAAAATTCCAGCTAGACCTCAGAGAGAAAGTAATTTCTATTTTATCAGCACTGTAAAGCTGTCTTTATGTTCTGAAGCAGGAAATATTGCAGGGATATTTATAGCTTCAGCACCAAAGTCAGTTTGAATAGAAATGTTACTGCGGTCGGCAGAGCTGTCACATTGCTCAGTGGAGCAGGGAATTTTAGTGAATTTGTGAATTACCGTTTCAGTCTTGACAAGTCTTTCAGCGAGGCTGGTGTGTGTCTGGAGCTGCTTTGTGGTTTCAGGATAATGATTAAAGACTTGGATCACTTTAAGAGGAAACTTAAATGGTATCTCAGAGATAATCGGTTTCCATCAATGAGACCCTCTAACGAAGACCAAGGTTTCCAAACTTTGCTGTGCTCCAGCAGCAGCTCAGCACTGGGTTCCCTTCTGCTCCTTCTTGCCTCTCTGCCGCTTTGACAAGTTGGGGGCACAACTCCACTGCACGACTACAGTGCGCTGTACTCGTCTGGTAACACATATGCTGCATTGCTGCCCAGTATTTCCACAAAGGATTAGCAACATTTTCCTTCCACCTTTGCGGTGCAGGCAGGAATTCTGCCCTATTAATCTTTGTCATTGTCCTCTAGAGTGGATTTAATACTGCCATTATACAGACGAACAAACCGATGCATGGAGAGAACGGCATCATTTGTCTTAGCAAACTTTCTAACTTTGTGGCAGAGGCAGGAGAGTACCTTGGATTTTTCACGTATCTGTGACCACCCTGGCCTTTGTAATTAAACGGGATTACTAATGGGGTACACTAGGAGAAAATGTAAAATAAATACTTTCAGTCCTTGATTAAACCCATCCATTATCATATATGTGCTAATGGATTGTTTCAGTGATCCACAGCGGAAGTATTGCAAACGCAGTGCAGAATTTAGCCTAACAAATGTTCCTATCATGCCGTAAACAAAATAATCTGTATTGTGGTGATAAAACACATCCTCAGCCCAATAACCGTTGAGAAGGTCAAACGGAGCCCTCCATTGCTGTGCCAGTTGTGGATTTACAGCATTTCTTAGAGACGGTGGCTCTTGTCCGTCACTGCCAGACGCGTGAAACCAGCCGGAAGGTTTGAGGAGCTGTGGCTCCTGCCTTTAAAGCAGGCTGACAGCGTCACATCTCCAAACCTCCTGTTGTGTACAGGTTTCTGTCCCAGCAGTGCATTCCCACCCATCCCCGTTCGACTTCGCCATCCCTGTTCACCTCTGCCCAGGCAAGACCGAACTACAGGCTGGCGAGCGCTGAACTGTACACAAAGACGAACAATTTAGAAATCAGGAGCATAGGTTCTTGGTCTGCGACTTGCCAGAGTCTTGACAAGCTTGTAGGAAGACCTTGACGCTTACACTTTAGCTTTTTTTGAAGTGATTGTTTTGTTGGGAGGATTTTCATCATCGTCTTATTTCACAGAGCTGAATTGTGAAAACCAGTATGTGGAGAAAGCTGATGAAAAAGATCCTCTCTCTCCAAGATTGCAGAGCAGCACATTGTGTTCCTAACACAATTCTTTCAGCCCTTAAAAATCTTTATCGGAGTCAGCTCAGGCCTCAGGCAGATCTTGCTTCATTGAAATTAAGTGATTTAATTAAAGTAGAGTCTTCATGATGCGCTGGGTCACCCATCCGCACCAGGAGACAAGCAGGTGTCTGCCCACCTGGTTCGGAACCCCCTTGGCCGTGCTACACTGAAGACCTCTCCTCTGGTTTTGTATGAGAACCAGCAGCAGAGAACATAAAGGGCTTCTGAAACATGAAATATCAAAAATACCCAAAAGAAGAGCCAGCAGGGGGCTGGCTTCTGTTCATAGTGCCTCTGCCTGCAGAGATCTGAGGACTTTGTTTCTCTCTAACAATGGGCAAGTGCACTGTGAAGATGGGATCTGCATACAATATCAGTGCATTATTTTCTAATAATCTTAGGCACCTCACCAAGACTGTGAGCATTATGGAGTTTCTGCCACTGAAAATGAAAGACAGTAGCGCTCTCTCTAAGCTGGATAGTTTATCCATAATTGAAATTTGTAGTAGTGCATTTCTCTCCCCCACATCTATAAATAAAGCTGGTGTTTTGGCAATTACTGATGTCTGCTGTCATTTTGCAAGGCTGGGTTTTTGATGAAGCATGTGGTGTTATAGGCTAATATTTCTCATTTCTATCGTTCTCCAATTCTATTTTTTATGGAAATTGAGCTGCAGATTTATGTGCAATGATTCTTTCTATTTTTTTTTTAAACATTCTCACCCCACCC